>NW_004624731.1:20376462-20395188 GCF_000247695.1 Heterocephalus glaber | reverse complement strand
TATATATACACTTGTGTGGAATCTGCTCAGATAGTAGAAAACCCCATGGCCCACTAAAGTAATTTTATCTTCAAGATGACTTTATTGTGTCCTTCATTATTTAAATTAGAAAAGAATTTCTTCACAAGTTAAGAGTTAAGCATCTTTAATATTGCAGTGGCAAACATCCAAAATTTTATTTTAATTTAATGGTCAAATATCTTGTGATTTAAAAAATTTTTTTTGTTATCCCAAGTTTGAGCTCTCTATTTAAAACAAATGAAAATTACAGCGATATTTCTTACACTTAAAACTATATTTTATGTTTCTGAGAAAGAGACTGGAAAATCATATAAATCTGCTCTTTCAGATTTATAAAAAGGACAGAAGATTTGTCTGTTTGGGTGCATAGTTTTAGCCCGAAACAAGTGTAAATCTTCAGAACTGTCAAATCAGAAGGGTGCTCACACTACCCTAAGTGAAGATTGAAGAGCTAAAATACTATTCATGGAAATATTTTGGTAACTGCACTCTTCAGATATACACCTGGGAGATTTGTCAATGACTTTGCATTCTATAATTATTTTTACTCTCATGGGAAACATTAATCAAATTCTCAGAATTAGGTAACATTGTACCTCAATAAAGAATTTTACTCCGTTAGGTCCTTATGCTATTGGTGATTATAACAAATTGACAACATTCATTTAGTATTATTTTCAAACAAGTGTTTGCTTTCCTCTGATGGTTACCCGAGGCTTTGTCATAAACTGAAAGCTAGAATTTGTGTGTTAAATAATAAAAGGACAGTCAATATATCACAGAAATAATTGTACCTGGTATTTTGATCTAATGATAACGCATAGAATAGATTCTTGGTTACAGGCTTCCAGGTTGACATTGCTTAGCAAAATTTCTGAATGTCCCAGTTGATTGAGTCACATTATGTGAACACTTCTCAGATTACTTTTACATCTAGAAGAAAAACATACCCTATAAAAACATCCTGATGATCCACAATCCAGCAAACCAAGAACTAATTATTCAGGATTAAGGAACTAGTGAGTAGAACTGAATTGCGGGTTTTTGTTTAAAATCTTGTTGATAACATTTTTAATGTTCTAGTTTTATGAATGCATAAAGTCACTATCACTAGTTCTCAATTTAGTAGACTAGATCTTTTTAATTGAAATGACATTTTAATAGTATCTGGTTGTTGCTTACTCTCTCTTCCTCCTCTAACCCTTACCCAGAATAAAAAAGTGATACTTCTCTTGTTTACCAGTATGTAACTGGACAAACTGATTACATAACCAAGGCCATTATCTGAGGTGTCACATTTGAGAATAATTTTCATGTAATTAGACATGGCAAGCCTATTAATCTTGACAGTTGACTTCGTATATGGAGCTGGTGCCTTTGTGAAATGCCTTGTCACGTGGCAGATGGAAACGTCACCACACTGGCTCAAACTCCTCTGTCTTGACATCAGGTTTGCAGAGTCCCATTTTCAAAACGGGTGAAAAGATTACTTTTTGACAGTTAAGAGAAATGATTGCATTTGGAAGAATTCAAAAAAGGAGGAATTTACCCAAGTTTCTGAGTAGTGTAGGTGCAAGTTTCCTGGGATTAGCTTCTTAGTTTCAAGATAGAAGAGGTAGATGAGAGAGGCTCTTCCAAATCCAAGCTGAGAATTCTACAGAAGTTTTACTTGCTCAATAATGATGGCTCTAGATTTATAGAGCAAAGTCTTGTAGGATGCTCTCAGAAGCCACTATGTAAGTAGTCAAACCAAATCCAAATACACAAACCAATGTGATCTAGAATAATCTTTAGAGATAACATGTGATCACAAGATGATAAGTCCAAAAAATTACCTGAAAATTAGATAAGGTAAAAATGTGTCTTTTTCAACATTATATAATCAAAGGAAGCTCAAGGATGATCTAGGAGAATGACTTAGTATGAGGAATTATTTACTACAATTTACATACCAGATTTAATCACATTACATAATAGTTTACAGGTTTTTCTCCCATGAAACATGAATTCCTGTCAAGTGCAAAAATAATTCCAATAACTAAAGATTATGGCTTTATTGGATTTTAACAGTTTTGCATCTTCTAATAGAATAATCACATCTTAACAGTTTTTTATTTATTTATTAAATCTCATATATCACATTCTCCTTTGTTATTTAGTCAATTAAAATTTACCATGAATTTGTATGTAGGAGGCATATTTTTTAATGTTAGAAATTATAGTTTATATATTAATATTATACATATACTAAACTAGAGAAAAGGAAGAAAATCCATTAAAAGTTGCATATATAACCAATTTCTTAACACCATCATTTAGTGAAATGTGGTTTGAGATTATTTCAGGTGCAGGCATCTGTTAGATATATAATAAAGGTACAGTATATGGAATGCAAAAACAAGTACATTTAGAAATTTTTTGTTTAAAAATTTGGAAATGATAATTTTGAAGAGAAACTGTTTTAATAATTATTTGAGTACATACTAAGTGAATTCATGCATTTTAATTTGTTTACATTTCATTTAAACTTTTTTCTTTTATGCTTGAGAATACTATTTATTCTCTAAAATACTGGTTTGCTCTAGATATTTGGGAAGCTATTTGAAACTTGAAACCTGTCATGACAGGATATGTTACTATTAACATTTTTATATTATATTTTCAAATTGGCCGTCAGATTTTATAGTAGGATGTTCTTTCCATTTTTCAACTTCTGGCTGATGTGATAGTGTTGTAGTAACACAGAATACAACTACTATGAAAGCCAGCTTTCTTTCCAGGTGTTCAAGAAAAAGTTTTAAATTAATTTCCAAAAACCATTATTTTAAGAATAAAAGGAACTCATATTTAGTCCTTGAGCTTTCTGAGGAATTGTTGTAAAAAGGTCAATCATGTCCTCTTTACCAATTTCATCTTTTGTCCTTATCTTTTTTTAACTCTTGCTTCATAATTTTGGCCCTATACAATATAATTTCAAATGCCACAAAATTGTGCATATAAGCATAGTCATTTTCATCTTAACATAAAATATTGATATTGGGTAATGGCAAAACATTATGAATCAAATATACTCAATGTCCATTAACTCTATAATTTTAATAGCATTTTAATAAGAAAGTAAAATTAAAGGGATTCTTTTACAAGCACAAAAAATATTATTTCTTATGCTCTATTTAGCATAATCTTCCTCTTGAGTTCATTTTCCATTCTTGGTGATGAATCTCTTGAATGTTATAATCCCTTGGTATTTCTTTTCTGTTTTTTATGAGAAAATAAAACTTCCTTTTTAAACAATTACTTCAATGCCATTGTCAAAATTTCAAGATGAGTCTTATATCAAATAAAAAAAGAGCATAACTTCCTTTAGTAATGTCCTGTAAAACATAAAAATCTACCTAGAGGAATATTATACATTAACTTCATCGTATAAAAAAAAGCTGTATTACAATGGAAAGATAGTGAAAAAATGGGAATTTTTGCAACTTTTCTGTTAAAAAGATGTAATTTTTATAAGCATTTTGATTATTATAAGAAGGTAACAATACTGCCATTATATTTTACTGACACATTGACTTACTGTCTGAATGAAGGTTACATTTAATTTCAAAGACAATGAAACTAGCTATTTTGGATGTTAATTTCATAACAAAAGAGAGTACCTTAGAATCATATTTTAATAAATGCAATATTTGAGCCACTCTGTTGAGGATCAGAGAATACAGAACCCTGCTGATACTCATGAGGGCTCTAACTTAAGGGCTTGGCACCTTCTCACCCTTGTGCCAGATGGTGACACACTAGGCCATTTGGACTGGCAACCAGCCTCTGGCAGTCGCTCAACCCTCTCTGCCTTTATTACTATCTCGAGTTACTGCTACTATTCCTGGCCAATGACATGGGCATAATCAGCATCAATCTTTGAGCTCAAAAATTTATCGTGACCCCAGTTCATTCTAACTTGTCTGTTCTAAACTCTATCATGGCAAATAAAACAATAATGAATGTTAGTCTGAGGAAGGAGTTATAAAAAAAAATTCCCATCTAAATTTAAGTCCTCATAGTATCTGAGGTATAAGCACTTCAAGAAATGATTGAGCAATATTCGCATCAACTGGACATCTTTCCAAAGTATGACACCCGGAATGTTGGGGAGTGCATTGTACAATCTATCTTTTTATAGCCAAAGGCAAGACGAGTTGAAGTTAGTTGAGATTGGATTTTAAGGCTCTAGAATTTTGGGTGTGGTCATGTAGATGAAACTTTTACAGGTATGAACATTTCATAAACTTTGTCATATTAAAAAGTAGATGGGGTAGAAAGAAAATAATTATGTCTACATTTTCCAGGCTTATTGGTAATATTTCTTGCATTTATCAACATACAAAACATGAATAAGAAATTAAAGATTCACTATGCCCTATCTAGGGTCTGGCATGCCACTCTTTTTCTTTCCTTTATACCTTCTTGGAAATGAGTTCAGCTTCATAATATTTTGCCCATTCAATTACAGCAACTTATTTATTGTCCCATTATTTTAATCCTGTTGTTAAACAGAATTTCTCATGATGAGAGAGAAAAGTCATTAATTTCACAGAAGGAAAGAACTGTGCTTAAAAAAAAACTTTTTTTAAGTCTTCTGAAAAAACAGAGCCAATCTACATAATAGGAATTTCTGCCTCTGTTGTTACTACAAAGTACCAAGCCATTCTAATTGAACAGTTTTGATGACTTTTTTTTATTTCTAAGAAAATGATTTGATATACAACTGGAAAATACAGGAACATTTTAACTTTATGCTGGGTTAAAGAAGACAGTCTTTAAGAACGCTTTTTAAAAACACGAGGATCTTGTTGCTAATGAAGTGGTTTAAATTTTTTATAATTTAAGATTGGTTTTGTAGGATCTTGTGAATCTGGGTTTATCTTGAAAGGTAGGGCTTTTTTTTTTTTTGTAAATACAACCTTCCTTTTTTAGAAATAATGTAGGTTGAAAAACTTAATGAGTTCAATCCAACATCAGACTGGAATGAAGGCAAGATATCATCCTTTTTCTTTTTCATGTTCTGTCCCATGTTCCATCCAGAAGCTAGAATCAAATTTATAGAATGTAAGCAGGATCATTGTTTTCATTAAAATCCTCAATGATGTTTTGTGTATTTGACACACATTCCTTACCATAGTCTACAGAGTATTATATAGAATTTGATCATTTTCCTTTTCCAATCTTTTTTTTTGCCATTAAGTTTATTGGTACATTTTAGGTGTACAATACAGTTACATTCATCATTGGGAACTTGTACCATTACATGATCTATCTTGGTTCTTATTTTTCCTCATTCCCCTGCCCTCCCTTCAACCCCTCCACCCTTCCCTATTTACAAAGACTTTGTTTCCATTTTTTTCCTTTTCTCATATTTTTTTTTTCGCTTCTTTCCTTTTCCAATCTTAACTCATAATAAAAATTCAAATCTAGACTAAAATGTTACATCTTTCAAAGAAGAAAAGCAAGCACTTTTTCCATAAACATAATTCAAGCATCAAAGTACGTTTTTCAAGGAAGAAAAATGACTTTATTTTTGTTGGAGAAAGTGAAAAGAGGTTATTCAGTATGTGCTCATCTGGCACAGAGCCGATTTATAATCATGATAGTTTAGTAAACTGGGTTTGCTAAACTGTTTATTTTTTGAGGTACATTTTTAAACCCCCAATTCTGTTTTAACCTCCCCTAATATAGTATATAAAATTTTATTTATGACAATCAGCCTTCCCATATTTAAAGTTCTGCCTTAAATCAGAAACCAACAATCTCAAAAATAACTTGCCTTTAACTGCCTCCTTCAGAGCTGTCTCTCAGTGCAGGAACTAATCAACAACAGGTCATGGCCTAATCAATAGATTATTCTGGTGATCATTTAAAAAGCAGCTCTTTAAGCCACAGTTATGATATTCATTTCTTTATTTTTTCTCTCTCCCCTCTCTTCTCTCCATTATTTTATAAAATTTTATAATAAATTAAAATAATGTATTTTCTTCATTAATTGTTTGTCACTCATTTCTGCCACTATATGTAATCATCAGAATCGTGGAGAGTAACAGGCTGTTTCAATAAATATATCCTGAATGAATATAAGAGAGAGAGAGAAGGGGAGAGAGAAGAGGAGAGAGTAGAGATAGAAAGGGAAAGACTGGGGATACAAAATTGAATGAAATTCAGAGCTTATTCAAAGACTTCTTGAGGGTTTAATAAAGAAAAGATGGAGTTTCAATGCTTTTTTTCTCATGTACTTAGGTGTATCAGAAGTAAGACAGAGCAAGACAACAGTTGCTCATGATATGAGGAGAGAAAGTTGGCATTTCACCTCTGCCAATTAAGATGAAGTACTTTTTTTTTTTGGTATGGGGGATCACACTCAGGACCTTGCACTTGCAAGGCAGGTGGCAACTCAACTGAGCTACATCCCCAGCCCAGAAGTACTTTCTTTAAATGTCTTGGGTAAGTAGGAAAGGGAAGATGTTCACTGGAGGAAACCAAATAACCAAGAATTTTATAATTTAGATGAAATGGATTGATTTCTTCAAAAGTATATCTGCCCATATTCAAGTAAAAATAGATAATCTGAATATCCATATGTGTGTATTTCTATCTATCTATCAATCCTATCTATTATCTGTTGATTATCTATGTTTGAATGGCGTGGAAACAACAAATGGCTTTACAAAATAGAAATCATAAACATATAAGGAAGAAATTAAATGAACCACCTATAATCTCTTCCAGATGATAACAACAGAGGTCTATTACTTAATGCATTCTATGGCTTTAGTATTAAACTAAAAATAAAAATAATAAAACAACAAATCATTCTTTTTTTTTTTTGGTACAGGGGATCGAACTTGGGACTTAGCGCTTGTGAGGCAGAACCACTGAGTTAAATCCCCGGCCCTGCTGTTGTGTTGAATTTTTTTTGGGGGGTGGTGGTGGTTTGAGGCAGGGTCTCCCTTTGTAGTTCAGGCTGGCCCTGAACTCACTATGTAGCACAGGCTGGCCTTGAACTCACAGCGATCCTCCTGCCTCAGCCTCCCGAGTGCTGGGATTACAGGCATGTGGCACCACGGCCGGCAAAACCAATATATTCTTAATAGATGCAAAAAGTCTCAAGACAGTGTTGGCATAAACATAGTCAAATTGATCAGAGAAGCACACTTAATCTTTTCAATAAATGTTGCTGAAACAACTGTAGCCACATGCAAAAATAAACCTTTCCCCTTTTACAAAAATAACTTAAAATGTGTTATGGAGATAAACATATAATGCAAAAAATGAAAAATTCTTATACAGCAGAAAATCTAGATGCCCTTATGTTTGGTGATGACTTTCTAGATACAACAACAAGGCAAGATTCTTGAAAGAAGTAACTAATGAGTTGAACCTTTCTTTAAATGAAAAACTTCTGTGACACTGTCAAGAGAGTGGGAAGAAGAACAACGAACTTAGGGAAAACCTTTGCAAAAGACGTGTCTCCAAAGAACTGTCATCCAAAATACATAAAGAACTCTTAAAATTCAACAATAAGAACACAAACTGGTTTAAATGAGGCAGACTATCTGAAAATAGGCAAAATATTAAAAGCAAATTATTAAAAATGGACAAAATATCACCTCACCAAAATGATACACAAAAAGCAATAAGCACATGAAAAGATGCTCGATGTCATACATCCTTAGAGCAGTATGAGTTCAAACAATAAGATAGCACTATAAACTATTATAAGTATTATGGTGGCAAAACCCCCCAAAATTGACAGTGCTAAATGCTGAAGAGGAAGCAGAGCAACAAGAATTCTCATTCATTGCTGGGAGGAATGCGAGCTGGGATAGGAACTTTAGAAGACCTGACAGTTAAGTTGCATTGTCAACATGATGGCCTTGGGAGCTTCCCAGCTGATTCATAAAGTACACTTCTGGGTGTGGCTGGGTGGATCATGGAGCTGTGACCCTGGATATAATAGGTGGTCCCTGCCTCTTCCTCTCCGCAGCTCATCGGTGCTGCTTCTGGATGCCATGAACCAAATAGCCTTTCTCCCCTGTGTCCCTCAGCCATGCTTCTGCCTTGCTATCAGGCAGTCATGGACTGAAACTGTAAACCATGTCCTCTTTTAAGATGTGGTTGTCAGGTATTTGGTTCTTGAGAGAGCTGACTAATGAAGAGTTTGTTGAGTTTTTTAAAATTTTGTTCATTGTTTTTTGATTTTTTTTTTTTTTTACAAAACTAAAGTACTTTTACTATACTTTCTAGCAATTGTACTCCTTAGTGTTTGCTCACAGGAGGTGAAAACTCATATTTTACATAAAAACCTGTGAACAAATGTTTATAGCAGCTTTATTCATAATTACTAAAGCTGGGAAGTACCAAGATGTAGCAGGTGAGTGGAACAGTAGATTGCAGTATGTCCAGGCAGAGGAATACTATTCATTGATAAAAAGAAAACAGTTATTAAGCCATGAAAGAATATAGAAAAGCCTTAAATATATATTATTGAGTGAATATGATCAATCTGAAAAAGCTGTATCACTCCAAAGATGTGCCATTCTGGAAAAGGGAAAACTATGGAGACACGGAAAGGATAAATGGAAGCCAGGAGTTAGGAGGAAGAAGGAGACGAATAAGCACAAAACAGAGGGATTTTAGGACATTCAATCTGCTCTGTGTGACATTACAGGGATCTGCCAAGCGCAGTGTAGTGTGTAATACCAGGAGTGAGTCCTAATTTTAATCATGCACACTGAATACTAATGATCTGTCAATATTGGTTCATCACTTGTAATAAATGTACCACTTTTATAAAGATTATTGATAGCAGAAAAAGCGTTTCCTATTGTGTATGTTTTGGGGTCGGGGAGGATACATGGAAACTTTTAGTACTTTTAATTAATCCTGTGAATAGGCATTTCCATACATACTGCGATTGCTAAACTCATTATGTTATTATACCAGAGTCAAAGAATAACATGACCCAATGTTTAACAGTAATGTTCGCTCCTTGTTTTAGCAAGTGAAAAAATATCTGACTTGAAAGAAAAAGATACTGTTCCGGTTGCCCAGTTGAGCATTTGATTACAGTGGTTTGTAGCAATAAAATTATCCCTTTAACAATAACTATAATTAAAGTTAGTATCTTATTAAATTTATACAATTCTTTAAAATTTATTTATCTACTAAATAAACCAAGTGTTAAAAAATTATGGTGAATGTTTACATTTTTAAAAAATTATTACAATAAAAAACACATTAATCACCCTCAAAATACTCATTTTTGCTTCAAACATATTTATCCCATTATTCTGGCCACTTTCTGAAATAGTTTTGGAAGTCTTCTTTTCTTTTCCTTTTTTTTGTATACTCTTTTATTGGTACATTTTAGGTGTACAATATAATGGCATTCATCACTGGAAATTTGCACCTTTACATACTCTCTTGGTTCTTACTTTTCCCCCTTCCCCTGCCCTCCCTTCAACCCCTCCATCCCTCCCTATTTACAAAGACTTTGTTTCCTTTGAAGTCCTCTTTTCTAAGTGTGTTTATTTGTCACTCTCACATTTGCCTTTATGTCCTGAATTGATTCAAAATGTTCACTTTTCATGGTCATTTTTTATTTAGAGGAAAAGCTAGAAATTGCACAGTGCCAGATCTGGTCCATAAGGTGGGAGAGGACACACCAGAATAGTTTTACAAGCCTACCTGTCCATGGGATGGCACTCATCAGCAGCATTTCCCAAATTTTGGGGATCATACCTTATAAAGACACTTGGGAAAGAAGACTTCCAGAATTGCTTTAGAAAGTGGCCAGAACAATGAGATAAGTGTATCTGAAGTGAGGGGTGTTAACGGCAATGTGTCTTTTACTATAATAAATGTTTTTAATGTAAATATTCACCAGATATTTTGATCACCATTGTATATGTTAGAGAGACATGTGGGCAGATTTATATCACTATAACTTTTAAGAATTGGATAACTCCTTTAGAAATATGGCATTGCTTTTAGATTATGCCTGTACTTGGAAAGGTGATCCCAGACTGATTCACTTGGCCCTTTGTACCATAATAATTCTTACAACTTGGATAACATATATAATATACATATATAAATGTTGTCCAAACTGAATATATCCATACCAACAAACAATCGGGAACTAAGAACATAACCATAGGACAATTATGCAGAAACACCTAGCTTATTCTGAAGTAGATCTGAGATAAAATTCCATTTCTGTTCTAGCAGTGTGAAATAGTCCCCAATGAAACATCTGAAAGAAATTAAAATTATTGACAAAAACCCTCCTTACTTACAGTCTCTTAACAATGTCCAAGGTCATAAAACAAATGAAGAATTACTTAGTAAAGAAAATTGGAATGAATCTTGCTTTTCAGTTAGAGCCCTAAGAATCTGTGAGGGTTAGGGCATGACCAGCTTTCTCTCTTCCTTTTCTCCTCAGCATAATGGAAACTCTTCTGCCCAGTGTGCTCAAGAGATGGGGCTCCATCTATCTCTAAACGCACTGATATTTCTTCAGTTGGAGTAGCTTCCAGAAGTTTTCATTCACTTTAGCCACATGTTGAAGGGGTTAAATCCCAGGTGATGTAGCCAAGTGCTCAAGAGCTCTTTTCTTCCACGTAAACGCTTAAAGTACAGTAGCTAAGAATACTGGAGCCCAAAAAACTTTGCCTGAGTTCATTCAAAGAAAATCATTCCATTCCAGGAAAAGCCAAAAATATCAGTTGTTTTTGCACTAAATACCTCAGAAAGCTACGGTGTCACCCTATAAGAAGTGGGCTGCACTGTCTATACCTTCAGCTCAGAAACAGTGACTCAAAGAATTTTCTTGGGTACAGAAACATGGAAAACAGAGGCAAGGAAATTCTTTTGCAAGCAGCATATCAAAGGTAAAATAATGATTGGGTCTTAATGCAAGATGGGCTTAGTGTTAACAGGGAAAGATGAGATGTTTCTGGTCCAGATTGTGCAGACACAATTTATAGGTCTTTCTTACCAAGATCTTAGTCTCAGTGCTTCCTAATAAATACTGAATTTTTAAATTGTATATAGAGAAAGGCTGGAAATTCAATTTATACTGTAATTCTACCTGACATATAAGACCTCATTGACTGCTTTTGTTTTTGTTCTTCTGGCAAGATTTTTAATTGATGTAAGATCATGTAGGATAATCATAAAAAAATTAATTCTCAAAATTTGCTGTGAGCTACTTGTAACATCGTTTTCTTTAGCTAATCAAATTCTATCATAAGTACACATCCAATATCGATTCCAGTATAAACTACTACAATATTCAAAGATTAATATAGAAGCAAAAAAGATTCCAGCTGTTTTATGTCAGAATGGAATTAAAACAGGCAATTTGGATTTTTACAAAATTGGTGGGAGTTCCATAAGAGAATGCTCTAAATAGGTTCATTTAAGAATGACTCTAAAATCACAATGAACTGCTCCAATGAGGTTTCATAGGAGCTGTGCCTAACCGAAGAAGCTGCAACCTTTTCTGGTTAAACTGTCTCTGTCTCCACCCCAGGAGGCTGGCAGATGGACTCCGAAATGCATGCTGGTCCAGGTGGGCTGCAGGTTGACCCAACATTGCTTAACCAGGCACAGAGGCCAAGAGCTGCGGGGACCTGTCTTAGGGCTTGATTCTGTCTTCCAAACTCAGAAGAGTACATTAATTATCCAAAGATAATGAATAGATAGAAGAGAATCCGAATATGTGTTTAGTTATGATCTCTCCAAAGAAATGAAAGTGGAAGTAACTTTAAGCTGACTACAGAATACCCAGGAATAGAGCTTTTGTATCATAGCAATGTTACTCCTTCATATTTCATTTAAAACATACTTGAATTATAGACTCATAGATCTAGGGAATTTTCCTCATAGAATTTGGTCATATATAGAACAATTTTATAACTTAAATATTTAAAGTAATTATGCACTTATAATTTATCAGCCACAGATTATATATATACATATATGTATATTGTTAACATTTTGATTTAGTGTCAAATAAATGTTATTTTTAATTAAGTTATTATGCGGTCATAATCAAGGCAATAAAATATTCCTTGTGTTTTGAAATATAGCTATCAAATCAAATTATATTAGGAAAGTATTTACAATGATATGTGTATATCATTTTAAAAACTACATTATGTACCCATGATTCAGTATTCTTAAAGGTAGTACAAAATCAGATTTGCTAATCTTTAATAACAACATGAAGAGAAAATATAGGCCACTACTATAAATAGGGCTCATGGAAGTCACATTAATGATTGCTGTTAAGCACATAATTTCAGCAGAGTCCACAACATATTCTCATTAAATCCAAATAATTCATGTTGAGAATGAGCGGATGTGAAGAGAAATAATCCAGGAACAATAATGACAAGTAGTCTTGTTCCAAAGACAAAAAAAATATATATTTTAGTAAATTTGTTGAAAAACATGAAAATGAGCCTCCTATGAGTCAGAAAACAATGTCAAAGAAACTATGGTATTATTTCATTTGAAAAGTCATAATATTTTGGATATAAATATGGATTTTTAAAACATTACTTCCTTGAAATATGTAAGAGACAAAGGTGAATAAAAATATCTACCATGTTTTCTCCATTACTCAGAATTGTGAAAATTCAAAAAGGATACGAGGCATCGAAGTTTGCTATTTCTCATTGTGCTTACTATAAATTTATATTGAAATGCTAGGATAAATACTATATTGATTCACATCCCCCACTAGTCATCTGACTGACATAATTTTCTGACTCTGGTAATATTATTGCTTTGTCTCCAGGGCAATGCATATAATCAGAGGACAGAATAAAGTTCATTAACAAGAATCTTACCTCCCTTCCTTATCTATAGCTAATGGGAGAGTGTTTATAAAATTAGCAAGTGGATTTATACTATGTCAAATTGAAGCATTTTTCATTTATGATTTATTGTCATATTGTACCTAGGAAAGCATTTGTAGAAAAGAAAGTTGATTGAATTTATGTCAAGAAGAGTAGATGATATGTATGTCTCAAAACAAATGGCTTTAAAGGGAACAAATCTCATTAAATGTATTTTTAAGCAGAGATTAGTGGGTGTCTAGGTTTTTCAATGTATTTCTTGATCTCAAGGAAATCACAAGACAAAATTTCATTCTATTTTAGTGCTAGGATTTACTGCCAGTTCCTAGTTTATATCAGGAAATTCATATCTGCAGAGTACAATAGTTTTAATAATTTGATTCTCATATATAAATGAGAACAAAATTTAATACAGAAATAATGCTTTCTGTTCTTGATGTATCTATATTTCTTTCTGTTTATAAGTGCCTTGCTATTTTGGGCCCATGAACAAATATATTTTGGTTGTATAGCCTCTTAATCTTGAAAATGGAATTTCAAAACAACTAGTAGCTGAAAGCTTCAGGGTAAGACTTATACATAATCTCATAATCCATTGGCTGATGTACAGAAGTAGAACTGAAATAGTATTTTTAAGGAAGATTGGTTTGTAGAAAATGCTAAAAATTATTGCTAGTTTTTTTCTGTACTATTTTAAGAATATAGCATTTTTAAGTGAAATTGTCATCCCCGTGCAATACAGACACATTAGTATAACAAGGAAATAAACAAACACGTGCTCTTTAATTTAGAATAATAAAATTACTTTTCTCTCCAGATCCAGAATGGAATCGAATATTTTGTGTACAAGTCACAGTGTTGTTGTGCTTGGTGTGTATCCAACAGCTGAAGAAAAGTGATTCCCTTCTAACACCCCTGGTCTGCACTTCATTTCCTCCTCTCTGTCTCTATCTCCCTCTATCTCTCCTTCTCCTTCTGGATTTATGCTTTGCTTGTAAGATGCATAGTAAAGGATATTTCCCAGAATTTTCAACTAAAACAAATGAAAAATATGACATTATAGAATATAAAAATTAACAAAATATAAATACTCCATATGTTCACAATAGTTCCTTATCCTAGACCCCAGTGTTGAGTCTTCATTCATCCCATGGAATTAACTACAGTTAATTAATCTCTCATGAAATTAATTAGTTAATTAGTTCATTTCTCACGGAAAGTTACAAAATAGTTGTTTTATTTCACTCACCCATATATCTTTAAAATAGTTGATTTAAGTTTAAATATAGGTGTCTTAATGAAGTTTATGTTTACATAGCATTCTATACTATCAAGGTATCATTATTCCTGTGTCATTAGATACTTAGATTCTCTTGAAATGTTGTGGTGTTATAGAAAAGTTGAAATTAACCTTATTTATGTGAGCATATATGTGTGTGAATCTTGGCATGGATATGAAATTATATATTAACAGATTGAAAGAATCCTAAAATTTCTCATAGTAGTGTGCATTTTTTCATTCTATAAATTCATATTAGTTCAAAATCATCCAAATATTTTTAATTACTCAATTTCTATATTTTATTAATATTCCATGTTCTAAGGTAATAGATGATCATTTTCTAAATATTCAAAATTTAAAATATACAGAGTCTGCCGAAAAATGTACACACACTTCAGCAGTTTGCCATCCTAATAAATGTCTGGAAGCTAATGGCCACCACTTTGAGCAACTCTTGTAACTGTAGAGACCAAAGGTAACTTGCATTAATCTCATGTCTTAATAAATTTAGTATTAAAATACTTATACAAGTTTTTCTTTTCCTGATGTACACATTTTTTGGTGGACTCTCTATATAAAATTTACTTATTATTCTACCACATACTAAAAACCACTATTAATACAAGGGAAAATCTGCCCAGAACTTTTACAGACATGTTTATTAACATGTAATAAAAACTTACTGGACTTAAAATACACTAAATGAGTATTAATAATACAAACAGAAGGTTTCCACTGAGTTAAGCTTGTATTCAGGGCTCACATAGACTAGGTCCACAGACTAAAAACCTGAGGGTTGTTTTATTCCAATTTCTAATCTCTGCTCCTGAAGGTTGACTCTGCTGATCTTTTTTCCTTAGAGAACAACTTTCTCTCTTTTCCAGATCATCTATGTAATATTACTCCTGATGGTTCATAAGTTTATAAATTATAAACATAATTATAAGCTCCTGTTTTAGAAATTATTTGGAGAATGTATATTGGTCAAGGTAGAGTAAAGTGATCCTGGTTCCCCTTGATCAACTAGTTGTGGTGGATCTGAGAAAGAGATTTTACGATTAGCAAAGAGAGCATTAGGAATATGAATCTAAGATTTTGGTAAAGTGAGATTTAACTAAAAGAAGATATTCATTTTTGCTAAGAAAAACTCAACATCTTCCTTCTGTAATTATATAATTTCTGACATAGAAATACAGAAAAAATATTGGTAAACTTTTTGATTAATTAACAATATGTGCTTAACATGTTTCCATTTCAATTACTGTACTTTATATCATTTTATAAATGACAGTATTTTACCATCTGAACATAGCACATTATTTAAGCAGTTCCATATTTGGCATTTAAGGTGTGTAATTCTACATTGTGGTAGGTAAGATACTATACATAGCCATGGTTTTTTTTCTAAGATTACTGCACAGAGGGAAAAATGTATAGATCAACATATATGTTTATTTTTGCAAACTAATTTATTATCAGGTATTCCCCATCCACGGCCAGTGTTGTGACAGTTGGTTCTTTTACTAGAATTTGGAGTACTGTACTGAAACACCAACACTACTATGAAATTTCTTGCTCTGGAAGGGTACATATGGCAATATGTACTTGAAATAAACAGTTTCCTTAATGCTTGATCTTGAAAAACCTGTGTTACTGTTCAAGGAATCCAGAAGAGAGATATTTTTCTTTGTCTCTTTGTTTTATTCCTGTGGCCTAATAATATATCTCTTTGAACAAAATGTGTGCACATTCAAATAATGGGACTTTTTCCTGCATTATTTCCTAAGATAGTAAAAATACAGAGGAAACAAACTGTCCCTGCTTTACCATTTATCTGTAAGGGGAAAAAAGACTTTTACAAACTTTTGAATTGTTAAAGATATATGAATAAACAAACAAAAGTAATTAGTCATTTATGTATGGCTTCCTCACCTCAGAGATAATGTTTGTTATAAGAATGTAATCAGATTTATCATTATCATCATCATTTGCTTTAGTTTTATCTGAAGATGTGCTTTTCCAGACTATTGATTCAACAATTTGGTCCATTTAAATTCAGAAGTAATTTAGAAAAGGGAATGAAAACAAAAAATATATTTCACTTCTTTAATAGAAATATCATTAGATTTAGTGCTATTTTAATATTTTCTCAATTTTTGAAATATTATTCCAAATTCATCAAAATAAAACTAGTAATATAGTAACTCATTTATCATTTGACTATGTTGTAAAAAGTATTTGCTGTAAACATTTTTATGAGAGACAATTCACTTAATCTAAAAATCATTATATATATATTGCAATTTTCAACTTTATTGAGGAATAATTGACAAATACAAATCAAATATATTTAAAATGTACATGTAATATTTTGATTCACATATGCATTGTGAAATGATTACCAAAGTCAAGCTAATTAACATGCATTACTTCACATAGCTACTTTTGTATGTTGTAAAAACAATATCTCAATATCTATTTTCTTAGTGATTTTGTTTGTTTGTTTCTTGAGTCAGAGTCTCTATATAGTACAGTCTGGCTTTGAATGCACTATGTAGCCCAGGCTGGCCTTGAACTCATGGTAATTGTCTTATCTCAGCCTCCCAAGTGCTGGGATTATAGGTGTGAGCCATCATGCCTAGTTTTTCTTAGCAACTGTATACATGTAATACATTATGATTGTTATTATGCTGTCTACTATGTCTGCAAACCTTAGCCCCCTTATAGCTGAAAATATGTACTCTTTAATCAACACCTTCCTTACCTCCATCCTCACGCCCATCCCCTAGAGGTCATCATTCTATTCTCTTTTTGAGTTTTATTTCTTTACACTCCACATATAAAAAGAGATCACTTGTCTTTCTGTATTACATAACTTAGCATAGTATCTTCCAAGTTTATCTATGTTTCACAAATAAGAGGATTTTCTTCTTTTTTGAGGCTTAATGATACTGTTTTTTCCTGCAGTCATCTGTTAATGAACACTTAGGTTATTTCTTAGGTATTGTGAAGAGTGCTGCAGTGAACACAGATACACCTTTAATGTACTGATTTCATTTCCTACAGATACACATCCGGAAATCATATGGCAATTCTATGTTTCATTTTTTGGAGGAATCTCCGTAAAGTTTTCCATAATGGCTGTACAATTCACATTCCCATCAACCGTGTACAAAATTTCCTCTTTCTTCATATCTTTGCAAATATTTCTCATTTGAGTTTTTAATAATAGACATTTTTACAGGTAGGAGGTGACGTCTCCCTGGGATTTTTATTTATAGTCCTAGATGCTAGTGATACTGATTACCATTCCATTTCCCTCTTGGTCATTCTCCATTTTGGAAATAAGACTATTCAGCTCTTTCACCAATTTTTAATCAGACTATTTATTTTTTTTTATTGAGTTACATGAGTTACTTATATGTCCTGGATATTAATACTTTATTGAACTCATGGTTTGCAAATATTTTCTCCCATTCCATTGGTTGCCTTTCCATTCTGTCATTTCCTTTATCAGCAGAAACTTTTTAGTTTGATGTAAACTTGTCTTAGATTAGTTGGGTTTGGCAAAAACATGGACATCTAGGGATTTATTTTTCTCCTCCCCTGCCTTTTTGAACATACTGCATATCTCTTTGTGTGTTTTTCTGAGTATGATCATGGTTGCTGTATCTGTGTGTATGTGTGCGAAGGAACACCAGTGCTAAAACTAGCTATGTCATTGAAAGAAGTTCAGATTTTATTTGCCATCCTTTTTTGGATGTTCAGAAAGTCAATAATTTCTTCAGGGCTTTGTTGTTGTTGTTTTTCCAGAGTGTAAAAACAACTGGAAATATGTAGAATGAATTACATAATCTTTGTAGGGCACGACATTCAACCCTGCAGAGGACAGTGAATATATTATAAATAGTTCTGTGGGTCCCTGCAGTTACTGTACCCTTCTGCTGGCTCAGGCACTTGCAGGAAGGGGGAAGTCAGGAGTTGTCTTACCATCGGCTTATACTCCCATGCATGGTAGCAATCAGAAAATGATCAGACATCTACCTGAAATATTGTGAGTTTCATAGTGATCATACTTCTGAATAGTGATTTGTGATTCTGGAACATAGTGATTCTTTACAGGAAACAATTAAAAATGTCCAAATAGTGTGATATTTTTACTTATTTGCACTGTCAGGCAAGCACCTGAAAACAGACTTGCTCCATAACTCAGATGTTTTATGGTTTCATGAAAAAAATATGAAAGTTTATTTTTTTGCCTACCATAGGTAAGCTAAAATACTAAGTAACACAAAAGTCACTTTTCTCGACTTCCACATTTTATATGTCTTATTTAAAGAAATAACATTCTCCCCACATTAGCTCTTGATGGTTTTTTTTGTTGTTGTTGTTGTTAAATTCTTTTACTGGTACATTTTAGGTATACAAAACAATTACATTTCTCATTGGGAACTTGTACCTTTACATGATGCATCTTGGTTCTTATTTTTTCCCCATTCCTAG
>NW_004624731.1:20269908-20371432 GCF_000247695.1 Heterocephalus glaber | reverse complement strand
TGTTGCCAGTTCAGTGGGTCCAGGTGGTTGAGTATCAGAGTGTTCCATCTCCTTTCCCTTTGGGGTTGCTGTAGGTGATCTGGAAGTCTGCTTTTGAGACTTATTTACATGTTTTCTCATTTTGACTGGGGGGGGGTCGGGGGGGTGCTTTTGGCTCCTGCACCGCTCACCTCCTCTGAGCTGGGAGAGGTGGGATAGGGGCCGGGCGTGGCGGTCCGGATGGTGGCCCAGAAGGCCCTTTCTCTCAACTAGGAGCAGTGGGACAGTGGCTCAAAAGCCCCTTCCTCTGGGCCAGGAGCTGCAGGATGGATTGAGGCCCCAAAGCCCTTTCCTCTGGGCTCTGAGCAGCGGGAGGGATGGTGGCTGGGAGGCCCCTTCATCTGGACCAGGAGCAGTGGGATGGCACCTCAGAAGCCTCTACCTCTGGTCCGGGAGCGGCAGGAGGGATGGTGGCTGGGAAGCCCCTTCCTCTGGACCAGGAGCAGTCAGGTCTTGATGGTTTTTACAAACACAACTATATCTTAATTTAAAGAACCTCATTATCCAATTTTATTTAAACTGATTGTTTGCGATGGAAACAAATGAGAAGAAAAGGACATTTTTAAGGTCCCTTTGGTGATTGATGCAGACACTAAAGAAAGTGAGTAAAAAAGAGCTTCTATCCCTGAAATTAGTGCATTTTAGGGTAAAATAAAATCAACATAATATCACATTCGAGACTTTCTTTCCTTTATCTGTACATTATTTAATCATTTTACTAAGTATACATTGCAGTAAAATATTTGTGTTAATCATATTCTATTCTTTGGATGTTATATTTATGCTCATTTTATTAAGTGAACCTTTCTATTGTAGTTGCTTTCTTTTCCTTTCAGTGTTGAACTTCAAAACTTTACAGTATTGAGATTTTATGGCATCTATTGATTAGATATCTGTTTTGTGTTTTATGTGTTCTATTGTTTAGCATTTCTCATATTATATTGAGCTAATAATGCTGAGCTTGGGGAAAGTAGTCATTTGCTTTGTGTGTTACACATTAGTTTACTTTTTAGAGTTTGAAAAAACATGAGATTTTTATACTACATATTATTTATTTTCTAGTTTCTTTTGCTATAAGTAGTTATTGTGACATTTATTTATGTTGATGTATATATTACTACTTCATTACTTCTATGGAGGACTATTCCAAACTGCAATTGACTCTACCACTTGCCTGTTGATGGAGTTTTGGACTGGTTCTAGTCTTAAATATATTGCAATGGAAGATACTATTAACATTCATGTTTAGGGCTTGGCTTGGGTGCACACTTTCCTCCTGATCAAATATCTAGGAGTGCAACTGCAGAGCCTAACAAAACTGCCATGCCTGGTACTCTTCACTCCTATTTACTGCTGTTGTCATTTTCCTCCCACCTGACAGGCTTTTCTTACACATGTTTATAGTAAGCAGGAATCCTTTAGATTAATTTTTCATTTTCTTCTGTCTTTAAATGTCAATGTTTTAATTTACTTTGTGAACAGATATGTGTAAAGGGAATATATGTTTTCTTTCTATATAGTACTTTAAAGATATTTCTCTATTGTTCTCACATTTACCTTGTTTCTGATAATAAAATATTTTGGTCTTTGTCTTACATGTGTAAGCCTTTTCTTTCCACTATGGTTACTTTAAAATACTCTCTTTGTTGCCAGTTAGGAGCAATCTTAATTCGATGAACTTGGTGTCATTTTGTATTTGTGAATGAGGTGGATTGAGCAGGTTTGTGTTTCAATCCATGGCAACCTAGTTTCTACCCCTTCTGCTTTAGTAAAATTTATCTGCAAGTATCATGAATGTCTATTTATTCCTATATCCACTAACACTTTGTTGCTTTTTGTACATCCTTCTCTCTAATCAGTGTTTGAAAAATGTGGATATTTAGCTTTCTGAGATTCATTCTTCTGATTCTTCTGCTACCCTACTCTCTTTTATATAGGAATTTGCCACCTCTTTCCTTCACTTCTTATTGTGATGCTTCTTTCTGATCTCTGGTGTCTTTTCTTTCTTTAATCATCATTGAGATACTGTTGACCATCTCAGGTGAACATAACCAAGGTCTACTGTATTCTCCCACTGAAATATTTTGCAACATCTTCATCAGACTCTGTTATCTTAAACTTTGCCATTACCACACTGCCATCCTTATTTAAATACTTAACTACTTTAACTACAATGCTTTCTTTTTTTGAATGCTGAGTTAATGTCTGTAATTATCTTGTGTCCTTACTTATCCATTATGGGTTGCACCTTAAACTGCTTAATTCAATGCACCTGTGAGACCCTTCCCTCTCTGGACTAATTCTTAGCTCTGGCCTCTCTTGGCTAGCACTACATGCTGTTTATAGTCTAGAAGTGGCCACGAATACACTTCTACTTTGCTATATCTATTATTAATATTGAAGAGAATAAGAATTAATTCTAGTTTCCATCAAATTCATCATACTTAATGTAGTATAGGTTTTGCAAAAATCATGATTAGGTGATTGATAGCCATGATAGATGCTAATAATTATTTCTAGATATTAGAAATATCACACACCCAGCTGCACAAGGATTACAGTCTTCAGGATATATGTACTTTAATAGACTAGCAAAATATTTTATAGATTTTTCAAAATTTCTAACATTTATATCATTCAGTGTTTACTAGGTTTACAAATGGATTTGGCTGTTTTATTCTTACATGGAAATGTATTGTTCTAGTTAATGTCTTCAATCCTACATTAATATACATGCCATTATTTGCCTTTCAAAATTGATTACTTTTACCATATTCAAAAAAATATTTTATCATTTAAAGAGTATTAAAATAAATATAAATATAAAGCATAAATTCTCCATGCATAATTGTATATATTGGGACAAAAATATTTGAATTACATTTTTATTCCAAATTAAGTAGTAATGGGTTTCAACATTTTAGTTTTTTATATATAAAGGATTGATGTGAAGAAGTTCATAAATAGATGTGAACAAGGACAAATTCAATTCAAGATAGATAGCTATTTCATATTTTAAATATATACATTTTGAATTGTTGAGTTAGTGAAAATAAAGCAAAAAAACAATTTTGAGGGACAGTGGGACATACAAGTCAAATGAAATGAGATTCTTGGAAAGTAGAGACTCAACTATTAAGTGTCTTGAGTGGGAAGTAGACAATCAAAGTGATGGTTCTGAAGGGTCTTGTTGGACAGAATGATGCAAAGTTTACTGAAGCAGATGAGAGTATAAAATGGAGAATTCGTGTGAGAGAATCATAGTCATCTACATCTTGGTGGCAGATACCTCTTTCAGAATGGATGGGGTGTGGGAGAACATCACTAGATCACAATTCATATGAAATGGATAAAATTTCCTTATAAGAATCACAGGATATGAAATGCTAATCCCAAGTACTTCTCTTCCTAGTATGTATGAATACACATTTCTGCTTTGGAAATAATAAATTTATTGAAAATGTGCAATATAACTATAGCATTATAAAGTGAATTAATAACATATTTAGATATAGTGTATTATAGGGGAAAAAGCTTTAATGCACTTTTTTCTCAGTAAAATATGAGAAGGCATAGCCTCCTTAAGACAAATAAAAAGGTAAAAAGGCAATCAAATCCACTATCTGGGATTTAATCTCTATCACTGCAAAAACAAAGCACAACTAAATAAAGCAGATTGCTTAATACAAGTACAGTATCTTATTTTATGAATACCAAGTAATTTACATACAAAAAGTGTCCTGTGATGTTCACTATTTTTTATTTTCTTACTTTTATTTGACATACATGTTCCTGTATTTTGAAACAAAACCTGTAGCAATATTATGCAATCACCTTATTAAAGAGCCTGTGATAAAATTTTTATATAATAAAAAGTAAATGATTATTTGTTCATTATAAAATAAACTTATTTCTATTATCTGACAGTGTATATATTCAAATATTGTATTTCAGGTAGTTATTTTGGGTATTTATAAAATATATAAGTCATACTATATTTTCAAATGGATCAGAGTGCAGTGTTTTCTTGTCCTGTATTTCATCTGCCCTGATATAAAGTTTGGGATAGATGAAGAAGATGAGCAAAGAATCTGAATGGACATTTACCTAAAGATGATATACACCTACCCAATAAGTACATTAAATATTACACATTATAAGCAATTAGGGGAATGAAAATAGGAAAGAACACAAAGTTACCACTTCACACCCTCTAGATGACTAACCTGCAAACCTAAAAGGATTACAACTAAATGGCAGAGAGGATGTAAAGAAATTGATGCATTAATAGATTTTGGTCAGAAAGTGAAATGGTGCAGATGCTTTGGAACATAATCTCACCATTATTTCAGAGGTTCAACACAGAATTGTCGTAAGACTCAGCAATTACACTTCCAGATATAAGCTAAAGAGAAATGAAAACACATTTGTTCTTAAAGTTATGTAAAAATTTTCATACCAGTACTATTAATAAAAAGCAAATATGTAGATAATCTCCAAATATCTATCACTTGATTAGAGAGTAAATTAAATGTGGGATAGTCATAGGATGCACTATTATTAGGTCAAAAAGAGAATGCCACAGCACATATGAACCTTGAGAACTTCATATTAAGTGAAGTATGTCATGATTCCATTTATTTGAAATTCCTCAAATTAGGCAAATCCATAAAAAGAAGATATATATGTACTTCCCTGAAGCTAAATGTTTGAAGGGGCATCTGGATGACTGTATTAAATTGAGGGGTTTTTTTCAGGGTGATAAAAATGTTTTAAATTGATCATCCAACTCTCTGAATGAATTAAAAGTGTTGAATTGTATACTTTAACTGGGTGAATTTTATGATATGTAATTCCCCATAAAGAAATTGAAAAGAATAAAAGTGTCAGTTAAATGTCTTTCTCCACTTCAAAATATTAGAGTAATTCTAGGATTTAAAAATAAATCTTTTAACATTTTTAGTCCCTTTAATTTTATAGGAAAAAGTTTTATTATTTACTGCTTGCAATCTTTGTTTTCAATAATAATAATAATAATACAGTAAACGTTTTGCCTGCTGAAATCCTTGGTGCTACATTTATTAACTTTAAAAATCTCAAATTATTTTTAACCAAGATATTAAATGAAATTTGATGACTTACCTATAAAAATGTTAGTATATTATAGGACAGATTGATTGATGTTCAAAAGACTCCTTCAAATGATTTAATTCAAAAACACTTTTAAAATATAATTTATGTGCAACAAAATTATAAATCTTGTTATTCGTGTTTGTGTATGTATGTGGGATGTGTTCAACATCAGCATTTCACATGCAAAAATTAAAGACTTCTTAAATATATTTCTTCTCCAAAGCTCCTAATTTTATTATCTTACCAATATATCATATTTCAATGAAATCTGTGATTATCCAATAATCTATAAAACAATTCTAACTTTTTGGACTTTTATTGAAGTATCCAAGCCAGTCACTATATTCCAAATATTTCCTTTTTTGGCAGAATGAACCCCAGTAGTTTTGTGTAGTTCTGTGGAATGGTCATCAAATTCACAGAATTAACTTAAAACATATGATGAAAGTTGTATATAACTCTTTGGAGGACTCAGTCTCTCAATGGTAACAATCTATTAAGACCTACTGCTTTAACTTTTTCTCATACATGAATTTGTATCTTATAATGAAAAATAAACAATATAGAACAGCAGTCATTTTGTCTAAAAGAAAACTCATGCTTCAGAAACACAGAATTCATATTATATGTACTAGCTAGTCCACTAGATACCAGAAAGAGCAATAATGGTAATATTTCTTCAACTCCTACTCATGACATGAAGAAGTTAGCTGCCTTAACTTGTTCATGTCTGAGAACTCTTTGTTTTATGCATGGTGTCTGATTATGAAAGTGAGGATCATTTCCCATTGTATCTAGGAAGATTGGTTAAAGAAATGTACTCATCAGCTTTCCTGTACTTGGACACAATACTGGCATTCACAACTGAAAGGAGGAAAGGCTTAATAGCTCATGGTTTGGTGGGGTTCAGTCCACAATCAGCCATCCCAAGGCAGGAACATCATAGTGGAAAGATGTAGTGAACCAAAACTGCTTTGTTCAGAGCAAATGAATAGAGCAGGGGAGCAACACCAGAGAAGAATAGTTGAGGGACCATGTGTAGTATCCAAGCTCATGCCTCTGAGACCCACCCAGACACAAGTGTTCTACTAATCTACTAGGCATTTCTTAATACAATGAAGTAGATATATCAAGACTATTATTGGGTTACCAGAGGTAGATAAAGTCTGGCAGTCTTTTGAATTTAAGCACATGTAAAACTGATAGTTCTGTTCAGCGTATATGTATTTTATAGATTAAGAGGGATGCCATGGCAGTAGATTGAAGTGGCAAGTAGAAGTCTACTAAAACTATTATTAATAAACTAGAGTCAACCATCCCATAATATGTATATACTCTAAAACATTATGTTGTACATAATACATAAATTAATTTGAAAAATCAGATTATAACACTTTAAAAAGTACAGGATAAATGCTAAATTGGGTGATATATATATATATATTAAATGGAAGTAATCATGACTTTTCTATGAAAAGCAAAAATCATCATTTTCCTACCTACTTGTCATAAATTTCACTGCTACTACACCCTATTCATGTTTACTAGAGTTCATGTATTTGAGGATGTATAGGAAAAGTAACTAAAGTAAAAATAAAACATAACTGAAAACCCATGTGTCCAATAAACATAAAATGCAAATTTTGGGAATTTCAACACTGTAGTGCTTTACAAGACAGAAAATGAGTAAACTATAGCTATCTTCAAAAGTATGAATAGATATAAAAAATATCAAATAAGAGCAGAAGAGCAGCTGTTCTTAAGTTCCACATGAAGTCTACCCTTTCAGTGAGTCATTGAAATGCTCCAAGTTGGCTTGGCGCATGCTTGTAATGCCAGCACTCTAGGAGGCTCAGGCAAGAGGATCTCAAGTTTGAGCCTAGCTTAGACAACTTTACAATTTAGTGAGACCTTGGATCAAAATAAATACAAAAAGTGGCTGAGGATTTAGCTTTAGCTCAGTGAAAAAGCTGTGGGTTCAATCCCCAGTACCATATACACATGTGCGCACTCACCATGTTGTAATTGTTACAAAAACAATAGTTTGGTAGTTTCTAGATGAAGCTCCAACTTCTGTAACTACTCTTAAGTCATAGTTATATTATATTTTCCATGACCCACAACCCATTCTAATCTTCACTCACTTTGGGCCAGCACTTCAAGGGATCTCAATTCTTGTCTGGTAAGTCAACTAACACCTTCATCCTCAAGGAGCCTGAGCTTTCATTGTGTTGTCCCTGCAGCTGTGGTTGCTTCATTTTACTATTCACTTTTATTATAGCTACAGAAGCATCAAAAATTCCTCAGTGAGTTCTCCATGCTTCATAAATACTCTCCCCTGAATATTCTACATATACTACATAGCAGTAATGCTACTCCTCACAATCCTGAGAATCCTATACTCCCACCAGTGTGCTAATTCCTTTCTTGGCCTGTTGATCTAAAAGAAGTATTCAAAACATCCAAAGCCTCAGATTGAAACTTCATGTGTTCTTTTTTTTTTTTTTTTTTGGTACTGGGGATCGAACTCGGGATCTTGCACTTGAGAGGCAGGCACTGGAACCACTGAGGTAAATCCCCAGACCAATGTGTTCTTTATTTAACATTTAATTTACATTTATTTTAACAGATACATAAAAAAAATAATGGTACATATTTGGGGGCACCAGATGATGTTTCCATACACACACATAAATTGTTCAATATTTAAATCAAGTTAAACATATGTACCTCAAAAATTATCATTGTTTAGAGTGAAATCATTCCATGCTCTTTGATGATAATGATGTTTTGCTGGGATTCAGAATCTGTAGCCAATAAAGCTTCCATTTAGAAACAGCAAAATTTCTAAAAGTAGGCACTAAAAATTATATTCACAGTAGCCATTATTCATTTCATCCATTTTCTAGACCATGGTTTACCTATATAAAGAAGATGTAGCATCACCTGTCAGCTGTTGCTTAGTGAATATGTGAGAACCTGGAGCCCAGCATGCACACAGTCAGTCTCCAAGTTGGTGCCTTATTTTATGTCAGTCTTAGCCCAGACATTTTCAGGGAATTTGGCATATGATAGAAACAATGATGCACATACCGCACCATGAAATAGCTTTTGTGACCTGAGGCCACATTATGTGAGACTTCATGGCAGTCCATCAGTCATTCTGTAAGCTGGTGTCACACTGTCTGCAAAACTACTTGGAGCAGAGAAGGAAACTTACATCTGGACCGAGGTATCCGTTCCAAAAACAAATATTGCTGACATTGTACAGTAGAAGGGATCCACTGTAACACCTTGCCTCGTATCACAAGTTGTTCTCCTTCAGGACTCCATGCTTATGAACCATTCAACACCACAGTGGTTAGATCATGCTAGATGAGAAGAAGCACATATATTGGTTCTATCTCTATGGCTCTATGTTTTACAAACTTAGCTACTTTATTTATTGTCCTTTATACAAACAATGATATGAATGAGCAGAGAGTGTGGCTAACAACTACAAGGTAAGTCATCTGGTCATCTGACCACCACGTCATGGAGATGTCCTTCTGCACTGTATCCTTTCTTCTAATCCATCTACACACTTCTAATTGATAACTCATTTTCTAAAAATCTTTAATGTTTTTTCTTCCAGATCCTGAGCATGCAATCACTTGCCACTCTCCAAGGGTCCTTGCATTTCCTAATGTATGCCAAGCCTCTTCTCTGTGAACCTGGTCTTAGTTTTTGTCCCATTAGGTAGTAAATCTAAGCTATGGAAGGGGAGGTCATTGCAGCAGAGGTCATGGGGCTCGGGATCACCTGTTCATGCAATTTTCTAGACTTTCTTGTAAGCGTTTGACTTTGATTATGAAAATACCTTTTCATCAAACAGTGGATTGTCGATGGTCCTTTGCCAAATGAGGACATGGTAGATTTGACAGTCTAATATAATAGGTGGTATACAGCTCAATTCACATGTGTCCTTGATGTCTAATGGCCTGGCTTGAAGTCAAAATTCATGTGTAGTAGCATGGGAGGAAGTACATTTTAAGTAGTGAGTGTATTTACTTGAAGTCTTGACATTCTTCTAGAATTTATGAACTATATTTTGCAACTTTACAATTGTGTTTTGACAGAGTCTGCACACAGAATCCTTAGAAAACATAGATACTTCTTTTTTGTTGTTGTTTTGGTATCGGGGATTGAACTCAGATCTTGTGCTTGTGAGGCAGGTGGCGGCACCACTGAGCTAAATAACCGGCCCACATAGATTTTTCTTATAGACACAAATGTGACCATCCACCAAGACTTGGACCTGCTGAAGAGACCTGAATTTACTTGAGTCTCACTTAAAATTCTCATTCTCCTCCAACATGGTATATTAATAGGAAAAATACTTTCAAGTATGTGCACCTCAAAACCCATAAAAACTTATAAATTTCTGTGTCAAGTAGTACATGGTACAGGACAGAATAATTTGACAATTTTTGGGAGGGTGCTTTTGTAAGATTCTTCTGTACTTTTGGATTAAGAGACTTCATTATGGGGAAGGAAGATCAAGCAGAAGTCCTTAGACAGCTCTTTATAAGTAAGATAGAAACTCAGATGCCAGATAAATATTGTGAAAATGTTTTCCAAATGGCCAGTACTGTATTTGAAGTTTTAAAGAGTCATATCAGTAACATTACCTCTGAGTCTAGTTTATTTGCTAGACACTAAAATTTTAAATACTAAATAAAAATATTATCAACACTTAACCAAAACTCTACTTCTGATAATAGATTATAAAACATACAAAGTAACATACAAACATGAAAATAATTACAAAAGAGATATATCTTGCTTTAGATACATTTGTTCATCTCTATATTTTATATAATGTAAAAATATTTAAATTGAAGTTAATGTTAAAAAAAGCCGTATGTGCTGTAGTTTGTACAATGTATTTTTTGTGTACAGCAGTTCAAAGTAAAATTTGCAATTACATGTACAGTTTAATATGAAACACAGAAGTTTCATAACTGTAATATCTGAAAGGATAAATGACAAAATGTGGATGAAGGTATTTTTAGGCAATTTGTGTTATGATGATTTCTGTTTTCATCTTTAATGTATCAGTTTTTATTCATGGCAGTCATATAATCTTTTTATAAAAGATAAATTAATAATATGTAAACTACAAATTCTTACCCAAATGTAACATACTATGTTTTAGGATTGAAGATTTTAATATTTTTGTTAGAATATACTATATGCAAATGTTATCTGATCTGTCTTCAGTTTTCATTCGAAATATAGTAAAACACAAAGGAAAAGAAGGTATCGCAAACCATTTGAAAATACTAAAAACAATTGTTTCCTTTTCATTAGAAAAAGGTTCATTATTCATAATTTGCAATTTGATTTTAACTCAATTTCCATCCATTAATTTCTTTATTCTTATGAACATTAATCTATAGCACATTTTTTATTACTCGATAGAAAATTTCAGCAATGATTCAATAACTTCAGGTAGCTAGCTCGAGAATTATAAATTGATCAGAAGAAAGTGTAAATGGTATAGTGTTATATATATTTTCTACAACATTCACAATGAAAATTTAACAGAGCATCAAGTTTATTAGTGATTGAACTAAATACTGAGCTTTAAAATAAATAGTGCATTAATTATATTTAGAAAGTCTAGCATGAAATAACATTAGATTATCTACCCTGTAAAGAAGACAACTGAACATGCAGAATTCTCCTTGTAATGTAGAGAAGCAATCATTGCCAAGTGCTAATGAGGGTTAGATTTTAGTGCTATTCGTGGGATTATAGGAGTTTACTTTTTGACTATCCTTGCAGTTATATTAGATATGTGACAGTAATTTGAAAAGATAAAGTGAGTATTTTATTCAATTTAGTATAGTGTTGTAACTGTTAAATTGGTGGCCAGTTGGCATAATTTTCTTAAAGTGATAGGTAAGTAACTAAAAAATACGCAGTGACACAAATGAATGGAAGTGATGTCATGAATTAATCAGCTTGATTGTGAAGATTCAAGGTCATACATTCTTCTTTTGACAAAGATACTGCTACGTTCAGTGATCTAGCAGGTCAAACAGTCTCTGTTAAATCTACTCAAGTCTGAACATAAAGAATAAAAGAAACTGTGACAGTATGTAAATAACTGGACATGGCTGTGGTCCAATAAAACTCTATTTCTTTCTTTACAAAAATAGGTGACAAGATTGGATTGAGCCTAGGGATCCCAATTTGTAAATTCTTGGCTTGGACCATGAGACTGTATCACTTAGGCATGCAGTAAACTGCAATAATAATGAGATCATAAAATATAGTAACTTATGCAAGATACCTATGCACTCATGTTCAGCATAACTGTCCAGTTCAGGCTGGTCAGCTGATCATGCCATTGTGGATTTGAGTCATTCACAGCCCCTTTTTCTTTTAGGTCTGAATTTTGCTTCCACAAACCCAGGGGTTTATAAACTAATACATTAGAAGTCTTTGCAGCTGATATTTTGTGTTGGAGAAGAAGCAGGATAATCACTAAACAAGCAGTGAAACAATGCAAAAAAGAAAAATAGAAAATAGAAAAAACCACTTCCTTTTAGAAAAAGGAGGTCTTGAAACCTTTGTCATTGGTTGACAACATGTGGAGCAGAAACATGACACCCTTCTACCACAGGTGTGGGCTTAAGCTCTTTGTTGAGACCATAGTTGTTCTGTCTGGGAAGGATTTCTTTCTTCATTGCCCTCTGTAGTCCTCAGCTTTCTTTCCCTCTGGATAAGTCTTGTAGTATTTTTTGCTTGTTTGTTTTTTTGTTTTTTTTGTAGTATTAACTTACATAACCACATATGAGTAGGCCCACTGTATACCATGACTTCCTTTGCCATATCACCCACATTTCACACTTTAACTTTTGAAGGTTTGGACTCCCAGGCTACTGTAGAAATGAGTCCATTCGGTTTTTCATATCATATTTCATATAATACAATTTTTGTGAAAATTCAGCAACTGTCTATTTGCTTTCAATGTGCTCTTTGTTAATATAAACACTGCATAAAATTCACAGTAGTCATAGGTGGAAACCTCCTTTGTTTAAACCACAGAATCTTTAGGTCTATTTTTACAGCTCCTTTGCTTCTACTTTAAAAATAGGCACATAGTGTTGTCGGAGGTTGTTATTGTTTTATGAATTCTCAGAACAATCAATTGCTTTATAATATGTTCATTTAATAAGAATAGAAGTGAAAACTGTATTAGTAGTAATCCATAGTTATACATTACATTATGCCAAGGGTATAATGTGAAAATACAAAGAAAGCAATTTGCTGTATTTGCTTATACGTTATAAGCCATAATATTGTACTTCTGTTCACCCTTGCCTTTTTATATGTAACATTCTAAGTTTTCAACAAAATTCTTGTGAAAGCACCGTAATGAAGCAGAAGTTTATACAAAATATGTTAATTCACCCCTACTTTTCACATGAGAAGCCCTGTGTTTATCTACTTCTAATGTTCTCCAAAAATTGATTGAAGCCATGAACAACATGCATTAAGAACAGGGTGAAAGAAACTTATTGGCAATGATCATGCTAACATAATTCACTTTGTTGAACATTTCTGAGTACTATAGTTTGCACTAAGTAGAAAACAAATGAGACAAAATTGAAGCTCACACAGCTAGAAAGAGGCTGAATGTTTAACAGAGGTGGGAAAAATTTCAGTTGACTTGTCCAAGGTATCAACAACCACAAAGTATGGAATGGTTTTAATGTTACAATTGCTCCACAATTAGTTCCACTGTTACTTATTTCTTCATTCAAATCTGATATTTATAGACTTGTTAATATAATTAATCTACTTTGAGGAACTTTTATTGGTAAAATCTTTATAATTTGAAGTCCTAATGCTCCAATATAGAATACAGACCAAGGACATTGCTAGGAAAATTGGGAAAAAAAGTAAACAAAACAGCTGGAAAGAGAATTAAGGTTAAAAAGTAAGCTTTATTATTATGGTTTTCATTAACACATTCTCTCTTTTCTTTAATATTTCAAGTTAGATGGGGTGGGGATTTAGTTCAGTGGTTCTGGCGCCTGCTGCACAAGTTTCTGAGTTCGATCCCCTGTACCAAACAAAAACAAAAACAAAAAATTTCAAGTTAGAGAAATAATCTTGGTACAGCTGAGAAAAACTGAGAAATTGGAAGCATATTTTGTATTACGGAAGTAAAGCAGTAAGTTCCCTTTCAACTAGGCTCTCAGTGAAGTAGAGAGGCTAGATCTCTTGAATTCTCAAGAATATATTCTTAAGGATATATATTTCATTTCTTTTTTTTTTTTACATAGCTATCACCAACTGAGTGGGTTCAAATATCTTGGCTTCCTTGTAGAATTTCTCTCTGTGTGTTACCAGAACATCCTCATTTCAATAGTTAAGATTTATTTCTGGTAAAGCTTTATTTTCAATTCAAAGTTTAGTTTGACCTTCCTCCTCTCTGAAAGGCAGAAAGAGCTTCCTTCTCTCTCTTGTTTATGGACTGTGCTCTGGCATGGAACAAAACTTGCAGAGACACAGGTGAGGGGAAATAAAGTCAGGGCCTTCTGACATGTAGTGAAGTCCTCATTTTGGTGTAGCCTGTTCCAGTTGACCTTAACCCTTTGCTCAGGTGTTGGTCTCCACGCCCTCAAGTTGGGCACACTTCTATTCAGCTCTGTAGCTGCCCAGACCCATTTTTTCTCTCTGTAAACCATCTGGGATGTGGAGTCATGAGGAGAAATGAATTTTTATTCACCTCTACTATGATATCCCAGGCAAATGATCCATTATTTTATTCCCATGCACACTAAGATGACCTACTCCTCTAAAACTGCACCCCTTCCTTGTTCCGATTTCAGACATCCCTTCATCAGAGGTGGATGATGCTCCTTATTTCAAACTCATACCAAATAATTTTCTCCCACAGGAGCTAAGAAGAACAAAAGCTATAAAATCCATAATATCAACTCCGTGAATATTCTCTGGAACAACTTGACAACACTCTGCTCTTACGTGGATGCCAGGTAGGAAAGCAAGTTAGCAAGTTCAGGAGGAGAACAAGAAGCCAATGTCATTTTTGCCAATACTTGGAGGATTTGCACGTGATTTGGGAGTGGAAGGACTTGATTTTAGGCCTTTCATTCATTGGCCCTACACTTCCTAAGAGGTTTATGATTTTCTCAGCCATCTTCTTATGTTAGCATGATATGGAAGGCAGAAAGAAGAATAGCAAAGTTATTAAGTTATTTACTTAGCCCAGAGCAAAACTGGCTGATCTCACTTGTTCATAACACTTTCACTTTAGACTGTGGAGTACTTGGAAGTTTTATGGGAGTTTTTGGCCATGGCTTCAATTCTAGGACAACAGGAAAATTTCCAACTTGATATTCTTCAAGACCTTGTTAGTCACTTGGACATAGAATTCTGGCATGACACACCCATTCCACTAGCTGTCATGGGTGGCCACAGGAAACACATACCTATTCTCTCAGACTAAACCCAGGAAAGTCATCTCCTTATTCTCTTCACAGAGCATCTCAAGCTCTTTTTGCCTGAGAGAATACAGATCTCTGCTCCTATCTGTTCTTTAAATTTAGCTAATGAAAGATGAGGGTAACAGCACAAATCACTTCCATGAGCACAATCAGAGTGAAATTCCTTTGACAGCGGAGAAAGACTGAATTCTTAAAATCAAGTCGTTAAATGTCAAAACTGGAAGGAATTTCAGAACTGACATAGGTCAAGTCTTATTTTACACAGGAGAAAACTGAGGTCCAAAATGGATGAAGGAGAGGCTGAAGACTGTTGGCTCTTTGAGAAAGAAGAAAATGAGAAGCCAGATTTCCTTGACAACTGGCGATTTACACAGAAGTTCTAAAGTTATTTTGTTAAACTATCTTTTTGAATATCATTACCTGTGGTTCTGGGTCTCAACCTATATTTGCAAGATTGAAAGATGGAATCTGTTTTGAAATTATCTTTACACAGAAAAAGATAATAGTTCAACAAACCTAAGCACACAGAGAAGTGAATCAGATGTGTGTCACTGAAATAATACTCAGTTGTTTGTTGGTTTGCACTGGAGATTGCACTCAGGGCCTTCTCGCTGGGTACTATTCCCAGATTGTTTTTCTTTTATTCATTTTTTTCTTTTGAAGGCAGGGTGGACTCTGTGATTCTCCTACTTCAGCCACCCAGGGTTATAGGCATCTACCACCAAGCAGGGCAACAAACTCATAACTATGAGTGTTCAAAAAAAGTAAAGATGTTTGGTATTGCTATTGGATACCAAGCAGGTAAGAGGGTTCTTCTTGGTGTTTCTGTGGGAATGAAGCAAGTGTGAGGATCCATTTCCTTCCAGGCCTTCAGGTTCATGAGGGGGCTCATAAAATCTCATTTGTATATGTCATGGGAAAAAGAACAGAAGACAAGTTTTCTGTGGTGTAGGTCCCCAATACTACTCATCTGCAGTCAGCACCAATAGTAAAGATATTAAAAAGGCTGCAGTTAAAGTAAAATAGCTGCCTAATGAAAATAGTACTCAGTACTAGTAAAGCATTGAATTATTTAAATTATTTATATTAGAGTATAAAGAAGAGTATAGAATAAGTATAGAATAATAATAAGAAAAGTATAGAAGAGAATGTATGGTCTTTGTAAAATAGAAGCCTATGTTAATTTTTCTTAAATTATATATTTAAAATCATCCTATTCAATATTTTGGGATAGCTTAGCTACTTTCCTTTCTTATCCTTTACATTGTTTCTACAAGCAATAAACTTCACTCACAATTAGTATCAACATTCATTTAAGGACTTGGAAATAATAATTTAGTCATATGCCCTGTCGTGACAAATGGCCAGCTTTAAGATGCCAACTTTTATACTGGTTGCAGGCTGCACCGAATAATAAAAACTCTGTTCTAATGAGCTGACATTTCCATCGCCCTAAAGAGGTCCTATAATTAGGCATCTAAAAACAGTGATGCTATTATGCAGTTGTAGTTATTTTTAATTGCTTTATTCCTAATGAAGGAGCATTATGGATTAACTCGCTACATTTATAATGCAAGAGAGAAACATGCTGGTGAAAATAATGTTCACAGATATCTGCCTTTATCTCAAAATAAGTAAAAGAATTTTCTTAATCATTTTATTAGCAGCTTTCACTGGTTTCCACTTAAGATGGAAAATGTTCCTGTTTCATACTGTGGGCAAAATCACTAGGGTCATTTTGAATGCCTATAGCATTGATGGAGAAAGTGCAGGAGGATACAAGGGTTTGAGTAATATGGAAAGGCCAGTCAGCTACTCAGGCGCGAGATTACTGTATGTAACAGTTAGTGTGAAGACAGTACACTCGAGCGCCTTTTACGTTTATGCTGAAATCAGGAAAAAAGTACAAAACTACACAGAGATTCGGGTACCCTTCTATGAGAGTTCTAATTATTGGAAGCCCCTGAAGATGATCTCATTAAGAATTCTACTTAATGAAATTCTACTCACCAGGCCTCTTCTTCAAGTTATCCTATCTCTGATGGTCTCTCTGATTCTCTCTGGGAGAATGTCTACTTCCATCCCAAGTGGGAAGGCTCTCAGAGACCACCACTCTCAACCACCAGGCGGTGATGGATTTGGGGCAAATATAAAGAAATCTTCACAATTTTGTCACCTGAGGCCAGCAGTAGTACAGTAGCACTCCCATGCAAAGTGATATGCATTACTCAGAATTCTTCAGAGACAGGGAGACAGAGACTGAGGGTGTATGTGTGTGTGTGTGTGTGTGTGTGTGTGTGTGTAAGTATAAGGAACTAGCTTACTGGCTTATTTGATTATAGAGGCTGAGAGGTCCCCAAATCTCCAGTCCAAAGGCCTGAAAACAAGAAGAAACAGTGGTGTGAATTCCAGTAGGAGACTGAAGTAAGACAACACCAATGTCTGACGTGAAAGATCATCAGGAAAAGAGAAAGAATTTTGTCTTGCTCATCTATTTGTTCTATCAGACCATCAATGAATGTGCGATGTCCTGCTTACATTGATAAGGTGATAAGGGCAATCCACTTCATTGTGTCCACCAATTCAAATCTTAATCTCAACAAGAATAAAAGCTCAGAGTCATCCTCAAAATAATGTTTAGCCATAAATCTGGGCATCCCCTGGCTCAGTCAAGTTGTCATGTAGAATTAATCATCACAGGTTCATTCCTTTGCTGGGCTTCTGCTTCTTATATCATGTCAGTAACTTCTTGGATCTTAACCTCTCTTAGCTCCGTAAGAATAAGAGATATTTTTTTCCTCGTAGTTACAAAGAAATTTTCATGCTTTAGTTAAGGGGCTCAATGATTTTTGCTTAAAAAAAACACACACTAAAAGGAAACAATACTGCTTGTAAATGTTTAGCCATACCTCACAGAATACTCTAGAATCCAGAACTCCTAATTGGAACTTTTTAATCTCCAATGGACTAAATAGACTTTTTTTCTCAAAGGGAAAGAGTTGTACCTAAAATATCATGTCTCACCTCTTTGGAGTAGATTTGAAAAGTTAGTCTTTACCTCTTGAAGACTTGGTACTAATTCAGGTACCAAGATATAAGGATTTTACTTATCTACAGTTTTTTTTAAAGAAGATTCCCCCATTGTATATTCTAGGACTCTAAACTTCAGCCTTGAGATATGAATATGGAAAAATTTACTTCCTTTCTTAAAAAATTAATTCAGAAGTTCATGATATTCCTTGATAAGACACTTTCAGCTTAAGACTTTCATGTATATAACACTTTAATTATAGAATCCATGGTGTATTAAGATACATACATAACTATTAGAATGGAATGAAATAATTAAGAAAATGAAATATAATAGCATTTGCTTTCCCCTGGTACTATCTTCTCTCTTCATTAATCAACTCCGGAAGCATTGCTAGAATGCACTCCATTTCTAGGTGGTGTATTTCTTATTTGTTAATGTCTTGTCTCCTCCCTATGGTTTCAATTTTAAATTAAGATGTTTCCCTAGATGGTTTTTCTGGAAGAATTTTCTTGACATAACATCGACATTAATCAGACATAATTCATAAAACCAATCCATACTCATTAAACCATAATAAAATTGTTCAAACTCTTATGCAAAATATTTATATTTGACAAACTATTTCCCTCACCTCTAAAAAATGTGCCAGAAACTGACCAGTTCTTTATTTTATAAATTATAAAATTATAACATGAAGAGACATGCCCAAGCTACAGAATTTGGAGTGCTGTGAGTTAATCTCAAGAATTATGATTCCCAGTGTCATGGTCTTTCCCATTAATATCCTATTTGAGCATCTAGATCTTATAAAACTTACTAGAGTAAAAATAATATAGTTAAACATATGATGCAGACAAGATTCCAAAAGAAGAAATCATCTTTTAGATTGAATTAGACACAATTTAATTTCAAATATTTCTTAAGCATAATTTCTACCAATGTGTCATGCATAACTACAAAGGAGCCAAATAATTACTATATCTGTGAAGATATACATTTATTTTTACTTTTAAAATAATTGGTAAATCAAACAGCAAAAGTGGGTTGTATTTTTTTCCACTGTTTATTGGTACATATTAGGTATACAATACAGTTACATTCATCATTGGGATCTTGTACCTATACATGATGTATCTTGGTTCTTATTTTTTCCCCATTCCCCTGACCTCTCTTCACCCCCTCCACTCTTTCCTATTTACAAAGACTTTGTGTACATTTTTTTCCTTTTCTTATATTTTTTCTTTTTCCCTTCTTTCCTTTTGGGATGTATTATTAATGGATGTCCTTAATATAATTTTAGATTACAATTAAAAAGTTCAAACTCTCCAGTGCATTATCAGGTTTTGTTTTGTTTTGGTTTTTTTGCTTCAAAAAATTATAAATTCAGATGTATGAAAAATGATGGTGTGCTTTTTTATTGTGCTTTTGTTTAATAGCTGCAAATTTTCCAGTGGGATTGATTCCCATCCATCTAACTATCCTTGTGGAACAAAAGTGAATAGACTCAAGGCAAAATAACTGTTTCTCTGAAAAAAAGAGAGAGCATTGCACTAAAGAAATAAAATTGTCAACAAATCTGTGCAAAATGGGAAGTTAATGAGAGCAATTTAACAAACAAGGTGAAGGAACAGTGACCTGGTGCTAGCTATGGTAGAGAGAACAGAGAAGAAGTGGGGCTTGGTTTGTTAGAGAAAACCCATGGTTTTAGCATACACATGCACACAAGTACACAACTACATAGCTACACACCATAACATACAAAACACACTTTAAGAATAAATGGGGTTAAGGGATTAAAAACTATCAAGATCTATTATATACATGGACCATTGCCCTAAAACAAATGTAACTGTTATGTATGACAAACATGTACTAATAATTTATATTTCATCTAAACTTGTAATTTTATTTATTACTATTTCTTTATTTTATACAGTATTTTCATTATTTCCACCTAGACTATTTTAGTCTTTACTTCTCAATTTTGAGTTTCCAATTTTGATTCATCTTTCAGGATTCTAATAATTATAAGAAATCAAAAATTTTAGTCTGAAACGATTCTTGATTAGTTTTCTGAATACTTGTGTGTCTGAAATTTATTTGATTTGTTGCTTTCACATATGTGCTACCTGGTGCCTTACACACCAACTCAAACCTACTAAATATTGGAAGTCACTCCATTTTTGTGGGTCATTTATGCTGTAAAACTGCCTCCAAACCAGATTCACTTGTGTTGGTAATCTATTGTATTGGTGCTTTTGTTTGTTTGTTGAAGTTTCTTTGCATATGTGAAGGGTTATTGGATTATTTGTTTTTAAAAGTTAAATATAGACATGGATCTAATTTTATAAAATTTACCTAAACTATCATGCACTGTTTTCAGCTATGGATCTTCTTCATTATTTAAAAAGAACTTTCTCTTATGTCTATAATTATATCATTGGTTTGATATTTTTTGAGGAACATATTCTAAGTTCTAAAATAGGATTTGTTCTAAGTTCTAATATAGGATTTGTCCTGATATATTATCTCTTTTCCTATAAATTCTACCTTTTAAAGCCATTTCTCTCTTTTGGGGCATGTTTATCAAGTCTATCCTCTGCTTATTTATTTCATTTTTTTCTATGTCAGATATATTTATTTTATAATAACATTGATATTTATTTTATTATAACATTGACATTTTATAAAATGGATTTCCATAAACACACACACATATGTAGATATATGTTCTCTTATATCTTATTCAGAACAAGAGGTTATATTTTCACTACTATTGATTCTTAGATTTCTCTAATATCAGTACAAATGAAAGACAAAGGAAAGCTTATTCTTCAAGCCATCATTGAAAATAGTCTGAAAAAAGAAGCATGACATGATCTGGCAACCCAGTAACAGGTGTACATCCAAAGGAAATGAAATCAATATGTTGAAGAGACATCTGCAAACCAATGTTCATAGCACCATGATTCACATTATTCAAGAAATGAAAGCAACTTAAGTGTCTGCCTATCAATTAATGAATGGATAAAGGACTTTTGGTAAATATGCACAACAGAATACTCAGGCCATGTAAAGAAGGACAGTCTGTCATTTACAACAGCATGGTGGAACCTGGAGATCATTCTGTTTAGTGAAATAAGCCAGGCTCAGAAAGACAAGTCCTTATTGATCATATATGGAATTTTAAAATGTTGATCTCACAGCAGTTAAGAAAACAATAGCGGTTACCAGAGGTCAAGGTGAACAGCAGGAAGACAAAGATGGAAAAAGGTTGATTAATGGATGTACTATATATTTTTAAAAACAAGCAGAAAGGGTATAAAGTATTTTCATCATAAGTAAGTGACAAATATTTGAGGAGATAGTTATATTCACCCAATTAAATCATTACACAATGCATAAATGTATCTAAACACCACATAGTACCTCATAACTATGTGTAATTTTCATGTTTTTATGTATCAGTTCAAATAAATTTAATTTAAAAAGAAGAGCCATTCTTCTAAATACATCCATCATTTAAAGGCTATAGTAGGGATCCTAGGAGTTGGGTGTGAGAAGAGAAATTGGACACAGTAGGGGAAGAAAAAATGGTAGGCGAAAAGTTCAAGTCTTCTTTTTGGTTTAGCAATCCCACGAGAGTTAAATTTCATGAGCAGAAGTAAAACAAATATATACAATGGGCTTTTTGATGGGCACAAAGTCATCCTCCATTTTCTTCTCAGCTACATTTACCTTCCAGCTCATACAATATTATTGTATCTGACATAGACACCTCAAGTTAAAGCCCAAGCTTCCTCTGCAAGGGCTCTTCATTGTCATCGTGCTTCCTACACTGTACACCATGAGCAATTAGCTTCTGTGCTGTGAGGGGACTCATTTGTAAATATTGCAAACAACTGCTATAACACAGGCAGAGTCACACTGTCTCTCCTCACCAGGCAAGCTCATAAATATCTCTGGCATTCTGGAGAATGAACCTTGTGAACATATTATTATGGAATGTTGACAAAAATTCCAGATTGCTACCCAAACTGTATGGAATGCAAATGATCACTTTCCTATCTTATTGTGCTGGAAAAAAAAAGAGCACATTGTATGATGCATATCAATGAATCAAAACACTGAAAACATAAAACAATTTGAACTGGTTTAGTGCCGAATCAGATTGTAGCAACACAAAATGCAGTGAAAGAAGCATGTTTAATTAGAAAATTAATGTCATGAATTGGAGGCTAGAGGCAATAAACATTTTCCTTCAGAATCTATTGCTAATATGTGAATGGCCTGCCAATTCATATTCAGATGAGTATATGAATTTATATTCTCAGTATTTACTAATGTCACTGACTTAATTTAATTTATAATAAAATATGCATTTTCCAGAAATTAGTACTACATCACTTGTAAATATGTACTGCAAATATTCTACTTCCAGTATATAACTTGTTTATATTGAAAATACAGGGGTATATCTTTGAGAGATTTTAGTATTTCTGGTTTTGCAAACACATAATTGCCAGCAAGGCATTTAATAACTCAGAATTTTAGAAAGCTGACCATTTTGTCATTGTTAATGTGGACTACATTGATCTTATTTAGCTTTATTTTTAAATTTCTCATTTCATCTAGCAATGCGGGTAGAAGAAAGAGAAGCCATAGCACAGGTAGAAGAAAGAGAAGGAATAGCATTTGAAATAATATTGATAAAACCTTGTAATAATTGACCACTTAGATGACAAAGTACATGCTAAAAGCTGTATATTGACAAATTTCTTGCATCTTCAAGACATACTACAATTTTTAAATGAGTTTTACAGACATTAAGCAATTAGCTGTAAATCTTAAGGTATTTTTTTAGCCACTTTCCTATCCTAATGGCTAGAATTTTCACATTGAGACAGGTATTTGCATTGCAGAATCATGCCTCTGGATTGCTTAATGTTGAATTAATTTGTCCATAACATGTATTTATTAAACTCTATACAAGTGCCAGACCTGTGTTAGATCTCATGGATCCAGGGAATCAGATAAAAGAGCACCTACCTTCCGGGAGCTTAAAGGCCACTGCATTGAATGTCAAGTTATTCACTCATTTTTTATCTTCTTTTTGCCACATTTACTAATATATTGAAAAACATGTCAATAGGTATCTGTCATGTTTTAAATACTATATTAGGAACATATAATACAGAGCAAAATTTCTTTTGTTCAATAATTTCAAAGTCCACCTATTGCAAGAAGACAAACTGACAGTTACATGAAAACACAATGTGCTTTGATAGAAGCATGTGAAAGCGGATGAAGGGGTGCTTATAGGACCCAAAGAAGGTTACTCAAAACAATAGCAACAACAACAACAGATGACAATGCTGAAGCTTAAATAATGACTTGGAATTAGTCACACAAATCTGGGACAGGAGAGAATTGACAGGACTTTAAGCAGAATAAATAACATATGCAGATATGTGGAGACAAGCTAGAAAAAGATTTGAGGAAGAATGCCTGAGGGAGAGAGGTTGAAGTCTTGAAGAGATTCTGCACCACAATAGGGAATTTGTCCTCTCAATGACAAGGGCAATTGATTTACATTACTAAAGAGACAGATATGATCAGCTTGGCATCACTGAAGTCACCACAGTGACTGGATCATATGAAGGCATGAGGTATGTGTTGCATGCTGACTGGAGTTCTACAGAAAGCAATAGACTCTATTGTAATTAAACTGAGTGAAAGAGCACTAGGGTTTAAAGACATTTCCATTAGTTTATCTTTCCTGCCATTTCACTGGGCTTCGAACACACGTGGATAAACACAGTCTGACATGGAAATAAATCAAGCAAATGTTAAAACTGCAGCTGGCAATGCCGATTACATTTACCCAGTTCGATATACGTGTGCATAATGTTGTCCTCTGACTTTCTGCTTTAAAAGGAAAACTATTAGATCCATCATGTATTTTATTACATACCTAAAGTGCAATAAATATTACCTACCAATTTCTTTGGAATTAAAGAAAACTTTTGAGACAATTTTAAAGATTGAGTAGGCAAATTTATAATAGTTACAACTTTATGTTTAAAAAGGTGGGGGATAATTGTAGACTACTTTAAAATATATTGAAACATCATGTCTCATTTGAAAAGATTTGTGAAAAAATGCATATTTACCAAAGTTCTATGATCATCTCATTATTCATTACTTAGAGATTTTATCCTATGACTTCCATCAAAAAGCTTTGAGTGGTACCTAAATGTTCTAGGGAATGTTGGATACACTCAGGATCAAATCTGTGCCTCATCATTATTTAAGGATTCACTTTGTGAAAATATGCATTTTGACTTTTACTAAATTTTGCTCTGTGTCTGTGCACACATGTGTATACATGTACATGTGTATATGTCCAACTTAATTCTACATGGTGATTTTTTATCTTTAATTATTTTATTCCCAGAGGAATTCTCTAATATTTTATTCATATACATTTGAAGGCAGTTCTCTTCATAAGCTTAAGACAGTACGAAAGATCTCCTTACATGGAAAGTAGAAGGAAATTATTTTTGCTTCCCTTCCATATTTGTACCTGTGGCTATGCTGACCTGTGAAAAGACAATATCCTGTTTCCTTTGGACAGATAGGAGAGCTCAAATGAGAAGCAGGTTCCATTCAGGTCTTTCCCATGCTGAGGTGGACTCCTGTTCCTACACCCAGGATACCCCATTACACATAGAATTTTATGCTTGGTATATGGAATAATACATCCCGCTGGCAGTAAACCCTTAACAGTCTTTTGTATATCACGAAATGTGCAGCTGGCCAATTACGTTACTCTTTATAACATCTACTACTGCAGCCTGAGAGTTCTGTCTTTTTCTACCTATGGACAGAGGAACAGCAGCCTTAGGGGAGAGATGATCACAATCCCTTCGGTGTTTGCCTGAGAGTAGCTCTTTTTCTGTTTTCCAATGGACAAAATAGTAGACTTTAAGCTGGCCCGAGCATGCATGGGTCACCCAGTGAAAAATGTTTAAATGTAGAGTAAGGTTGTTGATATTCTTCCATAGTAAGCTCAGAGAGTGACAATAATCATCAAATGAAATATGTTCTGATTACTTCTCTTATTGCAAGGTGACAATTTCACATTTATCCTTGTGACATTAAGCTGAGTAGTAATTGATCCATTTTCTAGTCTCTTAATTCAGGACCTCTAAAAAGGCTAAGCAAATTATTATAAAAAATGATCTGTGCAAACACATTTTACCTATTATTTCCTCCCATATTTGAAGAGTACAAAATGCAAGTAGTTTGTTATCATCATCATCATTATACTGCTATTACCATTACACATGCATCAATCTGTATTTCATTTAAAGAATCTTTGAAATATAAAATATATTTTTAACTTGTGCAATAGATTTATCTAACAAGTCCTGCTAATTAGCCTAGTATGGCAAAATAAAAGAAAATCATATGAATAGAGCTATTTATTTGATCTTACACATTTTCAGGAAACAGAAAAATTATTGTAAGCTTAAACATTGACGATTTTTACATTTTTTATATTTTTCTATGAGGTGGGTAAAATTTTACTGTTATTTTCTTTCTTAGAAATCATAAGAGAGGAAATTTTGCAACAAAATACCTCTTAAGCATAGCTAGGGTCAGGGATCTATAACTAGTCATTTTTACTACTTACTTAAGATCCTAAATTTCTAAGAGTCAATCATAAAGAGTATCATGAGTTTGAAGATGTACCTGGAAGTGAGTTTAGCCTAGATCAGCTAAATGACAGCTTTTTATTACCCTGAAAAGTAAGATGAGATCTAAAGAGTAAAGAAAGGATTTTGCCTTCATATGATTTTTATTATATTAATAAAAGAAGTAGAATTTTTAGGAAAAATGGAAGTACGATTTTGATTCGTAAGAATTTTTATAATTATTGCAGTTGATCGATGATCTTTTCAATTTAATAAGATCAAGATTACTCTTACTTTTTACATTGAAAATGTGTTAGTCTAGAAATTTGGGGATAACTGTGGCTTGCTCAAAAAAGAAAATCAAGGACTGGAGATGTAGTGGAGTGGAAGAGCATCTCTCTACTATTCACGAGAAGGCCCTGGGTTTAACATCACTGCAAAGGAAAGAGAAGAAGGAAAGCAAAAGAAAGAAAAGGGGAGGGGAGGGGAGGGGAGGGAAGCATGATTTTCGAGTCTGCTCAATGAGGTCGTCATTGTCAAGAAGATATTCCTAGACTGTTACAGACACAAAAAGTTACTAACATGCTTCTGTATATGTCTACTTGTGAGTGTGATGTACCAAGAACATACCACCTCACCAATAGAAGAAAAAATGCTCTGGTAACCACTAACCCATTGCATAACCATCCCTGAGTATCTGGATAGCCATCCCCATTGTCAATAAAATCCTAATGGAAAAAAGTGGCATATGTATGAAGTAGAGAGTAATCAGAAATTGGAACTCTATAAAGGACTTGGGTTATAGATAAAATTGGTAACTGGTAGAAGCTAATTTTTATCCTACTGGTCTAATGTTCTTTGAGCTAACTAATTGATTATTCTAAATGTGCATTGGTTCACTTCCTGTAGCATCAGCACATGTATCAAAGGGATCCCTGAGTGAGAAAACATAGAACTGGTAGCATGGGTATTGAGATTCTAATAATTACAGAAGCCTACACCTTGGATTATCTCCTTACTCTTAATGGTCAGAGAAGGTTTAGTCAATCCAGTGGACGTGGTTGGATTTTATCACAAGAAGCCTATGAACATTATTAAATAATGAAGAACACAAAATAGGAACTGGAAGCTACTTTATATATAGCTACATTTTGATGTTTATAGAATATTTCAAAACAATTATTTAAGATCTAAGAGCACAACCACATTTCACCTTTGTATTACTAAGCCATATATTCAAGGTGAGATGTTTTACTGAGAATGCCATGTCTTAGTTTAAATTGTCATGATATAATTTGCTGCTGATGGGATAGTAAAGAAAGGAGCAAATAAAGGATTTGCCTAGGGTGACACACTTCAACAGAAATTTTGGGGAAAATCCTATGTTCTGCTATTTAGTAGTCAGTTAAAATCATAAAAGCATGCTCTTTTCCAAGTCACTTTTACTAGGAAGTAGGAAGTAATAAATATATTCCTTACTTTGTATACAAGCTAAGTTTTGATGAGGTTAATTTTCTCCACTACATTAAATCTTTTATAAATGATTGAAGTGAAAATATCCATGCCAGGGAGAAGACTTCATCATGATCTCATTACACATCAGAAAACCAGAAAGTTTAAGTCTATAGCATCAGACTTTCCTCACTCATGGTACGTGTTTCATTCATTCATTGTAAACACTTTCTAGTACACACTTATTTAGACAAGCTAAACATCAGTAACAGAATAATTAAGAACACTTAAAATACAGGTAATTAGTGATGTAAATATACATCCTCTTACACATACCTAGCAGGCATGCAAAATGTCAAACCAAAGGAGTGAAGAGCAACTTTCATCGTATCGTACAAATGCTATGAAAACAAATTTCCAGGGGGTAGAAATGTATATTTAAATTTTCTACAGCTCTCTCTTTAACAGCTACTACATAATTAGTCCTCCTGCAGAGGTGAAGTGTATTTCTGAGCTCCTATGCACAACTGTAGAAATACTTTGTCCTGGAAGTGTATAAGAAAAGTTCCCCTGTGGCCACCTGAACACCATTGTTTTCATAAGAAGATGATTTTCAAGTTCTAAAAATATTTTAAGAATGAACTTTAACAAAACAGTGTACCTATGACGTAAAGACTACATATATTAGTTCCAATGTTTTTAAATGTCAGAAACCAGTCTTTTCATGAGTAATTTATTTAGCGTATGCTGTGTACCAAACTTTCATTCATGTACATTTCTCTGGGAGTGTCCTGGCTGCAGTACCACAGAGGTATGAGAGAACAGAAGAGTCTTTGAGTGGGAGCTGGGGTTGGACTATTGAGGGTGACCATTCCAAGTCATTAAAGATGATCTTCAAGTACTTATATGCACCAGATATTATCACTAGGAAATTTAATGTCGTTTACATAGAATTCCTTTACTCTTTTCCAAGTATAATTTATATTTATTCAATACAAACTCATAAAAATGTCAAAGTTTTCAGTAATGCTTTCCTGTTACTGGCTTGCCTGTTTGTCAACATTCCTTTATGTGAGGTCTGCAAGTCTACGTATTTTCACCTTTTATGACATTTTTGGAACTCATTCTCTATTAGATTTTTAAACAACGACTTCTAAATAATACTCTAGTTTCTCTAGCCTAGTATCAGATAAAAATTATCTATGCTATGACCAATTTCATTATACCAGCATATCATCAAAATTATAATCTGGGTGTGGGTTTGCTGCTGTGCATTCTGGAGTTTTTCTTAACTGACTCTGCAGAGTTGTATTAATTTATTTAGGATAAGCATTTATTATTACAAATTCCTGTTAAAAATATTTACCTAGGGCTGGGGATTTAGCTCAGTGGTTCCATCTCCTGCCTCGCAAGCACAAGGACCTGAGTTCAATCCCTAGTACAAAAAAAAAAAAATTTACTTTCACGAATAGCCATATAATAATTAACATCAGTCCCTTCAATATATTCCTTTATTCTTAGACTAAATATTAATAGGCACAGTGGAGAAACATGACAAACCTTAAATGAAGTATGCAGAAAGTAGGGAGAGGACTTATGAAGTACTAAGAATTTTATTATTGAGAATTCTGTCTACCCATCTATAATTTCTTCATCTTTTATTCTTGAAAATTACACTATGAAACCCTGCTTTCATCGACAGCTTTCTTAGTTTTAAAGATGAATTAAATGTTCTTCTCCCACTTCTTCTGTAATTCTTTGACCATCTTATGGAACAGAAACCTTCCCTGATCTTACTTTGCACTCTAAGTGTAACAAGTAATTATAAGGAATAGTCATCCCAGCCTTTTGGCATGGCCAAGTTTGGTTAATATAAGCCTTGTTAGATGATGACAATAGACATTTCTGAAGCGATCAGTTGCTTTCAAAAAGGACAATTACAAATGACAAGGACCTTCAAACTTGGAAGTAAGTCAGCTTTCTCTTGTTTATTTGCTAGACTCAGTCTGTGTCAAAGTAACTCAAGTTTAGTTTTCACTTAAATAATATTTTGGGAAACAAATCACATTAACTTGATGAGATTTCCTTTTACTTCATTCCTCTGTTCTTCAAAATTATGAATTGCCTTTCTTGACACTAAGATATCCACGATGATTAACTTGGCTGTTTACTAAATTAGTTCTTTCTAAAATTAGAAACTTCAAAGTGCTTTTATATTTAAATGACTAGCACTCCAGTAAGACTGCTGATCAGTCATTTCAAGCTAATGATTAAAAACAGCAAATGTTCTACTCTCCTTAGCTACTCTAAATAGTGTATCAGGCACAGTGGGCTCTATTTATTATCTCTGGTTTTAACATGGGCCACACAGATGAGACAGCCCAGGTTAGGCACTGTTCAGAGTTTACATGCTTCACGCAAATATCTGATTTGAATGGTTGTGGAAAATGACTATTTAATAATTAAAAAGTGTTCTTTAGTACGCCATGTTATTTTGGGATTTGTTTTCCCCAAGAAATGAATTTTGTTCTTTGAAAAGCTGTATTTTCATAATTCTGTACAGCATAGAAAAATGATGATTTTCTGAATGATTCCAAAGATCTTTTAATTATTCATCAAGGAGAATGTGTGCAGAAGAAAATTAGGGGGAGTTGGTAGACTTCATTATAAGAACCATCATTTAGTTTACAATTAATATTCTTTAAATATTGAAATCATTAATTCAATTCAGAAATAATAATTGTTGTTTTTCAAATGATACAAAACAACCATGAACCATCTGGCTTGAACAATGAATATATCAGTAGGTTGCTTTGTTAAAATAGCAGGATCTCGTATCTTTCATGACTTTATAAAACTCACATCTGAAGCATCTTTAAATATTTATTTGAGAATAACAGTGTAAGATATAAATAATTTGTTTGTTAGCTAATTGTCCTTTCTTAATTTTATTTCCCTTCTTTTACCATTCCCTACCATCTTCACATGTGAATACACCGAGGGTCATGGACCTAGGCATTCTCTGTCTCTATTCTCTGTCATCTTTTGAATACTGTATTATTGTTTGTTTTGTTCAGTTCTACTTTTGTGGCCTTAAACAATGCTATAAATGTTCCCATATAAGATTCAGACATTTTTTGTTAGATTTCTTCCTTCTTTTCTTGGTAATGATTTTGGTGTTATTATAAATTGATTTTTTTCTGTCATCTCTTTATTATTTGTAAGTTGAAAAACTATTACTTTTTGAAAATTAATTTTATAGTCTGCCACTTGAATGAATTATTTTATTATTTCACTTAACTTCATCATTTATTATTATTGTTTTATGATGTTCTATCATATCTCTAAATGGAGATTCTTCTACTTTTTTATACCTTTTATGCATCTAATTAATTTATTCTTTGTAATTGCACTGGCAATAAGAGTAGAATAGTATTTGTTGTGCCCAGATCGCGAAGTCCCCAAAGACCACCAAGGAGCTGATTCTGATGCAAACACACGAGGGTCGTTTATTCAAGCTCGAGCAGGGACTCTCAACCGTCGCCGCCGACGCAGCGGGTCAGGATTGAGAGCCCCGAATTTCAAATTAGAGGGTTTTTTATTGTGGTTACAGCAAGGTTTGGAGATTTTTCACTTAGCAGTTACATGATTGGTTGGCATTTTGCAAGCATGAACTGTATATTTCTGATTGGCTAGGCCCATCGGGAGTTTGAGGGGCGGTTACATGTAGGTTTTACGGGGGAAAAGAGGGACAAAGGTTAGTGGTCGACTGTCACGTACTGATGGTCAGCACATTGACAGGTTGTTCTATAGATAGTAGACCCGGAACGTTCATTTCCTGGGCAAACAGATGGTTGAGTAACTAATTTAGGAACTTTGCTTCGTTACAGATTGTGTCTTTTGTCCCAGAGAAAGCACATTTTAACCATTAATTTGTGAGGACAACAGAGACTAGGGGAATAGTGGATTTTAGCAAAATGGAGTCGTTTTGGTCTCACAGTATTCATCTTTATCTTGTTTCTCATCTTAGTAGTGTGAGACCAAAGTGACTCCATTTTGCTTATGTGAAACCAGAATGACTCCACTTTTGCCCAAAATGGAGTAGTCTCCTTTGTCCTCTCACATTAATGATTAAAATGTGCTTGATCTAGGACAAAAGATACAATCTGTAACAAACCAAAGTTCCTAAGTTAATTACTCAGCCATCTGTTTACCCAGGAAATGAACATCCTGGGCCCACTATCTGTAGGAGCCGTCTGTCAATGTGCTGACTGTCAGTGCTGAGTGGTCGTGACCATTAGTCACCGTGTCTGCTGACCATCAATACGTGACAGTGGGCCACTAACCTTTGTCCCCATTTTCCTTGTAAAAACCTATACATAATCCCCCCTTATCCCTGATGAGTTCAGCCAATCAAAAATGTACACTTCATGCTCACTAAATGTTAACCAATCATGTAACTGCTAAGTAGAAAATCTCCAAACCTTGCTGTAACCTCTATAAAAACCCCGCTAATTTGAAACTTGGGGCTCTCAATCTCGATCCGCTGTGTCGGTGACAATTGAGAGTCCCTGCTTAAGCTTGAATAAACGACCCTCCTGCGCTTACATCGGAAACGGCCTCCTGGTGGTCTTTGGGACCTCACAATCTGGGCACAACAGTAGTAATACTGTTCTCAGCATTTCTCTATTAAAGAGAATAGTGAAGATTCTGAATCAAAGTACAGTATACAAATTCCTCCTCTCTCTTCCACAGAAAGAAGCCATAAAATGTGAATAGAAGCTATTTATGATAACTAAAAACAAGCAAAAAGTAACCAACCCTCAAGCAAGGCTTTATACTTTATATAAAAAAATTAACTCAAATTGTATTGTCTAAATGTGAAATGTGCAATTGTACAACATGTGAAGTAAACATAGGAGAAAAATACCTATGACCTACCAAGGAAATCTCTAAAATTGTGAACCAGGTGAACCTTTTCTCTTTATATGGTTGTGTAAAATCTGTGTTATACTAATGTTACAGAAATCTTGGAAAGAAATACACAGAGACACAGAATTTGGATAAAATAAAATTTCTTTTTGCAAGTGGGCAGGAACACCAGAAACCAGTCTGGTCAGTATCCTGGCCCCTTTGTTCAGCTTTTCCCTTTTTATATCCTTTTTAACCATTATCTCATCCCTAGTGGTCTTTGATGTGTAAATACAATTCCAGTTCCTATTTACAAGTCACAGACACAAGATAGGCACATATACATTGTAAATTCACCCTGGCATGGTAACTTTGTTAGGTTAATGAAGTTACTGGTTAGAGTCAGATAATTGTCACCTTAAACAAGGAGTCAAGGGAAAAGCAAATCTTAGAAGAACACATTACTTATTTTGCTTCTACAACTACCTTAATATTCAATCTATTAAATTATCTAAAACTTTTCTCTATCACTAACAGGAAGTTAATACAGAAACAATGTAAGACAATGTAAGAAATTTTAAAGTTTCTCAAAGATCAATCTAGTTCATATTAAGTGAAGATGCAACAATTTAAGCTTAAGGAAGGGAAATAATTTAACAGGTTAAATGTTTTCAAATCTATGACTTCCTAGCAATCAAAAACATATTTATCATTGAAGGATGGCTATAAAGCAACATATTTTACAAATAGACAATTTCAAGAGAAAAAATTGAACACTATCTTATTTTATCTGTAAGCCATTATAGGCAAAGCTGTAAGAAAGGTATAAATAAGGTAAACCTATAGATAAAGCTTTATCTTTGTAAAGCCAACTCATATTAAAAATTTGTATTCCTTTGGAGGTCCTTCACTTAATAAATGAAGAAACACTAGAATTAGAACATTTCACAACTTGTAATTGATTAATGGATAGAGGGATTAGAAGTCAAAAACTAGAAAAAAAATGTGAGACAAGCTAACATTATGTGCTTGTGGATTGAAAAACATGCCCAGAACCTAAAAAGTAGTTTTGTCAAAACAAGTCTATCTTTTATCTGTTCAAGATTCTAGATCTACCAGGCAATAAAGAGACAGCTTAGAATGCATCCTGATTAAAACTAGAAAAATTCTTGATGAGTTCAGAACAAGAAATTTGTTTTTTTTTCAACAAATAAACTGAAAGAGGAGGGAAAAGCACAATGAAAGTAGAACCTATTAATGTAAAGAAACTTTAGAAGAGTAACAAGGGGTAGGCCCTATGTGAATTTCCTTCAAAGAAAAAAGTATACAGAATATTCCTTTAAGGTTGATTTTGTGATGTTTCAAGGATAATAGGTTGAACCTTGAAGATATTATGCTAAGTAAAATAAGTCAGTCATAGAACAAGTATTATATAATTCCATTTTATGAAATACCTAAAATAGTCAAAATCACAGAAACAGGTGACTTAAGGCTGGTTGCCAGGGGATATGAGAATGTGGAAATGGAAAATCATATTAAACAGATGTAAAGTTTGTTATACATACGATGATGTTTTAGAGATCCATTATAAAACATCGTGCTTATGGTTAATAATAATATGTTGTACATATACAGAAAGCAAGGCACAAAAAGTTTCCTGTAGAAATTTTGTTCTTCATTATACATATTCTTAGTAAATATGCATAAATATATTTACCAAGAAACAAATGAAGGTTCACAACACTGATTATAATTGCCCCAAGCCATGTAGAACTCACATATTTAACTACAGTAGGTAGAACTGGGACTAAGGTGAGGTAAATAAATATTGTTCTTAAGAGAAAAATATAAAAGAAGCAACAAAAATCTTATAGTCGTGATAACTATTGATATAATATTAAAAATCAAAATTAATGCAAAAACTCATGATGAATAAAATTAAAGTAGTAAATTCTTAAACTGAAATTCATATTATTTTTCCTTTAGCCTCAGGATTCAATATGGCACCACATGGAACTAACAGTACAATGAATAATACATTGTGATGTGCAATGGAATGCTATACAGCAATGAGAATGAATGAACTATGTGTACAGTAAGTAACCTCGATAAATGTATGTCAAATTCAAAATGAATGTAACTAATCTAGAATACTAGAAATCAGGATAATATTTTCCCTTGGAAGAGTGCAAGAGAAAGTTTCTAAGAATCCAGGAATATTTTGTTTCTTGATTTGTATGTTATGTGAGTTTTATACTTTGGAAGACTTCATCTATCTCTTCATTTTTAGTTTGTGAATTTTTAATGTCCTATCCTTCCATATAAAAATTTTTAAAGAAATTAGATAATTGGAAATCTGAGCACTGAATATTTGGTGATTTTAAGAGATTGCCAAAAATTTAGGTGTGGTAATGATAAAGTAGTTTCATAATTAACTATAAAAGAAACCTTATAGTTTAGATAGTTACTGAAATACTTATGGATAAAATGGTATCAAGTATAGAATTTGCTTCAAAATAAAATGGAAATTGGAAAAGTGGAAGAGGGAACAGAAGAAACAAGACTGGCTGTGGATTCTTATTTGCTGATAGATAAGTGTACTTTTTTATGCTTTCATGCATAGTTACAATTTTTATAATTAAAACATCGAAGAAAACTCATGGGATCACCACCAAGGGACTACTTTGACAGGTATAGAAAGAAGCAGTATGCCGTGCTAGCATGATGGTGAGCACCTTGCTCACAGGAAATAATCAATAAATATACGTTGACTGTATGAATATATTCACATTAAGAGTGGAGAAAGGTGGGATTAAAAACACTAGCAAGTAAATTCCTCTCCTACATTTTATTCCTTATCTAAACCTAGTCACTGAAATGAGACTTTGTAAGAGAATCATTATTGTTTTAGGCTTGTTTAAATATGATACAATGAATTGAACTTGAAATTTTTTTGTGAAAGGTATTTTATTCTTAAGTACCCAAATGCATTTTAAAATCATTAATATAGAATGTCACATGACTTGTACTTTCTGCTTTTTGCTTCCAAAAATATTGTTTTTACTATCACAGAATTTGGATGAGAACTTCTGATGTCACATTAAACACATATTTCAAAGTTCAGTATTGTGTTCATCTCTCCAGAATGTTGTAACTAAGCTATGTTATACCTCAAATGCTTTCTCTCTCTTAAAGAAAGGCCTCAAGCCATGAACAGCAATTATGCAACAATAAGGTGTTCCATTAGATGTGGAGTGTATCGAAAAAGTTTAAAGGAAAAGTATTGTTAATGAAATGAAACTATGATTTCTCAAAAGTTAGTTGACTTATTTTCCCAAGTTTGATTTATCACAAAAAAAGGAGTGATAGAGTTTTCCCTACTTCATTTGAAAATCTACTATGCCTGAATTGGGATGGATCAACACAGACATGGTGGTTCTACTACCAGCTCTCTTAGTAACAAAATTCTATGATGGCCAAGTAGTGATCATAATTGCTTTCTATATTTAGCATTTCAGAGGTACTTTAGATTTTGCTTTATTTTGTCTGTCCTTTCTTTGATCTTAGTTCCATTCAAATTCAATTTTTAATTCTTGAGTTATTACTGACATTCACAGCAAGTTGAAGAGATAATTGCTTCACTAGGTGCCTCTAAAAGCATCAAGTGGAGCAATCTGAAGAGGATCTTGTTTCCTACTCTCAGGTCCATAGGGACTTGAATGTCTCCAAACTTCTTTGTTTTTCTACTCACAGGATGAGTAGGTTAAACAACAAAAGTGTTTCTACACAGAAAATTGTGCATATATGAATATGCTCTGGAAAATAAGCATATTCTTTAAGCCTTCCGAACAAAGGCAGTTAGTGAAAATCAATTAAGCTCCCAATATCTGAATAAAATTATTTACTTCAATGATGAAAAAGTCTGATTTCTGTGCCCACTCTACCTCATTACCATTTTACAGACTAATAAAGATGTCCCAGAACAAAGTAACTGTGGCTATCCATGCATGGACCAATTCAGCTGCTGTGCTCATGCCTTCAGACCACATATTTATATTTTATAGTGCAAATTGATTAGCTTCTGTTCTATGCAACTGGGTAGCATTTCCTAGAAATACAGCAGTACTCACCTGTCTTGGTGAGTCCACCCCCCCCCAAAAAAGAAAAAATTAACATACTCAGAGTTGTACACTCTCCATTTAACTGAGTTTTCTGCTTTGACTTAAAGACCTCAGCTTAGCTTTAGTGTGTGCCCTTTCTAAGCTTTGGAGCTGACCTCACTCTCCCTCTTGTATGGCCTCTATCTCACTGTTACTGTCCATGATGTACGGCCCATATGTTTCCCAAACTCTACCTGATACATCATATAAGCTCACATACAACTTTGATGTTTCTGTCTCTGTTGGCACTGATATTTCAGAATGTCTACTGCCCATTATGGGTACAATAAATTATATTTTAAAAGTATTTACCCAAATCTTCTATTGAGTGAGGTTTCAAATGTTTAGTGGACTGATATACTGTTATAATTTCTTGAAATTTCATCTTAGGGTACATGTAGAGGATACTGAACTCATTAAAATATTCTTCACTTTATTATGTATAACAGTAGTAATTTAAAGAATATCTACTTATCTCTGCTTTTAAGCATTTTAAGCTTAATCTTACACAGCAGGCATAATAGAGAATAATTCCAAGACATCTTTACAGAGAGAATATCTTGGGATAAAACACTGTGTGTTCTGTTTCTTTCTTTTTTTTTTCTTCCTTTCTTTTAAATTTTTGTTCTTGGAGTTAGGGTCACCCTATCTAGTTCAGGGTGTCCTCAAACTCACTGTGTAGTCCAAGCTGGAATTGAATTTGTGGCAATTCTTCTGCCTCAGCTTCCCAAGTGCTGGGATTACAGGCATGTGCCACCATGCCCAAACTGTGTATTCTTTTTCATCTCACCTTTATTACTTTAATATATCAAAACTGTGTCTTTATGATGGGCGTGACACTATGCTAGATAATAGAAACTGCCATTCTCAAAAATTCAGGCTGAATTTTGGTATTTAGCAAAGTTCCTAATTAATATCCCAATATGATATCAGACTTATCAATTGTAAAGGGCTCTCACCAAAATCTTTGGATTGAAAATAATGTCCATATTTATTTTTTAAATCTCAATTTTAAAAAATAACTTATGCCTCTTTGGTTAAGGGTTCCTGAACATTTCTCTACGAAGAGTGGAGAAAACATTATATCCAAAATTAAACATCTTTTTTTTACCATCTTCCCACTCTCTTTGACGTTCTTAGTTAATGTATAAATATTAAAAAGCTACACAAAATTATTCCAAAGGTTGTTGGTTGCACGGACACAGTAGGGGGTTGTTTTTCTCTCTTATGGGAACAGATTCTAAGCACAAATGTTACCAATACCAAATATAACAGTACAGTTTAATGATTTTTTGTTTTCATTTTGTAACAGAAATATGCACTAAATATACATTACAAAATACAGAAGAACATGAGGAATAAAATGCGCTCAATTCATTTCTACGACTGTTTACCTTATGCCTGCCATGTGCTGCTGTGCCTAATCAAGTTGGCTGGGCCCACAGAGGTGAAGAATTCAGGTAAGGTCCCTGTTCTTATGGAAATTTTCTTGTATGTGGTGGAGAAATTAATAAGACAAAAGCAGACTGTAAAATCAAATGTGATAATGACCATGTATAAAATCTTAAAAGGATAAGTGGTATCAACACTACTACTAAGTAACATGGGCTTTTAATTTCTAGAGTCAGACCTGCAGCGATTTCTACCTGGCTGGCAGCGCCCTCCGGATGTGATGATCCTTACAAGGAATAAACCCACTTGCTCTGAATGCACAACCATTGTCTGGTTATGATCCTCCTAACAGTGTTCATACATCAAAGCAGCACTCATTTCAAAGCCTTTTTGAATTAAATTAAATATTTGAAGCACTAGAAAAAAATCTTCCTAAAAATAACCTATGCTTACTGAATTCCTTTCATCTAATGCCATGTTCTGACAAAAAAAGTAATTGGGGTTTTTCTTGCATGACTTTGCTCTCTCGTATTCTTGCCATCTGATTGGTTATGGCGTGGCCAGACCACTGCTTCTCATCTCTCATTTGGCATGTTATTAGTCTAAACAGAATTCTATGCAGGCAAACATTAATACTGATACAGAAAATGAGCCGGACTTTAGCCTTTAATGTTAAGTTATTTAAGAAGCATATATTTTATACAAGACATTGTATTATGTTACAAAGCAGAGAATGAAGGAAAGTATGCATGAAATTAACAATACATTTTTATATACACATTTGAAGTAAGATACTAAAATGTATTTAATTTATTCTGTTGTTTTGTTTGTATAATCACAGCTTATGCCCTTTATTTCAGCTATTAGATTGTTCCTTTCTACAGTGTCATGTCGTTAGTGACCAGGAAATATCATGAAAGTCCCACTCTCATAAAAATGTTTACTATGGATCAAAATCTGAGAGTTTGTTAGATTAAATTTCCAGATACTGATTGAAAACAATATCAATGGAAAAAGACATGTGTTCTTTTGACAGGATATAATCTTCACATTTATATATAATAAATGAGTATAAAAATGCTATTCTTTATCATATTTAGACATTTTAAGAATTCAACAGAATCATGTCTATGAATAATATTGTAAAGAGATGATTTTATTGCTATTAAAAACTGTTGGGCCAGGGATTTAGCTCAGTGGTTCTGCCACCTGCCTCGCAAGTGCAAGGTCCCAAATTTGATTCCCGGGACCAAAACCAAACCAAACCAAAACAAAACAAAACTGTTAAGTCAGACATAGGAGAAAAAATTCAAAATATGAAGTAGACATGAGTTAAAGCCAGAAATTGTTTATGATTATGGAAAATTTGTATATTAAATATAATGTCAACCACATAAAATGCATACTATGTTACATGTGTATAATATATAAAATATTTGTATATGTGTATGTGTATTATATATACGTGTCTTAGTTGCTACATCACTTATTTTCAATGATTTGATGATTTCAGGGGAAAATTTACAACTAATAGGTTTAAGTGAACAAAGCTATAATTCTGATCAGGATCATGTTATAGTTAGTTCCAACCAGTTGTAACATGACAGCTCCAGAAATTTTTTATTTTATAAGTTTACTTGTTAGGGCATAAAAATTGAGATTTTAATTACAAGAGACAGCTATGTCTTTAGCTTTAAAACAGTACTATAACAATTAGTAGGCACAATAATCAAATTTGCTTTCTGTTTAAATATATCTCCAATTCACCTTTGATGGCTTAGAGAGTTTGAAAAATTCAATAATATACAATTTATTTTTCTTCTTTTGAAAATAAAATAGAAACACATTTGACCTGTCAGGCTTGTCAACATACTAATGATGAAGTTTTTGAGTACACACGATTCATAGGTAAATATCTGAGATTTGACAATGTGAATTAATACCAAAATCTATAATAGACCAGAGATTGAAAAGCATACCACTTTTCTGGTCCAAGGTGATTGAGCAACAGCTTTACCTTTACAAAAATGTCATCATGGAACTTTGCAGAGCAGTAAACGGAAGGGGACATGGGATAGGCACCTTGCATGCAAAGCATCCTACCAATTATGGCCTTACTTGTAAGTGTCACTAGATGATAATTTTAAATGACTTTAGGGTCTTGTACATTTTTATTGATGAATGTGTCACAGGGTGCAAGTTCTGAATAATGGCACAAACTTCACTGCCCTACAAACAAAAGCTTGTAAAGAGAACTTTCAAAGCTGAGACATGAAAGGCCAGCTCAGCTTCGCTGGTCTGTCAGGAATGGCTCTTCGGTTTGAGTGTCTATGACATCCAAGCATTATGGCCTGGTCCACAGCCTTTCCCCTTATTTACTTATTTGACATGATCAGTGTGTTTTAAATTTTTCAAATTAAAAGAAAAGAGGACTAATGTGGTAAACAAACAAACATTCCCCCTAGTTACCTTTGATGAAATTATTGCTAACTGTTCTTGGTTTTTCTTTGTTTTGCTATGGGCTTTTTGGTTATAGGAAAAGCAGAATTATGATCTTTGTCTGCACTTCACTGTTATTCCTAAGAAGTTATTTATTGGTGATAATGGATACAAATATTATAATATAATAGGTAATTTTTAAAGTATCCAAGACTAAGTTTATCTTTTTCAATATTTTTTGTTATGTCTGTATCAATGACTTATTATGTAAAGTTATATAATGTTTTGCAGTATGTTTTTAATTATAGTTTATGATATTCAATTAAATATAAAGTACCTGGTTTAAAACATTACAAAATCTCAAATAATGAATTTATAGACTATTTTATTTGCTATAGTAACTAGAATTTTTTCATCAAGAAATACATTCCTTTGGTAAATAATTATGTGAAAAGCTTCAAGTGTTTTACAAAGTTTTCTACCCAAAAATCTTCCCTTGAATACTATGCTCCATTTGAACTACATTCCACATTAAAGCCAGAGTGAGGTTTTAGAAACTCAGAAATAACCATGCCACTAATCTATTTAAAATGATCCAATGACTTTGATAGCTTTCTGAATCCCGACCAACAGTCTTACCATAAAGGTCAAAGTCTTGTCTGATCTTTGAATGTTCTCTTTGTGTTACTCTCCTCCTTTGTATTCCAGCTACACTGGCTTTTAAGTTGAATCAGGCTCAGGTAATTAACCAGCCCTTCTCTGTCTACAGAGGCTTTCGATTCCCAGCTCCACAGCCATCTCTCCACTAACTGCACCACTTCCAAGCTCAGAGGGACTTCCGAAGGAATCACCCATTCTGCCCCTCCACACTATCCCCTTCTCTATCTAGGTTAAGTCTTTCTGATATTATCCTGTCATTTTTCTCCTTGGTTCTTAACACAATGGCTTTTATTAAATATTTATTTGTATTTTTATCTCTATTTCAACCTCCAGTTCCTACTAAAGTATTATTATTCATAATAGGTATTAAATACATGTAATGCAAATGTTCTAAATATATAAATGAGGTTATTCAAACCAATATTCTATGCGCTTTGTTGATGTTTATAGAGCCATTAAAAATAGGAAATTTTTCTTTCCATCTTATCATTTTTGCTCATTTAGTTTGCTGTCATGAAGATACTGTTTGCCATTTCAAATTGCATTTGATATGATGTTTAATACAGATTATATGAAATGATTTTATTCAGAGGAGAAGCAATCATAGATTTTATTTAAAAAACCATTTACCCATTCACCCCATGCTGAACCATTGATTCCAAAGTGTTGCCAACTAAACATTTTCAGAAAATGCCTTTGTGGGTATATTTGTGCTTTCGACTGATAATTCTGAAGTTGAAATAGGTGCTGCTTTATGAATCCTCCACCCTGCTCAGCCCAAGGCTAACTCTGCCTGTGGAGGGAAATCACTATTACTGTGAGAGTAATACCACTTTCACCCCTGCTGCTACAGCTGCTGCCCATTCCGATGCCTTGAGGATTGGAAGCACAGCAAATGATAGCTACCCAGGGACTAGATTTAACTATTTAGGAGAGTAAGCATTTAATTGAGGGTTCCTTCTAACTGAAATACTAAATAAAAATAGCATTGAAAAATATAATTTCAAAAGGAATCAAAGAGCTCCCCGGAATACTTATGCTAAAATATGTATCTCATGGCTTCTCCATTTCAGGTATTCCCACTTCTCAAATGGAAGAGGAGCTTGAATCTATTTCTGTTCTCTACCAAAGGCCATTTCCTCCATGATATAATGCCAATTATTTCTTAACACTGGTGGACATAATTTAAATGATCACGCCTTAATAAGATTTCTGTCCCTTGATATCATCTGTTCTTTTGCTAATGTCCACTGCACATGAGATTTTTTGGGTTTTCACCAAGCTCTCTTCCATCAGCGCTACATGATGAGATTTATGGGCAAAAGTACCATTAATATTAATAAGATTATCTCTTCGTAAATCTGATGTTACTGCTGATAGAGTAGATTCTGAAAACAGTAAAATTCTTTACATTAATTAGAGAACAAATCAAGTTATTTTGTCAAATATATAAATACATAAAATAGTTAAGCAATGAAGTAATTAACATATGAGTAATTAGTCAAAGTCATGAAAATTCTAATAATCATGATGATAAAGAATTTCAAACAATTACCCTCTTTATTCTACAATCCTGTTTTTCTTTCAAGCCAGCTGTATAGCTCACTTTTAAATAGTAAAACAATATGGCCTTTCTGGATATTGTATGGAGGAATGGTTACTACTGAAGAGTTTTCATTTGCATGGTACTCATCTGAGGTAAATCCACATGGTATTATATCTCCTCATGTTTTCTGTTTCTTCTTGTCAGGTAAAAGGGCCCAAACCCAACACCAAACCAGGCCACAACAAGCCTTTATTAGGGGAATAGATCTGCCGGGCTGTCTCTGAACAAAGGAGAGACAAAAGCAATATGGCTGGGGCAGGGAGAGTCTTTTATAGAGACTGGGGCTGAGGCGGGGTTGAGTGAGGTAGTGACTAGGGAATGTAGGAGCCGGTGATGTCACTAGTGGTAGGAGGTGAGCAAGTATTAGGTTACTCTCTAGGCGGGAACAGGGGCATGGTGGGAAGAAGGGTTTGTTCTTTGGTGGGAGCAACTATCTTGGCATGATGTCACACAGAGGAGGGGGCAAGGTATGATAGGAAGAGGGCAGCTACTATACATAATAGCTGCTGAGGTAGTGGAAGACCTATCACTTCTCATGTGAAATATCCCATGATTCCTTGACAACTTCACTTCTGAATTATATATTTGTATTTTGTTTGATGTTGATTTTTTTCTCTTGAACAATTCAAACAATTTTCTATGGCAAGATAAAGAATATAGATCTGACTACAAGAAGGCTGTCATTCGTTTGTTAGTTTTCCAACCCACATTTAATGAGCATCCATTATTTACTAATCAAGGCCAGATATGTAAAGATAAAAAAGACTTTCTCCTGCCTTAATTAAGTCAAAGAAGAGCTACAAACACAGACAAGCAAAGTAGCAGCGTAGATATACAGTAGTGATTATGTACAATGGAAGCACAGAGAACAGAAACTCCATGAATTCTTTTTTTTTTTGGTACTGGGGACCAAACTCGGGACCTTGAGCTTGTGAGGCAGGGAGCAGAACCACTGAGCTAAATCCCCTGGCCCTCCATGAATTCTTGATGTGAACAACACAAGCAATCTGGAGAAGGTAACAAGAGCTGAAAAAGAAAGACCTTTGTACTCCTGTATTCAAATTAACTAATTCTTTGGGCTACTAAGGATTTTAACCTCCAGATATGGGGAATTATTTAGATAAAAATCTAATTGTTGATATCATGCTTTTAACTGCATCATACAACATAGTACCCATTAAATTTTTTCACAGGTAAGAGAAGTCACACAGGTTGAACAACGCAAAGAGACAGGGAACTATAAAGTCTGCTTAGGGAAATAGAAGAGATTAGAGTATGGATATCATGCGACCACACTGTTTACCCTTCCCAGTGGCCTTCCTGTCATCATGATTGTCCCACTCTAAGTCACTATCACACTGCCTTGCTATCAGTCTTGGGATAAGTGAACTCTAAGCATGCCACCTCTATCCACATTCTTTCAGAAGAAAACTCAAGAACTTTAAAGGCCTTCTAGGCTTCAAATTGCATTCACTGACAATACTGTTAGGCTGCATTGCCTCAGCTTCCAACTCAGACTTTACACTGAATCACTGGTGGACCTGAGCCTGCAATTCTTCTTCATGGCAACATATTGACAATGAAATTGTCTTTCACAGACTCAATTCTTTGTTTTCCTTACAAATGTTCATTTTATCTTCACCTGGCAGCTCAAAGGTGACTGTATTGGTTTCCTTTTGCTGATGTAACAACTTATTATTGCAAATTAAGTGGCTCAAAACAGCAACAAAATGATTACCTTGTAGCTCTTGTAGTGAGACATCTGAAATGGGTCTTGGGCTAAAACCAAGATGGTTGCACAGCTGAGCTCCAGCTGCAGGCTAGAAATCTGGGATCAGATTACATCTTGGTGTGGCTCTGGTATAATTACAGGCAGCCAACTTAACCTTCTGTTTTCACATAACAGGAACAGAAGGATGATATGTCCTCCTCTTCTAAGAGCATCAGCTCTTTTGGGTCAGTCTTCCACAGCTGTGAACTCATTTAACCTTAATCATCACATTAAAGGGCCTATATCCAGCTCAGTCACATGGGAGGCTAGGGCTCTGATACATAAAGTTTAGAGGGATACAATTCAGTCTATAGTAACATATTTTCCCAGATTCATATACTTGTGAATCTTCCCTGTACCCTAATTAGCTGTTTTTCTCTCTCTTTTAAATAGACTCATTTTTTTTTAAGGATAGTTTCCATGCCTCTGCAGTCTTATAGGTATAGTGTCTTAAAAATAAGTGCTTATTTAACTGAAACATTTTTATTATAAATAGAAAAATAGTATCAGCTGTCCTTCGAGAAGACAAAGTCAACTATTTTTTAAATTAACCTTAACAGAAGAACATGGTCAAAGCATATGATAAAGCAAGCAGGATATGATCTATAAGAGCCAAAACATGGGAAGATCTTTAGTGCTCCATGAATGGGGTTAAAATTTATTCAAGCCTATTGTCTCCAAACATCACTGTTATTTCTACAAATCTCTCCCTTTTGTCAAAATAACAAATGGTAAAATAATGGGGAGCCCTGCCATAGAAGAGAAAAAAGTCTTATGATCTACAATGAATAATCTTTTGAGTTACTTTCCATATTATTATAATTGTACTTATCAAAAACCATGTAGAATTATAAATCTTCACATCTTTTATGCTTTCCTCTCTAAGTTCACATTAGAATGTTTTTTAGAATGTTCAATTAGAAATTTTGACAAATCCTTCAACAAATATGTTTCAGTGTCTCAATAAATATAATGCAATGAGCAGTTTCATAAATACATTAAAGTGTTTTTACTTGACTTACTAGCTAATGTATACATTCAAATAAATTTATTAAGGACATCTTGATGGCAGTGACGTATTTATATCTATTAGTAAACAGAAGATGTTTTATGTTTCTATTAACTCTTTTACTTTACTGCAATTAAATCAGAAGAAGAAATAAGAAGATTGTCCTTTTAAAAATTTTTAAAATCTTACTCTGAACTAAAAATATTCATAGCCTTACATGGATTTTCAGTAAGAGAGTCATCACATAATGCTATATATTCTTCTTTATTTGTGATAATTGAGAAAAGTAAAACCAAAGATTTTATCGTCTTCATCATTATCCACTACCATAATTTATGCCAGGTAATGTTTATGCCAATATAAACATTGAAAGAACTTTTATTACAGCAGCAGCTTTAAACACATTTGGCAAATTATATAACAAAATATTGTTTATTATAATAATGTGAGTTAAATATGATTGCCTCTTGGGCACTATAGTTTAATAAATTATTATTTTACCAAAACATTATGCTAAAGGATTTTTGTTTGCTCTGGAATAAAATAAAAAGAAGGACAAAGCTGTCTTTGTTTTAGTAACTGAACAACATTGCAAAGAACACAATAGGAACACAGTTGTCTAAACCTTATGAAATCTATAGAACAGAATTCTCTTTGACTTGATTATCTGAAATTCTTAAAACTAGGAATTTTGAAAGAATGTTATTAATGCTGAGAAGAATGAGAGATAATGGGTCTAGTCTCTGGTTACTCATCTCGGGAGTTGAAAAATGGCGACCAATATGATCCAAACTATGGGTGTTTGTGCACATATCTGAGAGTGAAGGTGGGTAGGAAAGAAAAATTAGTCAAATATGATATACAGAATACTGACCAGATACCTAAATTTCAATGAAAATAACCATAAATACTATTTCATCCATTTTGAAGAATGTACTAGAACACTTAGGTGTGGTATTGTATCTAAAGACAGCTGTCTCAGGTGCTAGTACAGATTACAGGCTTGGAGAATTTGTCACAAAACTTGAAAAAAGTTCATAAACAGTAGAGCCAGCAGTAGGATACTCTTTCACTCCTATCATGCAAGGTATATTCAGTGCTTGGCAAGGTCAAGTATGTTTGATATTTTAATGATGATTTAATTCTTCCCCATCTTCTTATTTCTCCATTCCAAAATATCCAAAATTGCAATAATGATGCTTGGTTCATTAAACTTAAGATGTGGCAGAAATTTTAAATTTATTCATAAAGGTACATTATAATGCAATCATTGATTGTTTCAGGACACTGAAAACAAATGTCAAGTGTGTCCCTTTGTGAAATTATACAATTGTTGTGTTTTTCCTTAATTTATTCCAAATGATGCAACTGGATTTTAGCAGCTGCTCAACTTGGTGTGCTGAGAGGAAGATAATTGTGGGAGGACCTTACTCAGCCACCATTTTTCTTGCTCAAGAGAGTCTGAAGTTGTATTTTTTACAGTACATTACCAAAAGTTTTTCCAAGTAGAAAATATACTCATTGTTCTAACATTTTATAACTATAAATCAGAGAACAGAGTCTCATTGGACATGTAGTCTGAGCCATCAGACAACCAGAAATATTATCACACACTGCTTTACAATTGCATAGCAGGGACTGATAACTCTTGCCCCAAGAAACAATTATTCTCACTTTTCTCTGTGGTATATAGACTCAGAGAGTTCCTTATTTGTGTCTTCAGTAATAGCAACATTACTGAAAAAGTTTCTCACCAAGGGACAAGGTTCTGGTTATATATTTTCATCTTTATTAAGAAGTATAGTCTTTGCAAACTTGGCCTAAACTAAATTAAATTGAAAAAATCATGTATAAAGTCCTTTACAAAGCAAGACGTCATATTACAAAATATTGAAACCTACAGGAGCTCTACCAGTTTCTGATACACTTCTTTATATTCCCTTGCTCTCCTGACCCCTGCAGCTACTGTCCTTCCCTTGGACTTTTCCTTTGCTTCCCTGATGCAGCAAGCTTTGGTTGCTCCTAGGCCTTCCATTCAGCTACTATCTTTGTCTCCATCTCCCTAAGGATGTCTTTTATTTCTCTCCCATGTACAGCCTCTTAGTTTTTTGGATTTCATGTTTTTGCCTTTTTCTTGGTTTTCTTTGGCTTTTTGTTTGAAGGTCATTCTCTACAGGATTCCTGAAAAATGGGTTGCAAGACATAGTTTTTTGGATCTTCTCATATCTGGGGATATAAATCAACCATCTTAATATATAGCTTGGTAGCTATTGGTAGATAAAAATAACTAAATCTGAAATATTTTATGAGTTTGAATACATTTCTGTATTGTATTCTGCCTTCTTTTGCTGATGTTGAGAAATCTAATACTATTTTTCTCCTTCTCTCTGTATGCAAATTTCAAGGATTTTTTTCTTAATTCTTTCTGATCCTCAATTTCCATGGGTGTGCGTGTGTGTGTGTGTGTGTGTGTGTGTGTGTGTGTCTTTCACTTATTTGGGCTAAGTGCTTCGGGGACTTTTTACTTTAGAAACAGACTAATTCTGAAAGAGCTTTTTCAAATTATTTTTTTGATAATAGAAAGAGCCTCGTTTTCATCTTTTTTATCACAAGTGACATAATCAGATGTGTGATTTTCTAGACTGAACTTGTAACTCATTTTACATATTTCCTATATTTTCATCTTTTGTGAATTTGTTTCAATTTTGTGATATTTTTCTCAACTTTATTTCTATGGTTTTTAAAATAAAATCCCATTCTCCTCTTTCTTATATCCAAGAGCTTTCTTACTCTCAGCTTTTTTTTTCTTTGCCTTTTTTGTCTTGATTGTTTGCCCATCTTTGAGAAATAATGTCCAACACACAACTTAAAAGAGAGGTTAATTTTGTCTCAGTTTTTCAGTCCATGGCCAGCTGACTCTATGACAAAACAAGATGGCAGAGGGGCCTGGTGGAAAAAAAGGTGCTCACCCATGTGAACCAGGAAGCAGAGAAAGAAGGGAGGAGCCAGGGAAGGAGATACACCCTTCCAGGTTACAGCCCCAGTGACCCACCTATAAAATCATTGATGAGTATGGCACCCCATGATCCAATCATCTTCCAAACGCATACGAATGTTGGAGGACATTTTAGGTCTGAACCGTAACACCTTTCATTATTATTTCATCCATATGATCTTTTTTTATTTCTCTGAACACTAAATTCCCTCATTTCTGAATTGCTTCAGCTTCTTGCAATACTTCTGAGTTCATTTTTATGATTACAGGTTTTTACCTTTTTTCTACATGTTTAGGTACTGTATTAATCAGCTTTCCTACATCATTCCTGACACAGTGTCCAACATTCACAATTTAGGAGAGGTTTAATTTGGCTTAGCATTTCAGGGGATTCAGTCCATGTTCACTGGCTCCAAAGCAGTAAGGTCATGGTGGAAGGGTGTGCTGGAGCAGAGATACTCAGTTCATCATGGCCAGGAAGCAGAGCAGGAGAACAGTGCCAGAATGAAAAGGGCCAGGACTATATATTGTACCCAAAGCCACCCTTCATGACTCATCCCAGACACACTCAGAAGTGTGCTTTATTAATCCTGTAGGTGGTTTCCAGGACAGTTCAAGTTGATATAGTTAAACTTATCCACTACAGAAACTTCTCTTCATCATCTGTCAATCTTTGGCAGTCATAAGCATAGCAGAACCTCTGTGAGGGTGGGTGACTTGAAAACTAAAAACTTTAAGATGCTTAGATGCCAGTTTCTGCACATCTTTTCATCTTTGGCTTGTGAGATTCCCTGAGAATTGTCCAATCTCTCTAGCCTTTTACTTTCTTGAAGGACTGTAGACACAAATATATCAGGTAGGTTTTCATAGTACATAGCCCCCCCCCCATTTCCCAGTGTCCCTTGGCGTAGAACCTGGTTCAAGGTACTGTGTCATCTCAGGATGGGGAAGTATCATCCCTGAGATAGGGTGGAGGAAGGTATCTAGATGTCCAATTCTTCTTTATAAAAGAATTTTTGATCAAAAGTCCTTTTTAGCTCTTCACTGTCAATTGTTGAGAAATGTGTTTGTCCTTAAGCTTGTGTCACTTTATGTCAAATTGAATCTTCACTCTGTAGGCTTGAGTTTCATCACTGAAAGTGGTTCATCCAGTTAATATTCTTTCACCCACTTTGAATTTTATAACATTTTGCTTTCAGTCCATTTCTCATCTTCTCTATCACTGTTGATCCTTCTCTAGTTTTTGTTTAGTATACTTAGGTCTTGCTTTGTTTTACTCTCAATCTAGTGTGGCTTCTGGAAGAGAGATCAAAGCAGATTACCAATGTTCTTCTTTTAACTGACATTAATCTGGCCTACTAAACCATGTTCATGTATTAGTTTGATAAAAACAAATAGAAATGAAAAATGTCCTTCCTCAAATAACTATCTTTGTGTAACAAGTACAAAGTTACAATGATAGCAAATAAGCTTTAAAATGTGGAAAATAGACTTTTATTTTTTGATTTGTCACCAAACTTCCCATATTGGCTCCTTAAGCATTATTGCTTCACAGTGTAAAAATGACTCAGTTGTTTTCCTTGAAGGGTAGTCAACACCGAAGAATTAATGGTCAAATTTTACTTTCAAAAAGTTTCTCACTTAGCCTATGGCTGAGCATATTTCTTCATTGTTACTAAAACGCAATTTTTGTTTTTTCAGCTGCTTATTAAATGCGTTCTGCATTCAACCACCTCTCTTAAAATAAACACATATTGTATCATACAAATATTCACTTTCAAAGTATCTATAGAAACATTTTTTTCCAAAATCTTTTTTTTTCCAAATATTTGTTTAGTCCTTTTGGTGAATCTGAATGTATAAGACCACAAAAAAAAGTAATCTTATTGCTTCAGTCATACTCATTTCTGTGCATTAACTTCACCTTTTTAAAAAAAAAATGACAATGCCTGTATAGTAGGTTGGCAGCCCCCAAAAGATATAGCCCTGTCTTAATCGATGAAACCTGTGAATAATACCTTGAGGTGATGATTATCTAGGCCCCTAAATTCGTGACAAATATAAAAGAAACTCAAAGAAAGAGTTGACAATGATGAAAGAAATACAGTGACACAGAGAAAAGAAAGGAATTGGAACACAGAGCCAGAAGTTGGCTTCACCCTGCTACTGGACAGTAAGGCAACACCAAGAATTCCCAGTCACCACCAGAAGCCAGGAGATGAATGGGAAGAATTCTCCCCCATACACTCAGAAGGGACTAACGTAGTTGAAACTATGATTGTAGACTTCTGGCCTCCAGAACTGTGAGAGAACAAATTTGTGTTAAGTCAACTCAGTTTGTGGTAATTTTCTCTGGAAGCCCTAGGAAACTGACTGCATTTGTATTTTTCTGTTTGAATAAAAACAGTGCAGGGCCTCACACCCAACTCCAATTCTCTAGGTGATCTTTCAGCCAGTGTTCCCAGGACTGTGGGGGCCAGACGAGGAGACAGAGGAGTGGGAATCCCTCCTGGCATCCTTCCAACTGGCATCTTTCCTGAAGAAAGTGACCTGTGGGGCTCAGGAAACCTCAACTTCAGTTAATTTGTGTTTTGGCTGATGAAAATGCAAAGTCTAGTACCACTATGATAATATCATGCTATCAGTTTTGCTCCTATGAAACTTCCCCTGTGTCTAAATAAAGCTGAGTTTTCAAAAACAGCCCTGCCATAGCAATTCTCATGAAAACCTCCCAGAACTTGTGACAAATGCTGAAATCCAGTACTGGACAAAAACTTCCCCATAAAGAGTAACATAATTAGAAAAAAATTCATGATAGTCCTCCTGAACTTTCACATTTCCTGGGCTAATATTATTTATTATTATTTATTTGCTGGGATAATATAACATGTAGGCTTAGTGATATCACTCTTAACCTTTTTTTGCAAGCCACAATTGACACTTAAAATGCACAAAAGTACAAGATAGCAATAACAAATATGTGGGAGCACTACACTATTATTGATGCGAGGCAAGCAGTGAGTGCTGAGTACCAGGTTTGACCAGTTCTGAAGCTGAGGAATAAAAAGGATGACTTGAATCTATCAAATATCATATCTATGGGGCCAGCTTCATTGATGTATGATAACCATATATGATGAACAGCGTGATTTTCTACAGGGGCACATTGCAAAATTATTACTACAATCAAGCTGACAAATATATCCCTTACCTCACACAGTTGCCTTGTATGTGAGGGGAGAACTCCTGTGAGCTACTCTCTCAGCAAATACAAGTTTTGAAATGAATCCCACATAGTTCCATCTCCAGCAACACTGAGAACACCTTAGCATTAGACTGTTAAACAAATCATCATGAATTCCTTGAAAATTTTTGATTTATCAAAGGAAAATCCCAATGTATTCTAATTAATCTCCTATTCTCCATATATATTTGCTGATAACTAAGTAATTTTCTTCATGTTTATACCAAGCAAATAAACTATGTTGATATTTACTGTTCCAATAAGCAATACCTGGCATTCTAGTATATTATAGCAATTTTTTGTCTTCTTTCCGTGCACCTACCAAAGCCTAAAAAATAAAATGGTCATTGTTATTATTTAGGTATAAAAATACATCCCAGAAAAATCTTTCAGCTTTGTTCTGAGGTCCATAATTGTCCATGATTGGGTACATATTTTCTATCATTTTACTACAATACCACTTTGCCCCCCCCTCAAGTTTTGTTTTATTACAAGTACATCTGTGAAGTAGAGGGAGAACATATTCTTTGTATTTTCTAAGTCAATTTAATTTTGATATGACAAGCTAAAGCTGCCCAAATTCTGTGTTTAGCTTCTTCTTACCACGTTCAGCCCAAAGATTCAGTTAGTTTCTGTTCTGAAACATCTTAGAAGCTTGAATGATAGAGGGATGATTACTCTTCCTCAAATAAACCAGATATTAAATAAAAATATAAAACCTTACTAAATACTGTAAATTTTCAAACCTTTTAATGTCACAATGAAAATCTGAATTTCAGCACTTTGCATAAATGCAAAAATAATAGGTAAGCAGAAATTTTCACCTATAATGTAATTTTCTATAATATTAAGAAGTTTAGTTGCACATTGAGAACTTCCTTATGACAAGTACTATGCCAATCACTGAGACTGATACCAATATATTAACAAAAATAGGTCTCATCTGGCTTATTCTTTAGTAGAGAAAAATCACAGGATTAAACAAAACAAACCTCAACACAACACAAAATAAAACAAAAAAACAAAAAATAACTAAAGGCCAATAAATGTTGCAACACTTTCATCCAAGGAGAATGGAAGCATAATGAAGAAGAAATGTTTGGAAATGTTGAAGGAATTTCTTGTGTAAATATGGCACACGCTTCATTGCCATGCCCACACCTGGGGCCACACAACTTTGGTTAACTGAAGCTAATCCTTACCTTCTAGAATCTCCACTTTCTTGTCAGAATTGTTTTGGCCCTGAACACAAGAAAGGACACACATCTCTTCTGGCTAGGAAAATAAGAAATGGTTCTGTATTAATGGCTGGCTGATGTATAAAGACCTCAGGCCTTTCCTCCCTGGTGGAAAAGTTGCCAAGTTCCCCATTCCCAAGCTTTCCCAAGTCATAAGCCTGGATTGCCTCTCATAATGAAGCTTTCTCAACTACCATTTCTTCCTTGTATGAACACCTCCCCACCCACCATCTTCCTCCAAGCTTTTTCTTTTTTTTTAGCTCCACCTTTCAAATAAACAGTGCACTTAAAATTCTATCTCAGGGACTCCTTCTGGTGCATATAATAATACAAATGGTTACAGGGAGAAAATAGGAATAGGACAGTAGAATTTGAACACTTCACAACCAGATAGCAAACAAACTCCTTCTGCAGATAATACTTAGGGGACTAAATATTGGGATGCTAGAATACTAATTAATAACACCTCCACATGTGCTGAACTGGGATAAGATTCAGAAGGAAGGGGAAGTACTAGCTTAGGCAGTATCTATGTCATCTGAGAGATGTGATTGTGATGGAAGTTCTAAAGATCTGTTTTTGGTTTTTTTTGGTACTGGGGATAAAACTTGGGACCTTGCATTCTCGAGGCAGGCGGCAGAACCACTGAGCTAAATCCCTGGCCCAGGAAGTTCTAAAGATTTGAAGCTGGATCATTGTTGGGAAGAAGGTCACTCACCAAAGGAGAGGAGGACATACTCAGGTCAGTCAATTCTTAACTTGAGGCACCATATGAAAACCATAAGCCTTGTACTGTAGCATTTAAGGAGACCTGCATCTCCTGCTGCCAGAGAGCAGGTTTGCTGAAAATCTGGCCAGGAATTAGTTATGAAAGTAGAATTACAAAGAAGGTCAAGTACAGACCACTAAAGTTTCTCCAAATACAAATATTCTAGTCAAAGTTGTAAAACAGAAAAGTACCATACATCGGATGGATTAATGTCATATTCCAGAAATCAAATCAATTATGATACATGAGAGTAGAATATGATAACATTACTCAAATAGCATCCACAATCACATTAACCAGATGGATGCAGCATCATACTGTATTGTAAAAATAAGCTGTACAAATGTAACTTCCTGGGGAGCGCAGTGGGTTGAATAGCATGTCCTGTCAAAAGATGATTCTAAGTCATGACCCTTGGAACCTGAAAATTTGACCTTATCTTGAATAAGGTCTTTGTAGATATGATTAAGGTAAATACTGAGATGGCACATACTTGATTAGAGTGGACTCTAAATCCAATGAAAATAACATTATAGGAGAAAGTGAAAGACACACAGAGACCCAGGAAAAGAAGCCATGTCAAGGTAGAGGCAGAGCTTGGAGTTATGCTGACAAAGCCAGGGAGCTACCAGAAGTTGGGGCAGGCAAGGAAGGATTCACCCCAGGGCCTTCAGAGGAGTGTGGCTCTGCTGACCCCTTTGGAACTGTGAGAGAATGGATTTTTATTGTGTTCAGCAAATTCAGAGAATTGTCAACCCTTACGTATTAACAGGGCTGTTTCCAATCTCACTGATATCACAGCTGACCCTTGTGCATATCTAAAGAAACTGAAAATCCCCAGTGAAAGTTTGTGTGGAAAGCCTGAATAGAGTATGAGTGAATCAACAAGAAAGGCATGTGCACCAGAGCACAATTGCAAGATGGAGTGAAAATCTGCCTTTTATACATTTATTGAAAATTAGAGTGCATATAAATATTTATGCAGATTTTTAAATTTAGTTTTAGAACTGAGCTGTAATACTTCTGCCACAAACATGTTATCAAGAGGTAAATATGCTTTGCTTTCCCTGAGCCTTAGTATCTTCATTCACAGAATGAGACATTTTAAATAAGAAGAAATCTTTTGCTGTAAAACAGTCTCATTCTAATTTTCAGGTTAATTTTATATCCAAAGCCAATACATTTTACTGTAGAACTAAGTAGATCAATAAAGGTACAAAAGTAGAGTTTATCATTTTTTAAAAATTACTTCTGTAGAGTTTCTTTAGTAAATTGTCTACATTTTAATTGTCTGCATTATATCTATTCATCCCTTTTTATCTAAGAGGCAATAGTATAATGATTCAAAAACATTGACTTTTGTTAGTATTGGCAAAATCATGTGTTGCTTTAATTATTTTCCTACTCAGTGGTGCACCTGCATTAAGTTCTACCACATTGATTCCATGACCCATTTTATATATTTACTTATAACATTAACAACCAATACAATCACTTTTTACATCTACTGTTGAGATAAGAAATTTGACTCTAATGATTAAAGTTTTATTGAAGACCATTAAAATCTCATTCATGTGCTTCTCATTATTAATGAAATAAAAAAGGTTTGTATTTGAATACAGTATCTGGAAAATGCTAAATAAATTGAGTATACCTCAATTGAGGATCCAGTGTACAGAATATACACAAATTACTTTCAGTAATTTTTAAAACATCTGCTATACTTACCTGTATACAAAGCATTTTCCATTGTGTACTCAACATTCCTTTTGCCTGTCCTTCCTCCAAAAGAACATTCTGTTTCTCTATTGCACAAGTGATTAGAAAGATTTTTATTTAAAATAATTTCCATGTAGGTTTGTAAATATCAAACACATATGAAAAACCCGTGAGAATCAGCATTTGTTTTCCTTCAAGTAAAATCTTGCAATACAGATTGTGTTGTCCAACATTTTAGTCACCATGCCTGGTTATTGAAACTCAAAATATGTCTAGGAGGAACTAAGATGGGTTATACTACACATGTAAAATGCATGGCAGAGTGAAAAATTTAGTGTGAAAAAAAGAATAAAAATTATATCTGTAATTTTAGTGATTTCATATTGAAACAATAATGTTTGACTACATAAGATTAAAATATGGTATGAATTCCACTCACTTCTTTTTATGTTTTTCTTAAAATGTGAGAGAGAAAATGTATATAAAGTACTGGTCAATTTGATATAATTATTAAAGGCCCTGCAGGACTTCAAGCTACCTTATAAAGAAAGAAATTACAGGAAAGAGGAGATGATACTTATTGAATAACTATTTTGTGTAGGGCTTTCTCATACAATAAAAACTCACCATATCTTCTGAGAATTGTGTTATATGATCAACATTTTATTTTAGGATTGCTAAAGCTTGATTGATTAGGCCACTTGCCTTTTGCACAGGGCAGGTTAAAAGTCAAGGTAGAAACTGAAGCATTTATCTGCTGCTTGTATATTTCTTCTATTTAAAAAATAATTCTAATAGAAGATATTGGAGAGTGCTATCATTTCCAATATCCACTTTCCCCTTTCTCATAGTAAAGAAATTTTATGAAGGCCTGCATATCTGAACCCAGTTGTAATCATGTATACCAGAATACTCAGGTCTGGAGTTGGGTGAAGGCTGATACAAATCTTCCTCCATAAAGCTAATGCATGTCCTTTGCCCCTTCTCCATCCCTTTCTCCTTAACTGAGTATGATGACTCAGGAATCAAGGAATCAAGGTGGGATTGTGCCATATGTCTTAGGACTAAAGAACACACCTAAGAGAACAGCAATGTTTAATAACTTGCGCTGCCAGAGATCACAGAAAATTAGCGTAAAATCAATGGTATGACTTACCTCAGATTTTGACGTGAGAAAAAGAAAAACAGATATTGTTTAAGCAGCTGATATCTTTGTTATTTTTTACCTTTAGGAAACTGAATCCTATTTGATTCCAATAGTAATATAATGGCATTTAAGATGGAATAAAACAGTTTTCTGGAATAGGTTTCACTTTTTGGAATAAACAGTAACTGAAAAGCCTCCAGAATAATGACAATCTGACAGCAAGAAATGGGAATATTTCAACAAAGGGATTTGCAGGGCTTTCTGACCATGCTAAGAATGAGAAGGGGTAGAAAAGGGATGAGAGTACTTAACAAAATATATATGACAAGGAATAAAAGTCAATCTGACATAGTCCCTTTAAAATTATGTACCAAAAAAAGTCCCTTTTCCTTGTTTTTCAGGGAAGACTTTAACTTGTGTCTAACTACTGCCACTTGGTACTCAGTTCTCTTTCCCAGAACCATCCTGAGATCAGAGGTAGCATAAATATGCCTGTAAGTGTCGGATATAGGTTATGCTCAGGGACATAATCAGTAGTTAAAACTTGATTACACAAGTCATCAGAATGGGAAAGCAGCAGATAAAAATTCCTATGCCTTATCTATCTGTCACAAAATCAGGGACAATGCACAAAACATGTGAGAGAAGACTCACACTGTAAACTACAGCACGATGGAAGTGTAGAGCTAAAAACCAATACAAAAGTGCCAACAATGACCGATTTCTTCAAATGCAAAGTGGACAGCTAGAACCAAATGGAGAAGCTATTTATTTTATTTTGCTATGTGCTCAAGGCTTGATTTTCATTTGCCTGCTTTCAGACTGTCATTTTGCCCATGAAGTTTTTCATTAAACTTTCAGCTGACAAGCAAGTGATAGTCTTCAAACCCGGAATTAGTTTAGTAATAGGAATCTTTGCTTGAGGCTCTATCTGCATTTATGAGGTGGAGCAATGTCAAGGAAAAGTTCTGTTAGAGGGAATTTTTAGAGGTGGGAGCAGATTCTAGATGAACTCTCTCAGTACTTTCAGTCCACACAACCCTTTCCATCTAGTCCTGGCGTGTTAATTACCTAGTCTAGGCTCCTTCTAATTCCAGGGACAAAATACAGGCAAGCATAGAAAATGACCAGCAGGAGCAGAACAACCCCCAGTGACTCTGTTGAAAAATAAATCAGTGTCAATGTTTTGACTGAAAGGATAGATTTTAAAGACGTTTATCAAACCTATTTCCTGCATTTAATTTGTAAGTTACTCATTACAATATTTAGTGGCTTGCCAAAACTATATTCCTAAGTTTATCTTCCAATTGCATTATTTTATCTCTTTACATTATGCACTAAAATAAAACTTTTCTATTAAAATATTGGAAATTAAGAAGAAGATAAAATTAAAGCTTACCTGGGTTTCTTTTCTCCATGAAATAATAATGCACTCAGAGCTAATATATTTAAGAAACAAGAACTTTGCTTTATAAGAATGGGTTAAGAGGGCTGGGGATTTAGCTCAGTGGTTTTGACACCTGCTGAGCAAACGCAAGGACTGGAGATCGATCCCCAGTAACCCCCCACCCCCCCAAAAAAAAGAATCGGTTAAGCAACAACTCAAGAAAGATATGAATCTATAACAGGGAAAACTGGGCTAGATTTCAAAACTAAAGAACAAACAAAATAAGTGCAATTATTGAGCAGATACCTTGTCTGTTTTCTCCCAATTATCTTAATTAGTGTTACAGAGGAATTGCCTTCACATAGAAGGTACCACTGGAAAAAATCCCATCTGCTTAAGGCTTTAAAATCAGTGTCAAATTTGAGCATTCCTAGGATGTAGCTAAATTTCTTGGAGAACCTATAAATATTTCTCAGGTGCCTTTGAGTATGTGAAGTGACTCTAAGCTAATGAAAATTGAATGGGGGCTGGAGTTTTCCCCCAAAGCCTAATGTTTAGAATTTTAATCTACCATATTCAGTCAGCACTAATTAGAGTACTTCAGAACTATGCAGACATCTATCACCATGATATGACTCTGGGGAGGCATGTGTGTGTAATTAATCACCACGAATACCTGCCGTTCTCTTTTCCCTTGTGCAGATTAGAAGGGAAAGGGATGAGTAGAGCCACCACATTGTGTAAACAGCTCTGCATCCAATCAGTTCAATTAGTTTCCTTTCTTAGAAGAGGCTCATTTAAAAAAGTTGTTAATTCTGTTTGTTTATTCACATATATATGAATATATATATATGAATATATATTCTCTTTACCTGAAAACAACAGATCTGCTTCATTGAGAGGAAGGTGAGGAATTGCTGTCTTGTAATGAGTGTGCTGTTCTGTCTCCAGGGACAGTGTTTCTTCATGTGAATCCCTAGTGCCTAGCTGTGGAACACCTGGCTCTTCCTTGGAGATTTCCTTCAAATGTACTGAAAGAGTCTGACCTTTTTAACTCATGACACAAGAACAAAGGCTGCCAAACATGCGTTGTCTCATAATTACTTTTACAGATATGTGCCATAAGCTGTGATAAAATACGAGAGGAAAGGTCATTAAAAGATAAAAGAGAAAATAGCTTCTTTTTGGAAATGAATGATTTAGAATTCTTTAGCCCTATTGGGGTAAAAGATAAATACAGTGAGAAAATAAGTGTCAGTGAACACCAGATGTTTAAGAACACTTGTCTGCTGGGCCATCGACAGCTTTTAGGATGAGTGGCAATTTCTGCATATTAAGCCCTGATATTTTTATTCTGTAAGACAGCATTTGGCCAGAGTGAGGTTGTCCTTTAATGTAAAATAGCAAAGCCTGATAGAATGAAGGAATATATTCTTTGAAATTTCCCCAAAGAACTATGTTTTTAGTTCCTTTTAAAAATTTCAAATTCAAGTTCTCCCACTAGGGCTCCAGATGTAACTCAGAGCTCAGAGATAAAGTGCCTGACTAGCACACATGAGGCTTTGGGTTCAATCCCTACTCCAAAAAAAAAAACAAAAAAGAGAGAGAGAGAAATGAAAAAAATTCTTATCAGTCAAATCAGGACAGGAAGAAGCAATATAGATCAATGGGCCCCAGTCTCATAAGCCACTGGAAGTTATCAAAATAAACCATAGAAATGGTCAGACTGAAGCAATTATTAGCCTTAGCATAAAACTTGCTTTTGTAGCAAATATTTTTTATAATAAAACAATACACTTTAAAGCTATCATGTGTAAATGTTCAGCCCTATTGTCCAAAGACCAATCAACAGATTTTGAGAACTCTGAGAGCAGCTGGTGAAGAAGAAACTTTACACCTGAGAACAAAAGCAGACCTCCAAATACAAAATCCTAAAGTGGATACAGAAAGGAAGTAGAAATCAGAAATTATTTGAGGTTGGAAAAGACGAGAGCAGAAGCATAGTACTAGAACATAAGTTGTGCATTAGAATTTTGACTTAAATAAACAAAGACAGAAGGGAAACTTTCCCATGCAAAAATAGCCAAACACAAAATCTTAGAAAAGGATTTAAAATTCAGAGGACAATCAGAGCTGCTATTCTGCTCCTACCTATCTGAAGCTAGCTTAATTCTTGAATTCCTTAACTAAATGAAAGCATCTTGATGTTACTAAAACTCTTGAATTTGTAATTTTCACAATTTAGAATAAAGAAATCCAAAAAGGAAAAAACTAGGCTAAACGATGCCATGTCGAAGCAGGAAAACAGTGAGGACCCCTGGTACAGAAAACTCTTTAACACAAAGATAGGAGCAAAAAGTGGCTTTTAATGATGCCAGTGACTCAGGAAGTGACTTCTGTCATTCTCTAGAGCCCTGAATAGAAGTTTGCACTTCCTTGTATACCTCTTTTTACATCTACTTAGCTTAATTCCATTGGAGTGTCCATGGAAATACAGCAAGCAGGATTTACACAAAGCAAAGCAGTGGAGAGGGAGAGAGCAAAGAGTTCTGGCAGAACTTTCTGAGTCTGTTATGTTCCTTGGGTGACAGATTACAGAAGTTGTCACGGCTACTCAGGTATATTCTGTAAAGAGCATAGTTACTTACTTAATCCACAGTTGCCTAATAACTTAACTCATAGCTGCCCAATTCCATGTGGAGAGATGGTCTCCTCTCTCAATGTTAGCATATTTTATTTTATTTAGCTCTGATCCTTATCAGGGAAGCAAAATGTTACTGATTCAAAGTTTACCTCGAGCAGGAAAATAAATGGGAAGATTATATCAAGATTATAGATTTTAAACATTTCACTTTATTTTCTTCTATCATAGCCTCTCATTTTATTCCTTCCACAATAACTCTCATTTACACATTATCAGGGAAAATATTGATAAGACAATCTCTATTTAGCCATGTCTTTATCATCTTTTTGTTAGATTATAATATTCCCAAAATTGCTTCAGGTAAGCTAACGCTCTGAATCCCTCCAGATCACATTACCTATCAAAGATTTAATGTAATGTCAGCATTTTTCTAATAACCAGTGATTCAAGATCCCCAGTGATATAGGATTGGTTGGCTCTGTGGTGGATCTACTCTCAACTTCCAAGACGTGGAATTTTTTAGATTCTATAAAGGAGTGAGACTATGTGGCACTTGTTTTTTTTTGTGTGGCTTACTTCACTTAGCATAATTATCTCCAATTCTACTTATTTCCCCCAAATGAGAAAATTTCATTCTTTTTATGGCTTAATACCATTCCATTATGTACCTATACTACATATTCTTTATCCATTCACTAGTTGATAGACACTTAGGTTGTTTCCGTTCCTTGGCTATTGTGCATAGAGCAGCAATGACCATAGGAGCAAAGATATCTCTTTGATACACTGATTTCATTTTCTTCCTTTCTATATGTAGTGAATTACATTATATACGGTTATTCTATTTTTAATATTTTATTAGTATATGCTTGCAGTATATATTGATTACATTCATTGCACAGAGTTGGTACATGTATCCGGCACATTTTAATTTTTTTTCATCTCCTATCCCTTTAATTTTTACCTTCTTTCATCTCTTTGCCCCTTCCCTTTGCAAAAGTTCAAGGTCACTGTTTCCTATTATAAATCTTTTTTTTTCTTTTTAATTTGTTTTTACTTTGAGATTCTCTTACAAGAGAGACCATGTGCCAGTACAACATACAGAAATCTAAGGGACACAATGAAAGCAGTTCTTCATGGGGAATTCATAGCAGTGAATGCCCATATTAGGAAAACAGAGAGAACTCAAATAAATAACCTAATGCAGCACTGCAAGCTCCTAGAAAAGGAAGAGTATAACAAACCCAAAGCTCATACAAGAAAGGAAATTATAAAGATCAGAACAGAAATCAATGCAATGGAGACTAATGGAATGATACAAAAAAAAAATCAATGAATCAAAGAGTTGGTTTTTAGAAAGAATAAATAAAATTGATAAACCTTTGGCCAACCTTATCAAAAAAGGAAAGAAAAGGCTCAAATAGATGCAATTAAGAATGAAAAAGGTGAAGTCACAACAGACCCATCAGAAATCCAAAGCATCATCAATACCTACTTCGAGAATCTGAACTCTAATAAAATGGAAAGCACAGAAGAAATGGACAGATTCCTAGATACATATGAATTGCCAAAGCTAAATGAAGAAGATATAGAAATTCTAAACACCCCAATTAAAATGAGTGAAATTGAAAATTTAATAAAAAATTTACCAACAAAGAAAAGCCAAGGCCCTGATGGCTTCACTGCTGAATCCTACAAAACATTTAAAGAAGAACTATCACCATTACTCTTTAAATTCATGAAGGAAATTGAAAGGGAAGCAAGGTTTCCAAACTCATTCCTGGAAGCAAGTGTGACTTTGATTCCAAAACCAGGGAAAGACCCAACCCAAAAAGAGAACTACAGGCCAATCTTCCTAATGAACATAGATGCAAAAATCCTCAACAAGATATTGGCAAACAGAATACAGAGGGTCATCAAGAAGATCATACACCCTGACCAAGTGGGATTTATCCCAGGGATGCAGGATGGTTCAATATATGAAAATCAATCAATGTAATACACTATATTAACAGAGTCAAAGACAAAAATCATATGATCATCTCAATAGATGCAGAAAAGGCATTCAAAAAATCCAACACCCATTCATGATCAAAATCCTACAGAAATTTGGAATAGAACCTGATTAAGGCTATATATGAAAAACCAACAGCCAACATCATACTAAATGGTCAAAAGTTGAAAACTTTCAAGGTAAAATCAGGAACAAGACAAGGATGCCCACTATCACCACTCCTTTTCAATATTGTTCTGGAAACATTAGCCACAGCAACTAGAAAAGAGAAAGAAATAGAAGGAATAAAGATAGGAAAGGAAGAAGTTAAACTCTCATTTTTGCTGACAATATGATTCTTTACATAGAGACCCAAAAAACTCAGCCAAAAGATGTCTAGACTTAATTGACAGATTCAGCAGAGTAGCTGGATATAAGGTCAACACTCAAAAAAACAATAGCCTTTTTTATATACAAATAATAGACTCAATGAGAGAGAAATTAGGGAAACAATTCCTTTTACAACAGCATCCAAAAAATTGAAATATCTAGGAATCAATCTAACAAAGGACGCAAAAGACTCTAATCTGAAAACTACAGCTCTCTGAAAAAGGAGATTGAGGAGGATATAGGAAAATGGAAAGACATCCCTAGTTTCTGGGTAGGAAGAACCAATATAGTGAAAATGGCCATACTTCCAAAACTTCTATACAGATTTAATGCAATACTGATTGAAATTCCAACAATATACTTCACAGAACTAGAGAAAAAAATCCAAAAATTCATTTGGAACCAGAAGAGACCAGAATAGCAAAAGCAATTCTAGGCAACAGAGACATGGCTGGGGGTATCACAATCCCCAACTTGAAACTATGCTACAAAGCTATTGTGATAAAAACAGCATGGTACTGGCAAAGAAATAGACCTGAGGATCAGTGGAATAGATTACAAGACGGAGAAACAACTCCAGACATATTTAGCCACCTCATCTTTGACAAAGGAGCCTACCACCCTCAGTGGGGGAAAGATAGCCCATTTAATAAATGGTGTTGGAAAAACAGGATTTCAACCTGCCAAAGATTGAAACTAGACCCATACCTATCACCATGCACTAAACTAAGATTGAAGTGGATTAAAGATCTAAATATTAAAACAGAAACACTAAACTTCTGGAAGATAAATTAGGTAGAACTCTTGAAGATATTGGCATAGGAAAAGACTTTATGAACAAAACCTCAGTAGCACGGGAACTAGCAGAAAGAATCAACAACTGAGATCTTATCTTATTAAAAAGCTTCTGCACTGCAAGAGAAACCACCACCAGAGCTAGGAGACAACCTACATTGTGGGGGAAAAAATTTAGCAGCTGTACCTCAGACAAAGGACTACTACCTAGAATTTATAAAGAACTGAAAAAATCAGACCTAAACAGACATTTCTCAGACAAAGAAGTAAAAGCAGCAAATAAGCATATGAAAAAATGTTCAACCTCATTGTTCATTTGAGAGATGCAGATGAAAACAACACTGAGATTCCACCTCACCCCAGAAAGAATGGCTGCTATCAACAAATCAACCAATAACAAATGCTGATGGGGGTGTGGTGAGAAAGGAACCCTTCTCCATTTTTGATGGGAGGGAAGACTGTTGCAACCACTGTGGAAATCAGTATGGAGATTCCTCAAAGAACTAGGGCTGGAGGTCCCATTTGACCCAGCTATTCCCCTGATGGGTATCTTCCCCCCAAAATTAACAGAATCCATACCACAGAGATATATGTGCACCCATGTTTATAGTGTCATAATTCATAATAGCTAGAGCTTGGAAACAGCCCAAGTGCCCATCAACTGGAAACTGGATAAAGAAGATGTGTGGGTTTTTTTTAATAAAATGGAGTACTACTCAGCCATAAAGAATGAGAAACTAGAGACATTTATAGCTAAATAGAAGCACATTGAGGCCAATCTCCTAAGTGAAATAAATAGGACACACATGTGTAAATACCTAATAGTATCTCTAGGGTGAGAAACTGAAAGTGTAAATAAGGATTAAAACATTTAAAATGAATAATTGATAATTAGAAATAGGAAGAAAAGGTCCAAAGGGGTAGGGGAATTTGGGGGGAGGGAGGGAAAATCAAAGAAGGGAAAGGAAAAATTATGAGAAAAGAAAAAAATTGAAACAAAATCTTTATAAATAGGGAAGGGTGGAGGGGATGAAGGGTGCACAGATAATGGGGAAAAAATAAGAACCAAGATACATCACGTACAGGTACAAGCACCCAATGATAAATGTAAACATCTTGTATACCTAAAATGTACCAATAAATGAATTTAAGCAAAAATAAATAAATAAATAAAACAGATCCTTAAGATTGTATTCTTATATACAAAAAAAAAAAATAGAGACCATGTGTCATTTAAGCTTGTGTATCTGATTTATTTCACTTAATATTACAGTCTCATGGTGGTTTTACTTCCCTACAAATGACTCATGTTTTAGTTTATGTCAGAGCAATATTCCATTGTGTATAAATACTCCATTTTCTTTATTCACCTGTTGATGGACATACAGGTTGCTTCCAAGATTAAGCTACTAAGAATTGTGCTTCCATAAACATAGGTATTCATGTATCTTTGTGATATGATGTCTTTAACTTTGTCTGGAAGATACCCAGGAGAAAAACAGCTGCGTGAAATGAAATTTCTAGTTACTAGCTTTTTGAAGAATCTCCATACTGATTTTCACAGTAGTTCTACTCATGTGCATTTCCATAAGCAACGTAGGAGGGTTCCTTCTCCAACTCTATCCGCACACCCTCACCAGCATTTGTTACTATTGAATTCTTGATGATAACCATTCTTTCTGGAAGGAGATAAAATCTCTGTGTCATTTTAATTTGCATTTCTGTAATGGCCAAAGGTGTTGGACATTTTTCATGTTTTTATTTGCCATTTGTACTTCTAAGTAGTGTCTATACATTTCAATTGCAACCCCCCTTAAGGAACCTATATACTGTTTTCATGATGGCTACACTAATTTAAATTCCCCAAAACAGTTTTCAAGGATTTATTTCCCACTTGAACTTCTGGAAAAGAATTTAAGAAGACTTAAGTCCAAAAAGGTTTGTTTTATGGGGAAAATGTAACAAAGTAACGAAAGAATTAAGTGATTAGAAAAATAAAATGTTCTCAGAATGGAAAAGGAATCAGGTAAAAATTTGCTGATAGAGTAATAAATATTATATGATTATCACTTCTTTTAAAACAACAGAATGGTAGAATCAACCCTCTTCTTTGTAAGAAGATAATCCATTTATGACATATAAGTAAAGGCAGAAATAAAAAAAAGAAAAGATAAGTAGGAAGAGGTAGGTTAGTATTAAGGTGGCATTTTAGGAAGGAAGGTAAAACTGAGACAATGCCTCATTGCCTGACCCAAAGACAAAAGCACTGAAAGGGAGAAGGAATTATTTGGGCTGAAAGCACTTTTGGTTCTCTGTGGAATATTCATGTTTTAGATCATTTTTTTTTTGTCTACTGCTGATTCATCAGCTTAGAGAAATAATTAAATTCAGTGCCAGGTGGAATGTCGTGCTCCCTGTGAGAGCTTAGTAAACATTAATCAAAAAAACTGATGAGAATTTATAAAGCAGAAAAACAGTATCATCCACACATTTATGGTAATAATAGAAACTATAAGCTCTGACACTTCAATTATAGGCTAAAATGTACAATATAATATGTGGTTGTCTGTCTGAAATGGGCAACCTTATTTCTAATGCAAGTTGACTGCTTTGACAACTGGTTAATTCTGTCCTAAATTTTTTTTGATCATATTACCTTGTAAAGTTTACTTCCAAGGAAAAAGGAAATTAAAGTACCAAGAGTTGCCTATCCAAATTTTTAAAATATACTTAACATCATTGTACATAACAAAAATGATATTAATAATTATCCAAATAAAATTGTTATTATTAGATCTGAGAATTTAACTTATTTGCTGTTCTACATTTTACTAACTCAAAATGTAAATGTATTTGGCATTTACTAAGATCCAGGCTATCGAAAACGAACACCACTCTGGTCAAATACTAAAACTGGCAGGGGCATTTAGCTGGTGACTGAGTCTAGGCACTAACATTTGCAGTGTGGTAGTGGGAGAAGGAAAGGGTGGGAGAGGCGTAGGTTCCAGGAGGATGGAAAGGCAAATAGTAACATTCTGACAATGTGGATACATCAATGCACCTCACTTATTTAGTCTTCAATCTTTATAGCACTTCTCCGAGTTCCCTCACCCCAGGAAATGAAAACTTTTTGGCTTTAAATTGTGCGATTCTCCTAGTTAATAGGTCCTGGAGCTAGTATATGAGACTGGGTGTATTTTATTTCTGATTTTATAGTTTTAACCATGCTGCCTCAGTATCTAGGAAGAATACTTTTGTGGTCACATTTCTGTTCAACAGTGTCTAACAGGAACCCTTAACATCAAGAGGCCTTATCACCAAGTCTGACCTAATCCACTTTGTTAAACAATGCAATCATTAAAAATCCTATTTTTTACCACTGTGTGAAATAGCTGTAATCTTCAGAAATGATGTGAATCAATTTATGATAGATCACCTAAGCTCTAATATCCTTGCCTTCTTGGACATCTTTGTATTCCCTTTGTGAGGATAAAGATTAAAACACTTGGAAGATCTAGACCAGGAGGTAACCATCCATATATCATCCATCACTTCCTTCAAACGTCTCTGACCTCAACTCAATCTTAGCTGTCCACTGAGGACTGAGCTGCAACCCTCAGATCTAGGAGATAAACACGATGTCCTCCATCTTCAATAGCTTTATTTTAAGCATCTCATTCTCCTACCACTACTTTTTTTTTTTTTTTTGGTACCAGGGATCAAACCTGGGTCCTTGCGCTTGTGAGGCAGGAGGGGAAACTGAACTAAATCCCCAGCCCTACCACTACTTCTTAGTCCAACTGATGTATTCTACTCCTCAGCATGCTCTTATCTGTACTTCCATTCAGTTTATATATTGACCCATCATTAATATGACTCCATTGAGCATGTTCACAACTCTCCTGTCCATTCAACCTTCATCATTCAACTCAGGGTACTTCTCTGAATATGGTACTGAACTACTGAAGATAGCTGAGTGAAAATACCAAAAGAACAAAGATCAGTTTCACTGTTAACTCATATTTACAAACATAAACAGGGAGCAATAATATTTTTCCATCAAGTATTTTCCCTTCATCTCTCAAGTTCTCACCACATACCTACACTTCTTCCCTCAGCTCTCAGGCAACAATTTCACTTCATATTTCAAGATGCTTTCTTTTTCCTTGGGTCTGATTGTTCATTTAGCTTACACACTATTTATTCATTACCTTGTTCTGAATTATCAAATTATCTTATTTACTGAGTTATTACTGTGATAGTTTAGATCTAAAATGACCCCCAGTGATCTCTTGTGTTCACAGGATGGGCCTTCAGGAGGTAGCTGGATTATGATTGGCTCTTTCCTTTTCTCCTTCCTTCCTGGCCACCAGCAGGCTTTCCCATACCATGCCCTTTTGTCATGATATTACTGCCTTACCACAAGCCTAAAACAATGGGGTCACCAACTGTAGATGGAGACCTCTGAAATTGTGGGCTACAGTAAAATTTTCCCCTTTTGTTTTTGCTGGGTATTATGTCACTGCAATGACAAACTAACACGATTACTATTATTTAGGATCTAATCATCCTAATGAAACGATTATAACTTTTTGTCAAAACACCAAAATGGGCCACATCCTATTTCTTTGATTATATAACTTTCTCCTATGAGGAGCCAGATCCTATTTCTCTTTACATAAAAATATTTAATGCTTCTTCTTCTGTGATTGAATTGGTATCTCTATCATGTCATCTTCTATTTACTGGTCTACCAAATTCATCTGGGATTCTTTTCTCAAGAACTACCAAGATCACACTAATCAAGGCTATAGGAAACCACAGCATCCCCAGAGTTATCAGTATTGCTGTAGCCTCCTCATATTTGAACTGTCACCAGCCAGTGACTGTCTCTCTGAGATAGCTCCTGTCTTCGGTTCCTTGGGGCACACAACTTTGCCTTTCCTCTTCTCCTGTTCCCTTCTTCCTAGGCTGTCTTTCTAGGCCCTACCTCCTTAGAGCTTTCAAAATGGGGAAGCCTCAGACTTCAAATTACCTGAGTTTTCTATATATCTTTACCCCAACTGCTTGCAGCTAAAATAATATTTATGATTATTTAGGATATCTGTTCAGCTGTCCTATTCTGCATCTTGGTTTGGATATCCAATAGTATCTCAGATTTCTAATGCCCAATACACACCACAGTTTGTACCTACTTCTCAAAGTCCTCTTAGAAGTAAGTGGCACCATGGAGCCCTTGCCCTTGGAATCACTCTTTGTTTCTCTCATTTATTTTCCCCCACTCAACCCATCAACATGTGTTTTCAGGATTAATTCATACATATATAAATGTAGCAACATTCTGCCTCAATTACTTGCTCCCTTCAATTTTTCAACACCCAGAATGACAATATGTTTTAAAAAGTCCAATCTAATAATATGATTTTCCAGTCATAAAAGTCTTCAATGGCTTGGCATTTTATTTAAAACAAAACCCAAACTGTCTGCTGTAGCCTTCAGAAGAACTGGCCATCCCATTGGGTTTGATTCATCTTACATGTCCCTCATTCCCCATCCTACACCAAATCAGGCTTTCTTTTGGTTCCCTTGGTGCCCCCTTTGTTCCCTTGGGGCTCCCACAGTTGTCCTTTATGTTACCTTGCCTGATGTTCCTCCCCTCTTCAGACTCCTTCATAGTTTTTTCCCCAGTTCATGTCTTATCCACAGTGAACCCCTTCATTTTCTACGTAGGCAATCTCCCACATTACTCCATCCTATCATCTTGTTTATGTACTTTATTTCACAAACTATTAATATTATGTTTATTTTTCTTTCCCATTTAAATTTAATTAGATTAAGGATCTTCACTATTTTGATGAGACTTGGAGCTTTCTTGTTTAGAAAAGTTACACACACACAGTGTGTGTCCATTTGATGTATTAGCCACATTCTCTAATTCTTTGTCAGGCATGGTGGTGTGTACCTGTAATCCCAGCACTCTGGGAGCCTGAGGCAGGAGGATTGCAAGTAGAAGTACAGCTGGGGCAATTTAGTGACTTAATGAGACCCTGTCTCAAAATTAAAAATAAAATTACAAAAAAGTTCTACAGATGTACTTCAGTGTGAAGGCTATGTGTTCAATCTCCAATTCTCCCCCCTCCAAAAAAAATTTTTTTAAAGAATTTGTGAATTTGTCAGTGTATATGTCATATCCCAGAATCATCACTAAGCAAAACAGAAATGCTTAAAAAAAGAAATTGTGTTATCCAAAGCTCAAAAACCATTATAAAATCTTTATGAATAGAATTGATATAAGTGTAATTTAATATATATGATATGATCTTATTACATGTAAATATAGTGATGAAGATGTATAGAGAACAGGAAAGGGGACGTTAAGAGCTGTTACTGAAAACTCTGGCCATGGGTCTTGGGCTCCTGCGAGCCAGTATGATGTCTGTGTGATAGGAAATTGGGAACAGACTTCAATACCTGGTACCAAAAAAAAAAAAAAAAAGAGAAGAAAATCCTGAGCAACAAGAGCAAAGGAGCAGACATCAGAATCATGGACTTCAAGTTAGATTGCAAATCTACAGTGATAAAACCAGCATAGTACTGGCACAAAAAATAGACATGTAGATCCAGGGAAGAGAACAAAAAATAAACAAACAACTCCACACACATTCAGCCACTTGATCATTGAAAAGGGGAACAAAAATATACACTGAAGAAAAGGTGTCCTCTTAAATAAGTGGTGCTGGGAAAATTGGGCATGCATATGCAGAAGATTGAATCTAGACTTATACATCTCACTACGTAATACACTAGAACCAACCTGGATCAAAGATCTAAATGTTAAAACAGAAATACTTATTCTGCTGAAAGATAAGATAAATAAAACTCATGAAGACACATGTACAGGCACAGACTTTCTGAATAGAAATAGACTGAAACTCTATTGGACTAACGTATATTTGTCTAGTAGTGTTTACGTATTTTGTTAACTAGGAAGAAGGGAGGGAAGGGAAAGGGGATGAAAAAACATAATTAACATGTATTATGTACATGTACCAATTACCCACAAGGAATGTAAACATTGTGTATTACAAACATGTACTAATAAAAAGTGAGTTAGTTATATGATAACATATGCTGTCCTGTACTATACATAGCACTGTATTCTAAAACTAGCATATTTAATGACAAAAGTTCATAGAAAATGACAGCTAAGTCACAAATTGGCAACCAATGAATTTTATTCTCAATTAAGAACTTTAACATCCCCAAGGGTCTTTAGGATGTTGGAGAATTTTTCTGATAAAGCTAAATGTGTAGTTAATATTCCTTACTAGGATGAATATTGACATGTAAGTTTACTAATTGGTACATTAATCATAATAATTTAGCATTAATATTAACTCTCCATATGTAGTCAAGAATGTCATAAGCTCAAAGATTCTTTTAGTGCTGATGATATAAATATTTCACTTTCAATATTACAAAAAGATTTTAAGCATTGCATTAAATTGTGGTGTGCTACTCAATTTTAACATAACTTTTAAATATTAAGCACATGTATAGGAAAAATATCCTCTAAGGAATAGTTTAAATATACAAAGATAAATTTCTATAGGCAGTGTAAAAAGTGCTTCTCTTTAAATTTGCAAATTAAATAAATAGGATTAAAATTTTCAAAATTGATTAGTATAATCATATTATGTTTCAGATATGGCTACATACAAGGATTTTGTCATCCTGATGACTCAAACCCAGTATCATTTCCTCCATACTTCTAAAATACAGTGAAGCCTATTTTCCCAGGATTCCCAAGTTCATTTATTTAGTTCTTTTAAAAGAGAATTTCTTGGATGCATCCTTTGCATTATAATTGGATAGTCTCCTTATAGTTGAAGTCTATGCCTTTAAAACTATGTAAAAATTATATGTCATAAAATATTCCCTGAAATAGTTGCAGGACTAAAACTTTCACACAAAGATAAGAAACAGAATTTTCCCATTGAATTTTAATTCTAGACTTTTAACAACAAAAAAATGTACTTGTTCCATGTTGTTTATTATGGATACTTTGTTTACAAATAACAATATAACTCAATCGGGCCTTAGAATAAAAAAATTCATTCAAAGGAGAGCATTATCTAAAAGCCTGGCTGGTTCAAAGATTTGTGAGTACTCTTTGTCTATCTTTACCTATTTCGATTCTGTTTGACTTCATCCTCAGACTGATGCTGCCCAATTGAAGTAGCCAATTTCCCAGACAATTGCCATCATATATGTTTTTTGGAGACCGATATGTCAGAGCATAAAATTAAAAGTGTATGTTTTCCAAGTGAGTTTCATTTCAAGTCTCAGGAAAGATTGTTATTAACCTAGCTTGACCCAAATGCTGATTTGTGGACTAATTATTTGTCTATGGAATGCAAAACTCTGATTTGTCAGATGTGTATACATATCTGCAATTGGAGTTTGGAATCTAGTGTTGAATCTCACTAGAACTAGTCATTCATTGAGATGATGCATATTAATCACCTCTCCATGACTGGGATACAATACGCTAACATACAAGCTTAGAGGAAGATAGGCTTATTTGGGCTCATGGTTTAAGAGGTTTTAGTCCATTGCTGGCTGGCTAAAAGGCAGAAACACCATGGCAGAAAGGTGAGGGAGAAAAATATGTTTAATTCCTTTCAGCAAGGTAGCAGAGAACAAGGAAAGAGCCAGACAGGAAGGGGCCAGGGAATAGTCACAACCTTGAAAGCAGCCCTCAGTGACTTACTTCCTTAAACTTGGCCCCACTTCCTAATAACTCACTCAGCCAAAGTAATCTGTGCAACATTATGTGGAAAAAACCCCATAACCGGGCTGTGCACATTCCAACTTCTTTACTTCTTCCTGTTCAGTTTCCGGTTGTTCTCTACTAAATTCTACTAATTCAGCTCTATGTTTATAGATACATAATCAAGTATTTGAGAACATCAGTGTTGAAGTCAGGGTGAATGGGAGTTTAATAGTGCAAGATTAACCATTTCTACCAGCTATCTTGCCTTGAGTAAATTTCTCAACTTATCATGAGGTTAGAAGTACCAATTTAAAACCCATTGCCAATTCTTTTACACATATCATTGCCAGTGATATTATTTCTTTTTCCCTGATGTCCCAACTCTTATTCAAACCAACCTCTTAATTTTTGGAATTTGAATTCATGAACTGTTATTTAAACATACACATATGAAACTAGGCAGGTAGGTTATTTTCTTTCTATCTATAGACTTCCATCTTTATAAGGCCTTCAAACTTCCTGTACACAGTCTTACAGTTCTAGCAGTTAGAAGTCTGATATGGGTCTTAATGGGCTAAAATCAAGGTATCAACAGGCCTGTGTTCCTTCAGGGCCTTAACAGTGAAGCTCTTTTTTGTCTTTTCCAATTCTAAAGGCTTATTGAATTTCCTCACTTGTGGTGCCCATTTAGCAACTATATGACACCAATCTCTGATTCTGCCTTCACATCTCTGATTCTAACAGTCCTGCCTTGCATTGAAAAGAACTATTGTGATTACAATGAGGCCACCTGCAAAATCCAGAATTACCTTACTACCTCAAGATACTGAACATTACCACATCGGCTAAGTCACTTCTGCTATGAAAATTGACATATTCAGAGCTTTTGGAATGAGGACATAAACATCTTCAGGGGACCATTATTCAGTATATCACACCTTCCTATCAGCACTTTCAAATTTTCATTATTTTACTTTTTAATCATTAACCCCACTGTATAGTCACCATATTTCTGACATCTTTAGAACACATCTTCTTGAGCTGTTTACACAAACACCCTTTTTCTCATTATCCTACACCCACACAGAAATCACTCCCATCAAGGTCACTATGACCATTTTTAATCACAAATTTCCTTTCAATTCTTACCTTACTTGATGTTTTGGTTGCATGTGCACTGCTGATATCTCATTGCTTTTTGAAACACACTTCCGTTGACTTCTAGGATCCTATATGTTTTTTGGTTTTCAACTTAGATCTCTTATTTTTTGTAGTTTACTTTCAGCATTTTTCTCCCTCTGTGAATTATCTTCATGTTAGTTTTTCTCTGGATTTTGTCATTGGGTCAATTCTCTACTTATTGAACAAATCAGTCTAGGTTGTTGTTAGAGAAAATCCATCATGGGCTGAGGATTTAGCTCCCTGATGCCAGTGCCTGCCTTGAAAGCACAAGGTCCCAAGTTTGATCCCCGATACCAAAAGAAACCCAAAACTCCATCATAATTTTAGATTCTTTTAGGAATAGCAAAACCTTCCTAGTTCCTAATTTAAGTATTGAAAATGTTTTTATTTTAAAGAAAATATGTAACTGTTACTGTAATTTTCAATTCAAGTGGAGATAGCACCCCTATGCCCTAATCCTGTTTTATTTCCATCTGTCATAATTCTTGCTGTTCTTTCTTCTAAACATGCCCTGTAATTCTGTACTTCATTCCACTTTTATGGCCATGAACATAGCTCCGACTGAGGTTATCTATCATCTGAATTATTTTTATAGCCTTCAGGAAAGTGTCTCTGCTTCAACTAAAGCTTCATTTCCAGGCTATACTATGTATGATAGAGCCAAAAGGATATTTCTAAAAGTCCAATGATCTTTTACATTCTCATGTTTAAAACTTTTCATGGTTTCCTTCTACTCTTATGTGGCACCAGCTTTATGGACATGTGACATGTACAATCACACAGAGCCTGCTCTTAGAAGGACACCACGATTGGCTTAATGCACTATTCCATAGTCTTAAAATCCTTATGTTTTGAGGAAGGCTCCTTTATATTTATTTTGGACTGGCCCTTATAAAATGTAGAACCAGGTCTGCCCTAAGACTTGCATATATTAATACAATTTAACAAAAATTTCACAACAGGGTTCTTGTCTTCTCTCCATTTAGTTGCTCCTGCTCTTTCTTTTTAAACACACTTGCAAAAAAAATACAGACATACTGTATGTTCTCACATGCATATATATTCTCAGCACAACCATGGCACTCCATCCCCAGTATTTTATTGAATTTAACCTGTCTCTATTTCAGTCTTTATTTCCAGGGAAAGTTAGGTCATACAATATTCAGTATCAGTCACAGGACTCTCTGGTTCACTCATGGGGCAATTACGTAACTCTAAAGTAGCTGATGATCTACTTTTATGTATCTTCTAGTGCACTCTAAAACGTGATATTATGGGCACGTATATGTAAATTTTTGAATAATTAACAAAAAGAAGTTTTCTTTATTATCAGTTAAAGTAAACGTGTAACTGTTAACATTGTATACTTAATATGGACCTGTGTTAGAAAATATAATGCAGTTATTATATTTATACTGGTCAGATTTTCACATCTTCCAAAACTCAGAGAGACACTAACACCTTGTTTTTTACTTCTACAAGTATTGCAAAAAAAAGAGAATATTTTCGAATGAGAGTTAAAATGTTTAAAATATAATATTAATCATTGACTACTTTCTTTATTGACTGTTACTGGGATAGACTTTTATGGTCATGCAACATTATTATTCTAAAAATAAAATCAATTGCTAGCTAAACCCTATGATGAAGACCAAAAGAAATGAAAATATGATGGTCAATTTTCCTGTCTGACTATGGTTGTCAAAATAATCCTTATTTGTTCTATGTAAATTAAAGACAAGGAGGATGATAGCATAAAAGTATACAGAAGGGGATATTCTCAGGTATTTTGGGTAAATAAAATAGCAATATAGTGCATCATGCTAGGAAGGAACCAAATAAATAGCTTCTGCAAATGTCTAAGGTAGACCAAAGTGGTGAAATAATTTCCCACCACAAAAATGTAGTCCTAATGCCTATCTCATCAAGTTATTCAGAGGTACTGGGTAATAGGGTAGAACTGATTTCATTACAATATCCCTAGTTATCTGGTTTTTATTATCCTCATTCACTGAATGACAGGCTTATCATCATCATCATCGTCATGAAACAATATTTACTAAGAATTTTTCTTCTCAAGATGCTAAGGGAATTGCAATAGGAATCAATGCAGTACCTCAATTTGGTTAATTTACATTCCTGAGAAAGTAAGCTAAGTAAAATAAACCAATCACAAGAAGAAAAATCTCACTTATATGCAAAATCTTCTCACGAGTCAGCTAAATAGAAACAGAATAGAATAGTGGTTAATGGGCAGAGGAGAAAGAAATGAGAAGTAGGTCGAAGGGTATAAACTTTAAGTTATGTAGGAGGCTAAGTCTAAAGATCTAACATACATTGTTAAAACTATAGCTAATAATACTGTATCACAAACTGAGAATTTGCTAAGAGGTTTTAGGTGCTGTTACCATGGTTGGCACAATAACTATGTAATGTGATTAAGAAGAGCAGTGGTTTCCAAGAACTTATGCTGAGGCAGGAAGAGATGAAGAGGTGGAGCACAGGGTATTTCATGCAAGCGAATGTGTTCTTTACAATACTGTAGTGGTAGATGCATGACTTTAGCATTTGTGAAAAGCCACACAAGTGTACATCACAAAGAGTGCTCACTCTTTTAACTACAGGCTTTAGTCAACAGTTCAGCACTGATGTTACTTCATCAGTTGTAGCAAATGCCTCCAACACGGTGTATTAATAACAGGGAAACTAGGAGGGAGGGTAGGAGAAGTCAGGATTTATTCCTCATTAAGCAAATGCTTTTGATCTTGTTTTTTAAAAACTCTTCTTAGTGATTGTTGTGGTTTACCCATCTATCTCCACTAGAGCACTTCTTATACACTTAATGAAAGTAAGAAGGAAGATGAAATTAAATAAAAGCTTTGGGACTTTATAACTCCTAGTGAAACTAATGCAGACAATTCCAAAACATAAAACCAATTGCAAAGTAATGCAGCCCAAAGTCCAGTAGCATGTGACCAAATGACTGGTGCCCAAGTGTGAAGACTTTGTGAGCTGGACACAGACAATGGCACCAGGACAAGAAGGATGCTGTCCACAGCATGCTATGTAACCACATTTGGGTACTACTAGAAGGGACATCAGATCCTGAGAGTGCTCATTAGAGAAACTGGAAAGAGGGAACTCATGTTTTTCTTGCAAGCACTCTACGCTACTATGGAGTTGTCAGTCAGCCTTTGGAGACCTCTGTGGTTGTGCAGATGTATCTGCTGTCAAGATGCACAATCAGATCCCTCATTAGCACCTCTGGAGTCTTCCACATTTGGCCCCAGAAGAGAGTGCTTTACACACATGGCATCAATCTGAATGCAGTCAAAAATAAAATGGAGATTGTTTCTAGGATCTTCTTTAAATTTCTGTGATCTAATGTGAAATTCTACCCTTTTCAACGCTATGACAAATTTTCCAGTTGTCTATGTACATTCCTGCCTTCAGTATGGAAGACTCATTATCCAGGCAACAGATCTGTCCTTGCCAGTTTCACTTTAATCATGTCTTTCCAATGTGGCTGTTCCCTTGACTAACTATAAACGCCCATGTATTTTGCTAAATACTTTCCTTCAAAGTCAAAAGGAAATTAGGAAAATTCATCTGAAAAGCTTTTTGAGTCCTTGACCATGTTGTGGTTTTGCAAGTTAGAGATAAATTGATTTATTAATGGTGTATGTTGGGGGGATTAATTTCCCATTTTTCTCAAGAACAGAGATAACATATTCCCTTTTTGAGGGATGTATAGCACAGAAATTGTTACATAAGGAACAGACATTTGGGATGTACCAGATCCCAAGCTGCATACCTAGCAAATATCATGGCAATATGAGAACTTTTACAATCTGGATCTCAATAGAGACAGCCATGTATGGTTTGTTCTCCCTCCGTGGGGCCACATGGTAGGACTGCATGTTCTACTCCCTTTCAAGTCAGGCATGTTCCAGTGAATTTCTGTGGTTCAGGCTGTGGGCAGAAGTCTGAAGAGGCAGTGTTGAGTTGGTTCCGCACTCTGTCACCTGCTGGAGTAACCTCAAGAGGATAAGGGCTTCTGTCAACCCAAAGGGACTAAGGTTAGCAGAATCTCTCACCAACCCACACATCAAATACATAGTTTTGAACACCGAGAGTAGGGGGATTATTTGTTACTATAGAGTAATATAACTATCCTGACTAATACAAAGTAAAATCAAAATTTACCTTTCAACCATAATCAGAAGTTAATTAGTAAGCGGAATGGCAGGTGAAGTGTGTCCTAAAGAAAGATATAATAACCAAAGGTACAGACAGATTTCAAAGTCCATTGGGAGTGGAAACAAGATCAATGAATTGTTTAATAAAAGTTAGCAATGAAATCTACTCAACAAGTAGATTTTAACTGTGTATTGAAGATAATAAACAAATTGGTGAAATGCTTGATAGCATATGCGATGAAGGAACTGATAAGCATGTATTGGAAAGAATCAGATTCTTTTCCTAGCGAAAACAAGTTCTAGCCAAGTTTTCTCCTTGCTGCACTTCCTACTTCTTTACAGGGCCTGTAGCTTTTACAGTCTGGGAGGCTTCCTCAAATCCTCCTGAATTTGCTTTCTTAGCAAATCTACAGATTTATGTTTTAATGTCTTTATATCTTATGTATGATATTAAATGTAGAAAGGAACATTCAACCAAATAAAAACTTACAAACATTAAGAACTTAAGTTCTCATCCCAACTTAATGGTCTCATCCCAATTGTAAGATAATGTTTCCTAGGTAAATTTTACAAATTTGGGCAGATAGACATATAGACATGTATTTCATCTAATTAAACTTTTACAGATTCTATCAAAACATTCTTTGATAGCACCTTTATATTTTATCTTTTCTTGATAATCCTGTATTTTTAATAATTCATATATGTCTATAATTACTAATATGAGTCCTTTATACAAGGTTGGTTACTGTAAAATGCATTAAAGGTATCTGAAATTGTTTTTCTTTCCTTGAGAACTTGTTTCTTAGTACTATTAATGTTCCATTATTTTAAAAAAACAACCTTACTGGGCCAGGGATTTAGCTCAGTAGTTCCACCACCTGCCTCACAAGTGTGAGGACCCAAGTTTGATCCCCAGTAACAAAAAATAAATAAATAAATAAAATTTAAAAAATAAAAAATAACCTTACTGAAAGGACTAAACTAAAAAAAACGAGCAAAATAATCCATTTATCAATCTTCAAAATAATAGTCAAATTTTATTGGCTAATTGGTTGCTGTATAGTTAGTATGAAAATAAATATAGATAATCAGGCTTGCTGAATATAAATCTAAACTTGTCAGACTTACCTAGTTAGAGCTTTTTTTTTGTATTTTCATTAGTCATAAAAAATATACAGAACTGCTTCCATGTCATTTTTAAGTAGCTGCACATTTCTATATATGCATATTCCCTGAGGATATTTGAAATAGAAATTCTAAAAATAATTAAGTACCAGATTGTCTAGAAGCATAAACACAAGGGGTAAAAATTTACCTTTGGCTATATTAATGCAAATCTAGTCATAGTCATGAATATATTATTTTTATTCTTCTGAATCTAAGATTTCTCATATTAAAAATAGAATTTTAGCCCGCTTATCATGTGGATATAACACATTACATATGTACTAGTGAGCACATCATTTTATCTGTTTTTTTTTCTTTGATATTACAGAAAGTAGCTGGTAGCATATTTTCTTGGTCTGACAACTCTCTCTATTTCTGTAATGGGTAGTTCATAGGGAGACTATCATTCCAGCAAGAACCAAAGAAGCATCTGAAGCTACAGATCCTGGTAGGCTTCCTTTCTAGATTAAACAATTTGACTGAATTGATTAGTGAGCTCTGTGAATCATTAACTGATTCCAATGAGAAACTCTGCCTCCCAGAAATTAATAAATTGCTTTTTAATCTTGATCAAATTGAAGAGTCATGCTAGGACTATACAGACAAATCTAAACTGACTATGCTTCATACCTGGGACCCCGTGCAGGGATGTGTGTGTGTGTGTGTGTGTGTGTGTGTGTGTGTGTGTGTAGGGGAGATGGAAGATTACAATTCTTAAATATCATGCATTATATTGCATTATTACATTTGCTTACTTTTACTCTCTCAAAATCCAAGAACCATAGATAACAACTATTAGGATCTAATGATATCAGGCAAGAAAATATAATGTTTTTGAGTTTCTCTGTAGAAAGGAGGCACACCAAAAAGATCTGAAATTACGTCTTTATTAATGTTTTATCTCATATATTTATTGTTGATATACATATCAAAATATTATCTTTCATGTCACTTATTTTGTTTTCATAGACTTATTAGCATAATCATAGATGGACCTGCTGCAAAGATGAGATGTCCAATATATTTATACTGAACAGTGTGTAGATGACAATGGCAAGTGTCTAAGAGTAAAGAGATTATACCAACCATAATCAAAATGCTGGATTCCAAAATATAAAGATAGCTAATATTTACTGACTTTACATGGACCAGGCACAATATCAGTGCTTTACATGAATAATCTTATTTAATTGTTTGCATTATCCTGTAAGGTATACACTGCTGTTTATCATTAGACAAGTGAAGTCATTACTTTCAACTCCATAGCTTGTATTCCTAAGCAACACACTATCATTATGTAAGACATTGCTCCATGTAATAGTTTCTTGAATTATAAGACTTTATTAACGTAATTATCAATGTATAATTCAAACCAAGCCTTCATTCTTTATCACTAACCACACATAAAATTGAATAGGGAATATCACAATAGTGTCAACAGTGTGTCTCTTGTTTGCAACATTCATAGGCTGAATATAATGCTATGACCAAAAGGAAAAAGAAGGATGCTATGGAGAGATGCTGAAGTCGAACTAGCAACATTTCTTAGGTTTATGGCATAACTACATTTGAATCATCAGATAATAGGGTGTTTAAAGATTCAGAGCTGGTAGGTCATTCCATTTCTTTACATAAAGCATTCATATTCTTTTCAGATATAAATTACTGCAATCATATTAAATATCATGCACTGTGTGTAGAGTTGGGTAATGATCTCCATCAAATAATGAGTGCAGAGGGTACACTTCACTCCAAGTGCCTTCTGTTCCAGCTGTTTCTACTTATCTTAATTTTCCTAATTGGGTTATAATTAGGCTGTGAATGAGACGTTAACATGGGAATTGAAGCTCTTCAACAAAAGGGTTTACTTCTTTTATTGTTTTGTGGTTCTTAACTTCCAGAAGCCTGTTTCTTGGTACATGTTAATTAAAAAATATTACAAAGTGTTTAAGACTCGCTTATTGCATACAAAGGGTAACCTATTTACACCTCCACAGCTCTAACAATTTGACTGCAAGGAAAAGCACTGTTTGGGAACAGTTCTATTTGTTTCTTTCCTTTTTTTTTTTTTTTTGGTACCGGGGATCAAACTCAGGACCTTGCGCTTGCAAGGCAGGCAGCGGAACCACTGAGCTAAATCCCTGGCCCTAGTTCTATTTGCTTATGGCGTGGTGTAACATTTATTTAAAAACCCTAACAATGCCTTGCATTTGTTTTTGTCCTCATTTCCAGTTCTGACTTTTCTTACTCATTTAAGAGCTTTTGATTGGTTGAGATTCAAATAGGAATGGTGAAAGTTCTGGAACTTTCTCCTGGACCCAGTTCTTCACTGTTCAAAGTGTGACCCTGGAATCCACATCATTAGTGACTCCTGAGAGCCTGTTGGAAACACAGAATGCTAGGCCCTGTGTCAGCCTATCACTCTGAGTCTGTGTTTAAATAGTATCCCCAAGTTAACTCATACACAAGTTAAACCTGAAGAAAGCCTGAGCGAATCTAATTAAAACAAGGAAGGCAATTCCAATTTCTAAAAAATTATTTGTTTCATCACACATTCTGACTATATATTATGAAAGAACAAAACCCCAACTAGGTCAAAGAGCACTACTTAGATATAAATTTTAATAGCACAACTAGCATAGCTTTTTATAACTGGTTAGAAGATTTTGCAATATATTATGTGAAAAGAAACACAAACCAGAGTTGAGTTGAGGAGGCCTGCTGTGCTGGGCTGTTCTTGAAGGAAGATAAGCAGCCCAATTTTCTCAGTCTCTGTGATTGAGTGGTGCTGTGAATTTGAGGATTGATGTAAAGGCCCAGACTCAGTGGAAAATATTTCATTGTGTACATAATTCAGCCCATTATATTTTGTTATAGGTAAATATCTACATCTATCTATATCTGTACTATCTATATCTATCCCTCTTATTTATTATTTAGCGTCCCTTTACCCAGGTAAGTATATTTTATCATTCTTAAAAGTATAATCAATAACATATTTTCAAAAACCCAGTTCCAGTGGTGTGGATTCTGAGGAATGTTTTCCATCTTTGGGTTTCAGTGTTATCTTCTTTCTATCACTGATGTCAAGATGACTTAGCTAGATTCCGTGCAGTTGTCCCAAGGGCCAGGACATGCAACCTTCTCATCCTGCCAGAAGTCACTTTCCTCACTTGTCTCATTACATTATCTTTCTCTACCTGTCCTTTTGCTCATTGCTGTCTTGAGACTTGAAAATGTTAACTATAAGTTCCATCTGTACTTTATTTAACTACTCAGTTCCTGGCTGAGGAGAGGTTCATAATGACAGGACCTGGAATCAGTTTGATGGGCAGGACTGATCAACTTGGAAGAAGTCACTGGATGTCCAATTCACTCAGACTTCATGGTTACTTTTCCTATAATTTGCCATGCAGTACATCTCATCCATATTGTAATCGACATTCACAATACCTGTGTGTGTCTGACCTCTTTATTCCTAATCACTTGCATGAAATGTTATCTCTCCAAGGAGCTCAAGGATGTAGGACTGGGCTTCTTGCCACTTCCATAATCACTATAATGCCGGAATGCATCTCCTGATCTTTGAATTTGTCTTGTGATAAGGAAGGCATCACCATTTTTGCTTTCTGCTCATCTACTACATATGGAACAAGGCAGTAACTACTGGCTCCGTTGATTGGTGGTCAGTTATGTCCTTCCTTATTTCTACATGGTCCCTTCCTGGGGACTTCATGTTCTTGTTTTCCAAGAACTACGTAGGCGTTCCTGGGACATTTCTCCCACCAGGTCTCTGTGATTTATTATCCTATTTACTTCCTGAGCTCTGTTTTTTGAAAGAGGATCATTTGTATCTCACTCTAACATAAGAGAACATAGTAACTTTGTACTCTTTTCTGTGTTAAATGTGCGGTTTTGTGGATTACCTGTGCAGCTAGTTGAATCCTGAGGAAATGTGGAGCCCTTTTCTAGAGTGTTCCCTCCTTAGCAGTGTTCTTGAATGGAAAGAATTGGATTACTATCATTGCTCCTTGGTCAGGACATCAGCCCACAAACTTGTCCTCATATTATTATCTGTTACTTATAACAATAAACCTGAATAACAATAAATAATACAGGCATACGAATGTCTTTATTGTCTAAGTCTTTATTTTCTTAGTAGAATTTTGGAAAGTGTGGCAAAAATTTAAGATTTTAAATCTAGATTACAATTTCTGGATGGTTGGTATATTTTTTACTGGAGGTTTGAAGTGTTTCATAACACTAATACTATTAAAATATAACTTTATAAGTAGTTTTAAGGATTAAGGTGCATGCAAATGCAATATACCGTGAAAACTTTGACAAGCTGCTGTAGCCTGTAATTGTGAATTCAAGTTCAGCAACAATGCTAGGAAAACTTTTCCTTGTAGTTTCCTCTATATTCTCTTCCAAAAACACAAAGTTTTTACCTTTACTGATTTCAGAATAAGAGACTTAACATAAGATAATATGTCCTGTTCTGTTAGGATGTCTTGGTGTATGGGTGCTGAAAGTGATATTTCTTGGAAACTCTTTTGAGGCCATGAGGATTTTCTTTTCTTGATTATCTTTGTCCTCTGATGCTCTGAAGGTTTATGATATCTGGATTCAGACAGAAGAACCCATACATGTAACAAGTTAGTCAGGAGTGTGTATTAAGATTTACTACTAACAAGAATAGAAATTATAAATTATCACCATCAGCAAAGATAATCTAACCCTGGATACAACAACCACTGCCTCAGTGTAGGAGGTCTTTATCCCTTACAGGCACTCTATATGAGTTAGCTGAAAGAAATTACAATTTTTCTCCCAAAGTCTACTCAACACTCAGACAAAGGGTGAAAACTTTTGATGTTCTTGACTTCCATCAATGATGAGAATTACTAACAGAAACTGGGAAGGGGAAGAAATGGTAAACTCTCAAAACTTTTAGTGTAAGTAAAAAACTAGACAGGTTGAGATGGCACAGACCAGAGAAAGAGGGATAACATTTTAATTAATATCTGCTTTAGAATGAAGTACTTCCAATTAAAAGTGACATTACACAACAGTGATTCCAACATCTGTTAAAATTACAAAGTGAAAAGCATGTTGGTCTAGGCCATGATCAAGAGAAAATGTATATGGCCACAGATTGCAATACCATGTGCTAAACATGTATTAAAATGATATGGAATGTATTTTAATTGAAATAACAAGTAAAAGTGGGAAAGTGAAAGTTCATTTTTATATAACGTTATACTTTTCCTAATCTTAGAGTAAAAATATAATTTTCATCATAGTTCCTATTCCAGTAGAATTATGCACTCTCTCAGTGACCCATAAAACCTGCCAGAGTAAGTGCATTTATTTCCTCTGAAGTAGAGATCAAGAAAAAATAAGGCCTCTGGATTTCAAAGACAAGGAACAAATGGCTTTACGTTGGAAGTGGAGGGTGATATTTGGAATAAGGCAACAAAATATGAAGTGAGAATTCAGGGACATGGTCTGGAAAGATATTTTCTTGGCTTAACTAATTGCTGTAGAAATTGTTCCTTTAGTATCAGTATTGGCTTTCACTGATACCATGTTTATTACCTATAGCTTGTTTCTTTGATTAAAAATGCAATAAGGCAGTAAGTTTTAGTATGTTTAACATATTCCCCCACCACACACACAAGTTGTCTAATATATATATAACATGTTATATGTAATATATATATTATACCTTTTTAGATTATAAGCTTTGTGCAGACAAAGTTGGATCCTATTGTAAACTGAGATTCTTTTGTATAAACTCCATAAAAAGTATCATTTTATGGTAATTTCATATTCTTCCATTAGTAAAACAGCTCTGGAATTTATGAGATTGTTTCCCATTTTGACATAAGTGATCTCAGGGGACTGACAAATAGCAAGAATTATGATTGACCTTGTATAATTTTCATAAATTAGATTATTATAATCTGTGTCTGAGATTGCATTGTGATATATATAGAGACATGACAATTAGCACTATTTCCATTTGTATATTTATACACATATACCATTTTCATTTCTATGTAAATTTTATATACATATTATATTTAATACACTATTTTCATTTGCATAGTGGTGCTAATATCATGTCTAAGAACACTCACTATGTGCTATTAATGCTCCCAGGGAAAATAGACAAATACAAGGACGCTCAATCTCTTTGCAAATATTTATAACATTATCTGAAAGAAACCTGAAGGCATAGATTATTTAATTCTAATGAAATGTAAAGCATCAAACATTTTTCCTATGAGAGGATGAGCTCGATTGGAAGATTTAGGGCTAGATGGCAGTGGATGGATTCCAATTCTGGCTCTCAACAATAAACCAGAGAAAAATGATTATTGATACTAATTCTCTGTTTTCTCTTCAACGGAATGAAGATCTTGCCAGTTGTGTGTAGAACAGGGTTATCTTACAGCTGCAGTAGGTCACCTGTGTTTATTTCCAGGAATATTGAAAGTTGGGTACTGAACTTTGGTCAAAATAAGGATGAGATATGTTAGTTATTGATATAGCTTATACTTTGAAACTTCCAAGAGGTTCTTAGTGCCAAAAATTATCTATGTTGTGTAGAGACGGGTGAAAATTTTATATCTGGTTCAAGAAACATGCACAGCTTAGTTTTAGCTGTATAACAAATAGGGTAAAAAAAATCCACTATAGACTTTTGCTTGAGCAATCCTGAAAAGGAATGCCTTACACTTGTTTTTTTGGTTTATAACGTGAAAGCAAGGAGCATTCTGTGCAATTGAGACATGAACCTGGGGCTGCACCTGGCAGTGACAGGCTCATCCGTGATACTACATCCTTTTTCACTCCCACTGGACTGTACACTTTACCTCTATGAAAGCTTTATGGCACTAAGCTAAACCCTGAGGAAGCTTCTGAGTCCTTTCAATTACCAGACCCTTGGTGACTGACGCACTTCTCCTTTCTCAGGTATGCTCTAGGGGTCCATGTAAGTAGTGCATTATTGCTTTCATTTTCTTCTTCTTGCACTAAGTCTGAATGGAGTAAATTTGCAAAACTCAACACAGGAATACTAATAAAAGATTTGTTCCTATCTCCAGAGCTGTTTAGCATGTGAACAAATAAAAAATCATATTAATGTGAGGGTATATAATTCTCAAGGAATTTTGAAGGGCAAAGAAAAAAGAAAGAAGAAACTCAAAGTGGTGTTTGTCGTCTATGTGTCCACATAATATATTTTCTCTGGCTTCAATGCACTAAGTTGAGGTTTAGCTTCATTTTAATTTAATAACTCTGCAAACAATGTTCCTTAAAAGGAAGAGCATTTGTTCCCAATTTATAGACAATAATTCTAGCTCCCATTTTAGGGACAGTAAAATTAACAGTAAATATGTATCTATTTGGGTCTGCTTCACTGAAATTGTAATTATTAAATACTAAATAAATACCACTAACTTAAAGGGTTATAGTACCTTTATAATAGTGCTATAGAATATTTTTAAATAATGTTTTATTTTCTTGCTCATTTTCTATGCTGTCCAAAAGAGTTGTTTTTAACCATCCTTGCTACTTTCTCATAAAAGCCACAATTATTCCTCAGTGATGCATATTAGCATCTGAAAATTTCGATATTTATAAGAATACTAAAATTAAATTTTGTATTTAATATTATCTTGAATAAAGGAGAACATTATGGCTTCCATACCAATTGTCCACCATCATTTTAGTAATAATATATTCACATTATATTTATCCTGTACACCCATGCAGCATGAACATATGCAACCATATAAGTTAGATTTTAATTTTAATTTTAATGTATTTTTATTAGTAAGCATTAATTTCACAAGATATTGAATTTCAATGAAGCATTTTATACATGCATATAACATATTTTGATTCTATCTCTTCCACCTAATGGCTTCACTTATATCCCATCACCATTCTGCTTTATTCCCTTCCTTTGCATAGTAATAGTTTCCCTTCTACTTTCATGTCATCTTTCTTTCTTTGTTTCTTAGAGTCCACATATTAGGGGAAATATACAATACTTCTCCTCTGGATTCTGCTTTATTTCACTTAACATGATGATCTCTACTTCCTTTGGCTTTCTTGCAAATGACATAACTTTATTCTTCATTATGGCATATATAGATAGATAGATAGATAGATAGATAGATAGATAGATAGATCTAGATCTATTGCTATAGATCTATATATATAGATACATTGATATATCGATATATCTATATATCTCACATTTATGTCATACATGTATATGTATATGTATACATAGATCACATTTTCTTTAACCATTCACCCATTAACGAGAACCTAGGCTGTTTCCATATCTTGGCTATTGAGAATTGTTCCTCAATAAACATGGATATGCAGGTATCCTTACATGATGCTGACTGTAATTATTTCAGATATTTACAGGGAGTGGTACAACAGGGACTTGTGGTAGTTTGATTTTATGTAACACCCTCTGCAAAACATCCTTCCACTATGCACAAAATAAACAGGCTTCAAAAAGCTAAATGAATCCAGGGTTTTGCTGTGCTTGGGCTTTTTTTTCTAGCCATATAAAAGTAATTTCATTTAAAAGTCAAAACTGTCATTAGATAACTTTTTACATCTCAGTGCTTTTGTGTAGCTTTAAGCAATGTACAATATGGTCTCCTTGAGGTTGGCTGATATAAGTAAATTTGTAGAGGTATAAATAGATTGATGGGAATGGATGTTTCATTGGTTAAAACCTGCAACATCAACAATTCTCTATAAAAAGAAAAATCAAAGAGAAGTTTTATATTTGTTATACGTAAATTTTCTTCTTTACACAAACAAATGTACCCAAAAATAAGTAAGGACATGTCTGGGTACCCTTAATACAAATATAACACAAAACACTGGTAATAATAATGTTAAATTATTGAATTATTAATAAATGTTAAATTGTTGAACTATTAAATTGTTGTGACCAGTGAATCCATTATAGCTTTAAAAAGAAGTATTGGCTGATTTACCTTTGAAAGGACCACAAATAAGTAGTTTTAAAAATTATGAAGGTTTCTGTATTCACTTCTGATGTATAAAGATACTGATATTAGAGTTTTAAACCATCAATATAGGCAGTCATAGATAAAACATCTGAGATAGTTTTTGTTTCACCTATGATAATGAGATTATTACAAAACATCCCTGAATAAATTTTCCTCTATCAGCGCATAAAAGTCAAGAGATAAGCCTGCATTACCCCAGCACCCTGAGATATAGTACTGAAACCAAAATAATTATACTGGCCATGTACTATGTGATACAAAAACCAAATTGGATGCTAACCCTCAGAATAATCATAGCACATGTAGCAAATAAAAAGTTAAAGTAAAAAATAATAAGAAAGATATACATAGGATTTAGTCTGTGCTATATAATTGATTATAGTATATATGCTCCAATTTTGGAGATCCATTTATTTCATGTATTAGAAAGATGAGAATATGGACTGCTTCCGGAAAACTGCTTCTGAACTCCTCTGCTCTTAGGCATAATTTCTGATTTTTGCAGTTCATTTGCTATTAATATGCTTTGAATATTCCACTGTCTTAGCTTCCTAACAAAGTTTATGGTTACATAAAATTAGTGACTTAAAACAAAACACATTTATTATCTTGCTCTTGGAACTCAGAAGTCCAAAGTGGTCCCTGACTCTAATAAGGTGTTGGCAGGTGTGCATTCCAGTGACGGATTAGCCTCTTTTCCGTTTTCTCTCCAAGGTCTGCCTTTAGTCCTGGTTTTGAGGCCTTTGATTATCTTCAAAGCTTGCAGGTCCAGTACACTCTTTCTCATGATGCCGTCTCTCGAATGTTGGCTGTCCTGCCTCTTTCTCATGTATTGATCCTTGTGATTACCTTGGGTCTACAAGCTCACCTGGGATAATCTTTTCATTTTCATGTAATGATTTTCATTTTAATAAGAAACTTTGATTTCATTTGTAAACTTAATTCCCCTTACCATGTAGTATAACACTTTCACAGGGTCAGGGGGTTAGGATGTGCATGTTCATCTTGGAGGACAGTTATTCTGCCTACAACATCCACTGTGCACTTAAGAGTGTGTATTTTATATGTACATATTTGTTTCTGCATGCATGTATATGCAGATGTGTACATAATATCATCCTAATCACAATGCAAGAGGAGGTGAGACTATTGAATTAATTGACTGCTCCTTAAGCATTTTGTTTATTAGTTGGAAGGCTACCGGATTCTTGTTGGAAATCAGCGTTTGGTCAGTAAACATCAGCAAGGCAGTGTGTGTGCAGTGGTTGGTTAGGACTCCAGCAGTCAGGGAAGCGAGGGAGTCGCATGCACAGCACGATAGCAGGTCTTGTGGTTTGCAGCCAGGAGTGGCTTATCTTCCTTCTCTCAGGCTCGGGGGAACAACACTGATAACTTTGTAATTTGAATAATTAATTTACTTCTCTGGTCTAAAGTATAAAATCTTCAAGAATAGAATCTCTGTAAGTCTTTGTGAAAGCGGATTACTTTTTGATGACAAATTATTCAGGGTCACTAGCTTTGTTTGCTGTTCTTTTTATTTTGTTTCCTTCTGTTTTGATATGCCTTATAGAAAGCTAAGGGACATTTAAAAATTCTCTGGGCTAAAATAATTTAGGCAGACATATGTTTATTTTTTCCTCCAAAATGTTAGATTCAAATATGATAAGGAAAAGCATTCGTGATATTAGTATAAGTTATATCTAATATTTAATAGTGAGGGAAATTATTCTTTGATATTTATATAAACAGCTATTCAACTCATTCTTAGATTTTTGTTCTATTTTTAAATGCTGCCTTAAAATTCAGCTATACCAGCCTGAAAAATCCAATATCTACATGTAAGCAAATATTGGAAGTAAATATCATCCTAAGTGCCTATGTGTATGACCATACAACAACACAGCATCAATAGGGAAAGAATTGAATGGAATTGTAAAAATGATTTAGCCAGGATTCATGAATTGAGGTACACAGACATGTACAGCAATGTCTCTCTACTTTAAAAAATTAATACCTTCTAAGTTAAAAAATTAACACTCGTTAAATTCAAAATATTAATATCTTCTAAAGAACATACTTTCTCTAATAACTCCCTTGCGTTCATGGAACTTTATTTATTTATTGGTACTGGGGATTGAACTCAGGTCCTTGTGCTTGTGGGGCAGGTGGCAGAACCACTGAGCTAAATCCCCGGCCCTCATGGAACTTTAATATCACAGACTATTCTGCATCTGTTCATGTATGATGTTCTTCTGAGAGCCACAAACTACTGTACTAAGTAAGAGGCCACCTCCCAAGGAAACAATTTGCACATCCTTGGGGATAATGTCACCCCCCTGAGAACCCTTAGCAGAGAGCAATGGAAGGAAACTCAAAAGCCTGGTACTCAAAGAACCTTCATTTGGCTGACAATGAACCTAGGAGGTAGAGAAGGAAAGTAACTGGTTTTTTTTTTTTTTTTTGAAGGATACATCCTTAATAAGTATAATGGAGAAAGCAAAAGAAATGTAAGGCATAGAATTTGGTTGATTTGCTTTTATCTATAGTAATATTGATCAAAGCAAGAAGCAATGTGGGAAAGAAAAAGAAAACCTATAGTTTCTGAGTGATAATTAGGTGATGATGTAACTGTCAAGACATTCAAGGACTTACAGTTTAACTTTAATATTTTGAAACACACAAAATGTAAAATTATTTGATAATTTGAAAACTAAGTATTACCTTTATGATAATATGTAATCAAAATCCTTTAGAGAATTTAGCCACAGAGACTTAAAAATTGCAATAGAAGACAAAACTTATTTAAAGGTCAATTGCTCCTCTATTTCTGGTATTTTCTTAGAGTTAGAGCTTGTTCAACAAAGTAAGCAGTTCACAGCTGTCAGATGCTGGCATTTCAAAGGTGAAAAGATATCTTTATGAAATAGTAAGGACAGAAATTTCTTCATATATAATAGTGTTTTAAGTATTACAGAGAAAAGTGTATTGATTTCTTCTCTTTATTTGTGAAAAACTACCTTCTATCATAAAGTAATAAAAGTAAACAAAAATAAAAGTCATAGTCAGAAAATAAAGCTGGCATTGGAAATTAAGTCTTCATATTCTTGATCCAAATGATCACAAAATATTTAGCAGAAAATTAAGATTAGAGCAATAAACAATATAGTGTAATTAGATTTCACTTTATAAAGAGAAAAAATAAGCCATCTTCCTTGGTTTGTGACAGGCAAGACTAAATAATACTTTCATCTGGGAATAGTGCCACATGCTTATAATCCCAGCCCTCTGGGAGGCTGAGACAGGAGAATCACAAGTTTCAGTCCAGCCTGGGCAACTTAGCAACTCATGGAGACCACTTCTCATGATAAAAAGCAAAAAAAGGGCTGAGGTTGTAGCTTAGTGTAAAAGTCCTGTGTTCAGTCTCCAGTGAGTATTGAAAGAAGAAAAGAAAGAAGCAAGAAGAGAAAAGAAGAGGAAGAAGAAAGGAGGAGGAGACAAGCATTTCTGTTTGACAGCACTAGACCATTAATTAAAACTAGAGGGATTCTCTTGGCTGATGTAAAGTATTCTCAGTTGTTGTACCCTGAATGGCTTTTTGTATATTTGGTTGTGTGTTTGTTTTTGAAGCTAGAGATCAAACCAGGACTATGCACATCCAAGGCAAGCACATTATCACTGAGCCACTCCCCCAGCCTTGTCCACTTTGCTTTGAATGCACTCCTAAAATCACAAGAATACCTGTTGTAAAGTAGTAAAAATAATGTGGATCTAATAGGGAAAAATATAATAGTCAAAAGAAATCATGATACAGTATTAGTCTATTTTCTGTTGCCAATAATGCAATCTAGAGACTGGGCAGGTTTTAAAGAAAAGAGGTTGATGTTAGCTCACAGTTCTGAAGGTCCGAGGTTGATGGCCTCCTCCCCTTGCTGCCAGAATTCCAGGTGGCACAGGACATTGCATGGGGAAAGACAGGAGCACAAGAGCCTGTCTCACTTCTGGGCCCTTCCTCTTGTTATTAAGCCACCAGCATTTAACCACAGAGGCTTCATGCAGATGGTCTCTTCTGACCCCAATCACTCTAGACACCATGGGTGGAGGAAGTTGCGACCAATGAAGTACCTCACAGAGGGGACTGCATCGTGACATGTGAACACATGGGGGACACATCTGAACTAAGTCCAAACCAGAAAAATATGTAACTGAAAACTCAAAGCAACCATTTAAAATTTGAAGGAAAAACCCAAACAAACCCAAGTAGTTACATCTGTATCTTGAGCCACACTACACAAGGTACCTGTTCTAAGAGTGTATCGAGGTCAATACAGTCCAGCACCTGGCTCGTGAATGCCATTCATCTCTACTTAGTAGCACCTTCTTGCTCGTCTCTTCCCTTTCTTCCTTTCCTTTTCTTTCCTCTCCTCTCCTGTCCTTTCTTCTCCTCTCCTGTTCTTTCTTCTCCTCTCCTCTCTTTCTTCTCCCTGCCCCTTCTCCTCTCTCTCCCTCTCTCCCTCTCTCTCTCTCTCTCTGCTAGTTGAGCTCCTAAATCAATTTTGATTTTTTGTTGTTCCCTAACTCCTAAACTGCATTTCACATTTCATTGTGTTTTGCCTCCACATTTCACTGCCTCTGGCCTCATACCTACTCAGGTTTTTTGCTTAACAGTTTACTCCAAGATATGAGCTAAATACACCATTGTCACCCCAAATCAGTGCTACATATTTCTCACACTGAAAACATTGGCTGTTACTCTGGCTGACATTGCCTTGAAGAAATAAGACACTCACTCACTTATTTATTCCTTTATTTAACTCAACAGCATTTATTGAACAGTTAAATAGGCAGGGGACTCTGCTGAACATGGAGACAAAATGATGACTAGTAGTGAGTGGCTATTTATTTATGTACTTTACATTCTAGTTGAGAGAGACATGAAATAAATATTTACATAATTTATTCCATTAAAATTTTGATATGTACTACAAATGAATTTAGAGAGTATTCATATTATATATCTAGAAAGTTGTTCTAAGCTAATAAGGGAAGGTTTTCTTAAATAAATGATGTTTAACCTGAGGTTAGAAACCATAGGAGTACACTTTTCAAAGAATAAGGAGAAAGCAAAATGGTAAAAGCACAGCAAAAGCCTAAGACCAGGAGGAGCATGGTTCATGAGGGCAAACGTGAGAAAACAAGGAAGGGAGGAGGGCCTGGGCAGACATCAATGAAGTAGTAGATGTCAAGCTATGAGCCACAAATTTAAGCACTTTAAATTTTACCCTGAGAGCTTTGAGAAGGCATAAACAACTATCAAGTTGGGAAATTACAGAATCATATTTAGGTTTTATAATTTTCTTCATAAATAATATGGAGAATAAATTGAGGGAATAAAAGAGGCTATTAAATTGTGTAAAATTAAAGGATACAATTAATAGAGTGAAAAGTCAACCTACAGATTAGGATCAAATATTTGTAAAACATTGACCTGATGAGAGGTTAATTCTTAGAATATATAAAGAATTCCTACAACTCAACAAGAAAACAATAATTAAAGAACATGATTTAGAAATGGGCAAATGAAGTGAGTAGAAACTTCTTCAAAGATAATATACAAGTGGCCAGAGAGTGTATGAAAGTATATTCAATGTCATTAGACAAGAAGAAATACAAATAAAAATGACAAAATATTATTACTTTGCACTGGTTAGGGTGGCTACTACAAAAAACAAAACACACAATATAACAAGTGCTGGAAAAGATATGGAGGAATTGGGACATCTAGCATCATTGCAAAGTGGTGCTACAACTTTAAAAAGAGTATGAATTTTTCTCAAAAAATTAAAAATAAAATTACCATTGATCCAACATTCTAACTTCTGAGTATATATCCACAATTGAAGCAGGATCTCAAAGATATTTTTATAATCAAAGTTCATAGTAGCACTATTCACAGTAGTCAAAAGTAGAACAGCTCAAATATCCATCAAAGGACAAATGGATAAACAAAATGAGGTGTATACATAACGTATGATATTATTAGGCCTTAAGAAGGAGGGAAATCCACTCATGTGCTATAGCATGAAGGAACCTGGAAGGGATTATGTGAAGTGCAATTAGTCAGAAAGAGAAAGACAAATATTGTGTGAGTCCACTTACATGAGAAGTATAAAGTACCCAAATTAGTAGAAAATAATATGGTGATTTCTATGGGCTGTGGAAAGGAAGAAATGAGTAAGAAAACAAATGTTGTTTAATGAGTATAGAGTTCTAGATAGGCAAGAGGAAAGGGGTCTAGAGTTCTGTGTAACAATGTGAATATGTTTTACAGTATTGATTTTTGAATACAAAAATAAGATGGTAAATTCATCCTATGTTTTCTTTTTGTTATTCATATTTTTGTTTATTTGGGGAAAGGGGCTTGAGACAGGGTCTCCCTGTACAGTTGAGGCTGGACTTGAACTCACTATGTAGTCTGGGCTGTCCTGGAACTCACAGCGATCCTCCTGATTCAGCCTCCCAAGTGCTGGGATTACAGGCCATCCCGTGTGTTCTTTACCATAACAAAAAAGGAAGAAGGAAAGAAAGAAAGAAAGAAAGAAAGAAAGAAAGAAAGAAAGAAAAAGAAAGAAAGAAAGAAAGAAAGGGAGAAAGAAATTAAGAATGAAAGGTAGGTTAGGATATTTTGCCACAGTTCAAAAAAATGACAAATGGCAGTTTGTATTAGAACTGTCATAGTATAGATCAAGTAAAAGGAATAAATAAGAGATTTAGAAATTAAAGATAACAGGTATAGTATTTATTACGTGTATATTTGAAGCATGTACATTTGTATATGTGTACCAATATATTATATATGTGAAAAAGGAAGAAATAGAGAAATCTTGAGATGTTCTGAATTATAAGACTGAATATCTTGCAGTATCTACCCAAGATACCCATTTAGGATTAATTACATATAGACAGTAATAAAAAACATAAAGTTAGTGATATCATGAAAGGCCTAGGAGGCTGGTGTTGGAAAAATAAGAAAGATATACGGAGAATCTAAAGTTTGAGCTAAACAGCTCAAGTTTACAGGTTAAAGTTTAGGAAATAAATTGACAAAAATGCTAAGAAGACATTAATAGGCTTACTCTAAATCAATGAGCTAATATAACCCATATTTACCACTTCTTTTGTTTAATATCTGTTAATATTAGCAAAATGAGAATAAATAAGAAAATTTTAAAAATCCTAAAACAATGTAATCTTACAGAGTATGATTATCAAAGATAGAAGCTATATACTTGTAAATTCAATTAGTTCTTTCATTACTCTGATTTAGGTGAACTTGTTGTTATGTGAATTAGAACGAAATTTACACCTAAGCAACTCATTTTCATTCTCACAATAATGAGTAAATTCACATTTTTAAATCTATTCGGTAAATTTTTAACTGTTCCTGAGTGGAGGAAACAGTAACTGAACCCTATTCTTCATAAGAAATTACAAACACCAGTCACGATATATGTAAAACCTACAATAGAAAAATAAAGACTCATTAGTTACAGTGTAAGTGAAGGGTTTAATTGCAGGGCAAAAGCACCAGGCTCTGGGAGGGGTGAAAGAAGTGCACATTAGTGAGGCTTGTTGCCTCTGGGCGTTGTTCATCCCCTTTCTCCAAGAAAGTGCCCACCCTTGAGAAAGCTCCTTGCCCAGCCTGCTTTTCTTCTACTTTTTGCTCTTGCACTGATATTCTAAATGACAGCCAGAGAGTTCTGGGCTTCGGGGCTACTCCTGGGAGTCTCTGTAAGGCTGGGTGCTCTCAGTTGACATGCTTTCTCTGGCCCTTTCAGTGTTCAGACCAAGTCTGGTTTCTGAGTAATCTTTCGTTTTCCATCCCGCTGTGGTTGCACATCACAGCATATAGTGACTTAGAAACTGCTATCTGATCAAAAGTGCTCATTTCCCCTGTAGCTTCATGCTTCTTTCAAAAACTGAGAAAAATCAGAAATTTTATTTGCCTTCATATTGAATGTGATTGGGTTTTAAATTAATGTAATTTGTTTTGTAGCACAAAGAGGAAGATTGTGTAGAGGATATGGCAGATAGATAGTATATGATGCCTTTCAAAGATAAGTCAGTTAATTATGCACATTCTCCATAAGTCAATATAGTGTATTGATTCACCACTGAGTTCAGAATTTTTGTTACACCAGAAGAGAACACCTGTTTGGAAATACCAGCCCTTACATTCATGGTTTATGGTCAAGTTTCAAAACAAGCTGACCATTTTTTACTACCTGGATCATTTAGTATCATTTGAGCATGCAACATTCAAAAAGTGTTCCTAATTCTTAAAACTGATTATGAAATTACATAATATACTAATTAATTAATCTAGAATATACTATTTTTTATAAAGAAATTGGAATGTGATATATTGCTAATCGCAATAGATGATATAAAGTAAGTTTTCCACACAACCCCACCAGGATTTGTTACTGGTTGATTTCTTGATAGCTGAACAGTGATATATATTGTTAATAAAGAAATCATAGGTCTGATCATAATCTTTGCCTTCTGAAACCAGTTTTTAGGCTTTATAAATTATAAATTACTTCATAAATTACTTCCATTATTATTATTTGGTGCTCCTCTGTTAAGATGGTGTAATCTGCACCAGTATCTCTGCATTATTACTTACAGACATAAATCATGTAAAACATGTCTGTTTTAAAGTAAATTCTACCCTTTTAATTTAAGTTGACATGAAATAATTGACATGAGTAGCACATACTAATGGGGTAAAATGTTTATATACCTATATATATTTATGCATTGGGTAATGATAAATGTTTGAATGACAGATATGCTACTTATCCCAATACAGAAATTAAGTTATACATTTAATGACCATACAGTAACAAAATTTGTTTGGACGGGCACAGGTCTACTCAAGCAAAATTTTTCTTAATATTTGTTTCTGTCTATATTTTACTTGCTTATTTTTGGGAATTGAAAACAGGACTTCCCATTTAACAAAATTAATACTAAAAGCATTAATATTTTATACATTAGTAAAAATAAACTTTTTTCTTTATCATCTTATTATTTTGAAAAATGCAATTTGCAATAGTGCTGGTCATCAAAGGCTGATGCTTATTTTGGTGTGGACCTTCCTTTCTGCAGTTTTGCTTATCTCCTGGTTAAAAGATTCTGCCAATTACTTCAATATAATTATAAACATAGACAAAGAAAAATTGGCACAGTATTTCTATGAAATATATAACTTTTATTATCTAGAACTGTAAGAAAAGTAATTGTTTAATTTTTATATGAACATTCAATAGTTACATTAAGAGATATTAGACAATGAAAGAATATTCATTATTTGTAATGTATAGGGTACAATTTTAGAAGTATGATAAAATAATCCTTTTACAAATAAATAGATAAATTCCCATGGTACATATTATTTAAATTCAAATCTAAGTTCACATCACAGAACACAAATTTTGACACAAAATCCTACATTTTTCAGTTTACAAATTTACTTCAAGAAATTGAAAGTTCTGTAGAGATTTGAAATATTTCTCCTTCCTTATAAACAGGGCACACTTCCTCCTTTTGGAGTAAGTCAATATTAATATTTAATTTAAGTCAGCACTTCAGTAAATGTGCTCTTGCCCTTGAAGAGATAAATTACTGACTTGGGAGAGAAAAACAGAGAGTACATAGACTTCACTTTCTATTTAGAGAAATGCTGGGGTGAGCAAGCTCTGACATACTTCCCTATCGGCTGACTTTTGGAAGGTACTGTTAGAGGAATTTTAACAAAGGAAAAAAAAAATCAAACTTAATTCTTATACTTACATGTGCTGAATACACAAAGGAAGTAGAAGCAAAAGTAAGCATTTAAGCTAATACAGATATGGCAAAAGTTGAATGAAACTTACAATGATTGTTCTGTTATTTCAAAGCTTGTTTAAATGAATACATATCTTGCATGAAGTTTTGCCTATGTCATTACAGCTAAGTCATTTTAATCATACCACATCATAAAGATTCATTCATTCGATCATTTAAGTTAGTTTTTTTTTTCTCCCGTGGCTCTATGTCACAATCACATTTTAATAGAGCAACTAATTTCTTCCCAATGAGAAGAATTTTTTTCTCAATACACTAAATCCATGACAAAGTCTAAGCTAATGGACAAAAGTGGAACCTAATGAAATAGGAAAGCTTCTATGAGGAATCAGAAATGATCAAACCTTATCGAATGCAGATAATTCCAGGTGCACTATATGCCACTTAGTTGTGCCGAAATTACCCGAGGGTTAATAACTCCCATTACTTTGTTATATCTCAGAATTGCAAATTGGGCCGAAAGATCATGTTGTGTTAGTCACTTTCTGCTCACTGGGACACAATTCCTGACATTCACAAGCTAAGGGGGAGCTCTTTACTTTGGCTCATGTTTCAGTCCTTAGTCCACTGGCTTTAAGGCAGTGCAAAGGGACACAGTGCAGAAAAAGCGGCTCAGGAGATGGAGGCCTCAAAGCAGAGAGAGAAGGGAAGAGCTGAGGAGGGACTTAGGCCCTTCAGGCCAGGCCTGTATGATGGGGTCCCGAAGCCAGACCCCAGCTCCCCGCAGCCCGGCTATGCTACCTGGCATCACCCTCCCAGCAAGGAGATTTGGGGCTGTTTTAGATATAAACTGTAACACGTGGAAGAACAGCCGAGGACTCTTCTAGCCCTGGCAACCAGTGGGAATCCTTTCATAGTCTTTCTTTAATTTTTTTTCAATTTTTTTTTAGGGGGGATACCCAGGATTGAACTTGGGACCTTGGGTTTGCAAGTCAGGCGCTGGATCCACTGAGCTAAATCCCGGGCCCTTTTTCAATTTTTTTTATTAGCGTGTGTTTGCCAAATGTAATCATTATATTACGTTCCTTCTGGGAGTTGGTACATACATATCACACATCTTAATTCTGTTTTCATCCCTTTATACTTTTCTCTTTCCTCCCTCCATCTTTGGTCTGCTTCCTGTTTACACAAGATCCATCTCCCTATTTCCTATGTTCTATCTTTTATTTTTCTCTTTATTTATATTTCAGGTTTCCCATGTAAGAGAAATGCTGTGATATTTAAACTTGTGGGTCTGATTTATTTCACTTAACATTATGGTCTCAAGGTACACCCATTTTCATTTTGTCATTAATTTTATTGGTACATTTAAGGTATACAATATGCTGACATTCATTACTGGATATTTGCACCTTTATATAATCTCTTTTGGTTCTTATTTTTTCCCCATTCCCCTGCCCTCCCTACAACCCCTCTAACCTTCTCTATTTACAAAGAATTTGTTTTCACTTTTTCCTTTTCTCATATTTATTCCTCTCCCTTCTTTCTTTTCCCCTATCATTCCCACTTCCACTTCCCCTTTGGAACTTTTCTATTTTACATTATCTATTATAACTTTTGTCCCTCATTTACACTTTCAGTTTCTCACGCAAGAGAAACTATTCAGTATTTACACATGTGTATTCTATTTATTTCACTTAAGAGTATGGCCTCAATGTGCATCCATTTAGGTATGAATGTCTCGAATTTCTCATTCTTTATGGCTGAGTAGTATTCCATTTTATTAAAAAAAAAACGCATTTTCTTTATCCAGTCACCAGTTGATGGGCAATTGGGCTGTTTCCAAGTTTTAGTTATGAACTTGGGTGTACATATATTGCTGTGGCATGATTCTTTTTTTTTTTTTTTTGTACCAGGGATCAAACTCAGGACCTCGTGGCTGTGAGCCAAGCAGCAGAACCACTGAGCTAAATCCTTGGCCCTCATTTTTTTCCCTTGGGGAAGATACCCAGTAGAGGAATAGGTGGGTCAAATGGGACCTCTAATCCTCCTTTTTTGAGGTCTCTCCATATTAATTTCCACAGTAGTTGCACCAATCTGCACTCCCACCAACAGTGGAGAAGGGTTTCTTTTTTTCCCACAGCCCCGCCAGAATTTGTTATTGCTTGATTTCTTGATAGCAGCCATTCTTTCTGGAGTGAGGTGGAATCTCAGCATTTTCATTTGCATCTCTCAAATGACCAGTGATGTTGAGCATTTTTTCATATGTTTACTTGCTATTTCTCCTTCATGGTCTGAGAAATGTCTATTCATTTCAGATGCTTATTTTTGGGTTGGTCTTTTAATTTGGGAGGTCTGATTTTTTTAAAGTTCTTTATTTATTCTAGATAGCAGATATTTGTCTGAGGAATAGCTGGTAAAATTTTTTTCCCACATTGTGGGTTGTCTCTTCACTCTGCTGGTAGTTTCTCTTGAAGAGCAGAAGATTTTTAATAAAAAGAGATCCCACTTGTTCATTGTTTGTGCTAGTTCCCGTGCTGCTAAGGTTTTGTTCATAAAGTCTTTTCCTATGCCAATGTCTTCAACAGTTCTACCTAATGTCTCCTGCAGCCAGCTTAGTGTTTCTGTTTTAATATACAGATCTTTAATCCATTGTGATTTTAGTTTAGTGCATGGCAAGAGATATAGGTCTAGTTTTAATCTTTGGCAAGCTGAAACCCAATTTTTCCAGCACCCTTTATTAAAGAGGCTATCTTTCCTCCAGTGAGGGTGCTTGGCTCCTTTGTCAAAGATGAGGTGGTTGAGTGTATCTGGAGTAATTTCTGCATCTTCTAATCTGTTCCACTGGCCCTCAGGTCTGTTTCTTTGTCAGTACCATGCTGTTTTTATCACAGTAGCTTTGTAGTACAGTTTCAAGTTGGGGATTGTGATACTCCCATGTCTCTGTTACCTAGAATTGCTTTTGCTATTCTGGGTTTCTTCTTGTTCTGAATGAATTTTTGCATTGTTTTCTCAAGGTCTGTGAAGTATGCTGAGGGTATTTCAATTGGAATTGCATTGAATCTATATAGCAGTTTTGGAAGTATGGCCATTTTCAATATGTTGGTCCTTCCTACCCAAGAGTAAGGGATGTCTTTCCCTTTTCTGATATCATCTTCAATCTCTCTTTTCAAAGTGCTATAGTTTTCAGAGAAGATATCTTTGGTTTCTTTTGTTAGGTTGATTCCTAGGTATTTTAGTTTTTGGATGCTATTGTGAAAGGAATTGTTTGCCCTATTTCTCTCTCATTGGGTCTGTTGTTCATGTAGCAGAAAGCTATTGATTTTTTGTGTGTTGACCTTGTATTCACTACTTTACTGAATTTGGTTATTAAGTCTAGAAGACTTTTGATGGAATTCTTGTGGTCTTCTACATAGAGGATCATGTCATCTGCAAATAATGACAATTTGACTTCTTTATTTCCTATCTTTATTTCTTTTATTTCTTTCTCTTGTCTAATTGCCTTGGCTAATGTTTCCAAAACTACACTGAACAGGAGTGGTGATAGTGGACATAGTTGTCATGTTCCTGATTTTAGTGTGAAGGATTTTAGTTTTTGACAATTTAGTATGATACTGGCTATTGGTTTTGCATAGATAGCTTTTATCGGATTGAGGTACAGATCATCTATTCCAATTTTTTGTAGAGTTTTTATCATAAAAGGTGTTGGATTTTGTCAAATGCATTTTCTGCATCTATTGAGATGATGATATGGTTTTTGTCCTTGGGTCTATCGATATAGTGTATTACATTGATTGACTGTATACGTTGAAACTTCCCTGCATCCCTGGGATGAACCCCACTTGATCAGGGTGTATGATATTCTTGATGATCTTCTGCATTCTATTTGCCAGTATCTTATTAAGGATGTTTACATCTATTTCATTAGTGGGATTGGCCTATAGTTCTCTTTTACGGTTGGGTCTTTCTCTGCTTTGGGGATCAAGGTGATGGATGCTTGCTTCCAGGAATGAATTCAGGAGTATTGCTTCCCTTACAATTCATTGATGAGTTTAAACAGTAGTGGCAGTAGTTCCTCTCTAAATGTCTTGTAGAATTCAGCAGTGAGGCCATCAGG
>NW_004624731.1:20195208-20259651 GCF_000247695.1 Heterocephalus glaber | reverse complement strand
AGGTGGTTGAGTATCAGAGTGTTCCATCTCATTTCCCTTTGGGGTTGCTGTAGGTGATCTGGAAGTCTGGTTCTGAGGCTTGTTTATGTGACTTCTCATTTCAATGGGGGTGGGTGGGTGAGGTGGGGGAGTGGGTGCTGTTGGTGCCTGCGCGGCTCACCTCCTCTGTGCTGGGAGTGGTGGTAGATTGTCCCAGAACCCTTCTACTCTGCACTGTGAGCTTTGCCACATTGACCCAGAAGCCTCCTCTGAGCTGGGAGCTGTGGCACGTTGACCTGGATGCCTCCTATGCACTGGAAGCTGTCCAGTTTGTTCTTCTTAATGGCAAAGTAGTACTTGGTTGTATATAAATACTAGACTTTCTTTATCCATTCATTTGTTGATTTGTAGATATATAGGCCACTTCCAAGACTTTGCAATGTGAATTATGCTCCTGTAAATGTGGGTACACCTGCATCACTGTGTATGATGTCTTTAAGTCCTTTGGGAAGATCCTAGAATGGAAATAGCTGAATCAAATGGAATTTCTAGTTTACATTTTTTGAGAAACCTCCATACTGATTTCGAAAATGGCAACTGAAATAGACATTTCTCAGAAGATGTACAAATTGTCAATAAATAAATACATAAAAAAGAACATCTCTGGCCATTAGAGAAATGCAAATTTAAACAACAGTAATATTCTATCTTACTCAACATAAAATGTCTATTATCATGAAATCTAAGAATAACCAATGCTGACATGGTTGTGCTGGTATAAGGAAGCCTTCTATATTGTTTCTGGGAATGAAAGTCTTTCTAAACTTTTTTCTAAGACAGTTGTGTCTATTCCAGGCTCCAAATGGTTAACAGTGTCCATAGACCTTCATTTAATCACTCAATGGAAAAAGGGAAATCTATGGTATTACTTAAGTTTCTACTACCTGTCATTTCTTTTTATTAAGCTTCCTGATACTATTAAAATTAAATTAGTCAAACAAGTAATTATTTTTTAAACAACAATGGGAGTGAACATGGAAGGAAGGGAAGATGGTAATTTCTTCGTTACTGATGTTTGTCCTGAGTCATCAGATTTCAATTTTATTAAAAATACACAAACTTCCTACTTCTATTTAGGCAAACACAGGTAAACTCAGTGTACTGCAAGCTGAACACATTAAGAGAGACCACCATGAGAAATGGTACCATGGTAGGAAAATCTCAACTGTCACTGACAAGTTCCTAGAGGCTCAATGATGACCGACCTGACACTTAGGAATTCCGGAGGACCCAGTCTAGTGAGGCTCACACACTTTTGTGAGTTTTACTTCTAGGATATCTATTTGGTTTTTACAGTTAATATTGGTGAATAATCCACTTTAGTTTCTAGGAGGTTAGGGGAAAAGTGAACATATTGAAATATGTCAGAGCATTCTACTCTTCTCAGGAAGGCTTTCCTTCAACAGAAACTATTTTACTAGAGTCCAACTTATTGTTTTTAGAGTCTTCAGGACCTGGGAGAAAAACAGCAGATGACCATGTTTCCCCTTTAGCTATGCTGGTTCACCTAAATGAGTGAGAAAAGCAGGAAAGCTTTTGTGAAATCCCAGCACTGAAAGGCTTGGTAAAAGACTGGGATCCAATCTCCTAGGATTATAGAATGCTTCCCCTCCAATACACTTTATCATTATACCATTAAAGATCTATTTTCCAGTGTTCTTTTTACCCAGTATACCATGTCTAGTTTTCAATGATAGAAGAAATATAACAAAAAATCCACAGTTTGAAGAGGAAGAGCAGGCATCAGAACCAGACTCAGGGATGGCAGGAATGTTGTAATTGTCAGACTGGGAATTTAAAACAACCATGATTAACATGCTAAATGCCCTGATGAGAAAAGTAGACAAGAGCCAAGAATAGGCAGTGCAGCAGGAAGCTGAAAATTGTAAGAGTGAATAACAAAGAAATGCTACAGTTTCCAAAATTGTCAAAGACATAAAGAGCACTGCTAATGAGCTTATTGAGAGAATGGACATGGTAGAGAAAATTATCTCTGAACTTAAGAATATGTCAGCAGAAATGTTCAAGCTAAAAAGCAAAGAAGAAAAGGACCCCAAGAACATACAAAAGTGAAGCAGAATATCCAAGAATTGTGGAGCAAGTATAATTGGGGGGCAACTACAATTACTATATGTGGCTCCAAAATAACCCCCTTCCTACTAAAGATCATTATCCTTAATGAACATAAATGCAAATATCCTCAAAAAATATTAGTAAATCAAGTCTACCAGCACTTTGGAAAGGTTATTTACCATGAATAAATGAAATTTAACCAGGCTTATCTGGTTGTTTCAAAATATGCGAATCAATGAGTATGATAGACTATATCAATGGACTGAAAGACAAAAATTATATGATTATCTCAATCGATGCAGAAAAAAATTTGGTAATATTCAGTATCCTTTCTTCATTAAAAATGCTGAATAAATTATTGTAGAAAAATCATGTCTCAATATGATAAAGGCCACACATAACAATCCAACAACCAACATCATATCAGATGGGAAAAAGCTAAAAGCTTTCCCTCTAAGATCGGAAACAAGAGAAAGATCTCTGTTTTCACCACTCTTATTCAACATATTGCTGAAAATTCCAGAGAAACTCCAGTAAGAGAAAGAGCATTCAAATTGGAGTGAAGGAAGTCAAATTGTTATCGTTTGCAGATGATGTGAACTTGTAGATAGAACAGCTGTAAAACTCTGACCAAACCAGTTAGGACCAATAAATGAATTCAGTAGAGTTGTAGGATACTATATGAACAAATATCAGTGGGATTTCTATTAACTGATGTGAATTATCTAAAAATGAAATCAGGAAATCAGTCTCATTCATAATAGCTACAAAATAGAACAAAACAAAACTTAGGAATAAATCCAACCAAAGAGATGAAACATCTCTATAATGAAAACTATAAAATACTGATTAAAGATATTAAAGAAGAATTAAAAATAGAATGATATCTTATGTTCATGGACTGGAGAAATCAATGTTACCATAGTCTCTATATGATCCATAGTAATCTTCGTATTTATGCAATTGGCAAATACTAATGACATTCTTTACAGAACCAGGAAAAATGGTCTAAAATTTGTATCAAACCACAAAATACCAGAATAGCCAAAGCAATCTTGAGCAAAAAGAACAAATCTGAAAAATTACATACTATTTAATTTTAAAATCTATTACAAATACATAGGAACCAAAACATCATGCCTGTAAAAACAGACACATGGACCAACAGAATAGGATCAAAAGTATAGAAATAAATCCATACATCCACAGCCCAAAGAGGCATTAAAAACATATTGGTAAAAGGAGAGAGACACTGGCCTTCAGTTTTATTTCTTGTGTGTTTCCTTGGTAAACAGTGCCAGGAAAATTTGATATCTACACGGAAAAGAATGAAACTAGACCTCTAGCTTATACCATATGCAAAAGTTAATTCAAAATGGATTAAAGACTTAAATATACTAGAAGCAAACATAGAAACACTTTGTAACACTGGACTAGGCAAGAAGTTTTTTCCTAGACTAGGGATTGTTCCCAGGACTTTGCAATGAGTTACATCTTCAGCCCTTAGTTATTTTTTATTTTGATATTGGGTTTTATTAAGTTGTTAAATTGCCCAGGCTGGGCTTGTACTTGTGACCCTACTGCCTCTGCCTCTCAGGGTCCTGGGATTCCAAGCCCGCACTACCAAGCCCAGTTTTTTGTTTTGTGTAGTAAAAATAGATGAGATTACCTCAAATTATAAAGCTTCTGCACCACAAAGAATGAACAGAGTGATGAGACGTGTTTATATCCCATTTTCCTGATTTTAGTATGCCATTGTATGGATATATCAAGATGTATTTACACTTTCTCACTGTTGAAGAACACTTGCTTATTTTCATTGATTGGACGTTATCAATAATTTTGCTAAGGAATCTTCCAACTTTTCTTTGTTCACTTACACATATTTCTGTTGGATAAGTAGCTAGGATTGGAATGGCTGAATACAAGTAAACGTATTACTAACTTTAGTACAATCTCAGTTTTCCAATGAAAGTATCAATTACTGCTCTACCAACAATATTTAGCATCCCTGGTTTCTCCAAACACTTTCAATTGCAAACTTTTAAAGATCTTAATAAATCTAATAAATGTGTAGTAATAATTCTTCGTGGTTTCATTTACATTGAGCTAATTAAAATGGAAACTTTGGGTATGTTCAGAGGAAAAGTGATTATCCTCCTAGGGTAAGAATCCATTGAAAGTCTTTCTCTGATTTTCTATAAAGTTGCCATTTCCCTGTGATCTTGTAGGATTGAAAATACAATCTTTCAAACATATTTTGATAAACAAAAATTATTTTTCTGCGTTCAGTTTCTTAATCTTTCCTTTATGACTCATGTTTTCTGTACTCATCATAGAAAATAATATTTTTCTATCTTAGGTCAAAAAAACTCTACTATATTTTCATTTAGGGCATTATTCATTTAATTTACAATACATTTGGAATTTTTTAGGGTGAATTGTCTGAGGTAAAAAGTTAAAATCCTTACCTTTTCTGTCTGGATTTCCATTGACCCAGGGCCAGTTTTGGAAAACAAAACTTTTACTGATTATCTCATAATTCCACTTTCTTCCTAAATCAAACATCCTACAAGAGAGAATATTTTGGGAGATTTTACTTTCGTTGGTTGATTTGTCTATTTTATTGTATTAATACCCTTCCTTAATTGCTATGCATTGTATTGGGCTTTAATGTCTGCAGTATAAGTACTCTGAATTTGTTTTTATATATTTCAAGTACAAAATGGTTATGGTTTGTCTTTCCATATCCATTCCAATTGTAGAATGGGCTTCTAAATCTCCACACAATAATGTCACATGATTATGATTGGAATAGCCTTGATTAGTATATACCCAAATTAATCACACATTGTTAAAATCTTCCAACCCATAAACATGATAAATCTACTTACTTAGGATTTCTTCAGTTTGCTTTGGTAATGCTTTAGAGTTTTTCTTGTACATTCTTCACATCATTCATATATTTATTTGAAAATATTAACTCTTTTTTTAGACATAGCCTTCTTGCTGACCTTGAAATCATGGTAATCCTCCTGCCTCAGCCTCCTGAGTGCTGGGATTATAGGCATGTGCTACCACAGTCGGCTTAATAACTCATTTTTGATGCTACTAAAAATTATATCAATTTTAAAATCTTTTTATTAGTTCCGTCTTTTGAAGACATTGAACTATTATTGATTTTTGCATATTGTTACTGTACCAACTTATTTATACAAACTCATTAGTAGTTTTAATAGCTACTAGTCTAAGGAAGTTTTCTTTCTTGGGTAAAGATTTTTCAAATTAATAATTTGACTACCAACATTTTTCTGTATGATTTCTCTCTCTACTTTTATCTCTTCTCTTTTCCCTTCCCTTCCCTTTTTTTCCTTTCCCTTCTCCCCCTTCACATAGATCACTGGATTCAATTTCCTAGTAATTATGTTGTGCTTTTGCATCATACATTACCGTATAATTTTCCTTTCTCATAATGTCTTTTTAAGCCTTTATATCAAAGATACATTAAAATTACGAAAAGAAGTTGAGACATTTTTCCTCTTTTCCTTCACAGAGCTTTTGTGACATTGATATTAATTTGAGCTTAATTTGAAAAAAAAAGATTGTGAAGAATCTAAACCTTAATGAGAAGATTTTTATATACCACATCAAATTGTATAATACATTTATATCTCCCCTTGGATCAGATTTGATAAGATGGGTTTTTCTAGCATTTGTGCAGTTTTTATAAAACATTCAAATTCGCTGTCATAAATGGGGCCATATCTTATTTATATATTTTATGACCTTATTATCATAGTACTTTTTTCCTGATACAGTTTTTTACTGATTAATCTTGCCAAGCCCATGAGAACTCTGCTGCACAAATAACAATCTTTTATCTGTGTTTTTTCTTTGTGTTTATTCTATATGTCATTAAGTATTTTCTTCTCTTTGTTATCCCACTTCTATTCTCTTCAAATTTTATTTTAGCTTCATTCAATATTTATTTGGATATATCATTGATTTTCAGTTCGTCCTCTTTTATAATCCTTGTGTTTAAGACTACAAATTTTTATAGTTGTGGCTTCTGTTATATCCCATATTTTAAAAGTAGATTTTATTATAATTCATCTTAATTTTCCTAACTTCATTTTATTCACAGATTATATGGGGATGTTTCTTTCTTATTTGTGCCTGTGTGCAGGACATAACGTCTACAGTCCTTGTGGGGAGTTGGTACCTGTCCATAACTTGTCTTAATTCTTTTTCTTCCCCTGTCCCTCCCTCCCCTCTCCCTTTCTCCATCTCTTCATCTTCTTCTCATTTGGGAAAGATCTGTCTCCCTATTTTCTAGTATCTCTCTTTTCTTTTGTTCTTTATTTATAATTTGCATTCTCATATTAAGGGAATGTTAATAAAAGTCTATCAAGGTGGAAATGTTTGTTGTTGTTTCTAGTTTGTTACTAATCTAAATGCTTCTTACTCAACATGTAGCACATTATTTGTCCTTTGAAATTTCTTAAAAGTTGATGTTTGCAAATTTATAAACATCTCCCTGAGGAGTAGATGACTACTATTCATGACCTTCTTTTTACTTGTAGTAATGTGGATTTAATGTCTATTATATCTATTTGTCTGAGGTAAGTATAGCTGTATCATCTCCCTTCTTCTTTGAATATACTGCATACTTTTTAACCAATTCTATATTTTAAACTTTTCTGAGTATTTATATTGATTATACATTTTTAAAGCAATCTAAACACTGACTGTTTTTATTTAATCTGAAAATAATTATCTTTACTTTTAAATCTTCAGGCCTTACTTTTGATGTAAGGACTAATATGCCTGGGTTTAAATATATCACTTTTCTGTCAGATAACTATTCATACCACTTGGCTTCATTTTCTTTTCCTTTTTTCTAAACTATTTAACAAATGAATTTTAGCATTTCCCTCCACTACATTAGCATATTAACTACCTAATTTTTCTTCTTTCCTATGTTACTCTAGTGGTTACATATAATTCTGCCTTGTTAAACTTTGTTACACACTAATTTATAAATTGATGCATTTACTATTTCTAAGATAAGACAATGACTTTGAAAACATTTTAATATGATTTTTGTCTTGCTATTATTTCCATGGGTTTAATTCCATATCCATTTCATTACCTTAAGCTTATTATCATTATTTTTAATTGCTCAGAGGAGCTCGAATTTAATCTTGTATTTGCTTTTTTGTTCATTTTTTCTACAATTCTATATTTTTAACTTGTTTATTTTTCTTTTGTCTAATAAAACCACTTGTAGCATTTGTTTTCAATACTAGTTACTGGTACTGTCTTTTCTTAGTTTTTTATTTCATAGAACTTTATTTTACTTTTATATTTAAAAATTTCATACTGGAGTAAAGTTTTTGGTGGGTAATTGTTTTCTTTGAGGACAAAATGTACCATTTCATTTAATTCTGTCCTCTGTATTTCCATTTTATTCTGTCCTCTATATTTTCTATCCCCTATATTCTTCTATATATTCTTTCCAAAAATCAGACATTAGACTTATAGTTGTTTCTAAATATACCGTGTGTGTGTGTGTTTTCATGTGCTCTTTTACATTAATTCACAAGGCTTTGGAAAGCTTTTGGAGCCTTGATGTCATCTCTTATTTCCGGAAAGGTCTAAAAATGTCTTTAAATGTTGCTCTTGCCGCTCTTTCTTTTGCTCCTCTTGAATCTTCAAACTAATTCATTTTATATTTTTCACCATAGTCCATATATCTACTGTGCTTTTTCTGAAGTGTCTCTTCTTTTTGCTTTCCTATTGAGGTAAAAATTTTGTATTTCTTTTATTTCAATTCACCGATATGGTCTTCAGCTATACCTAATCTATTGTTAAGCTTCTGTGTTAATTTCATTTATTGAATTTTTACATTTTAAATTTCCGTTTGACCTTTTCTAATACATTTCAATATCTGGAAAGCTATACATTACTATCTTGAATAATTATCAAGATACTTTAAAGTCTATGTTGATTATTATAATTTCTAAATTATTTAAAGATCTGTTTCTATTGTTCTTGTTTTCTCACTTAGGTTTTTATTATTTGATCTTATTTTGATGACTTTTAATACCTTCATATTTCATACCTGACTTTGTACATGAACATTTAAAAGGACTAATTTGGAGGTTTGTATGATGTAATAACAAAGGCAATTTTGTTTTCATTCAAGATTAACACAATTAAAATAGTTGCATACAATTTTTTTTTTTTTTTGTACCAAGGATTGAACTCAGGACCTTGCGCTTGCGAGGCAGGTGGTGGAACCACTGAGCTAAATCCCCAGCAATGTTGCATACAAATTTAATATGACATACAATTCGTTCCAAACTGAACTGATTTCTATGTGGGCAGGGCCAACCTCTGGTTACCTTTATTTCTCTGGTATGCTGTGTCTAGAGTTTCATACTTGAAACATACATAACATCAGCATCTTTGTTTGCCTACCTCTGAACTTTACATTTTGTCATCTAGTTTTATAAAATTATTGTAAATAGTATTTTCCTTCTGGACTCTGTGTTTGACTATTTGGGACATGGATGGTACCAGTAAGAAATTAGCAAATGACTTAAGTAAAAGTAGTTGACAAAATTTCAGACTTGGTAGTTCACTGATGACTTGAAACACTGTTATTTATTTTTGTATTTATTATTTTTCTAACTTGGTCCAGTTTTTCTAGGTTTATGAGTTGGCTTTACAACAAATTATTCTATTGTTATAAGTGAGAATCTGAATAAACAACATATTATAAAGTAGTATAGGTATATTGTAAGTTAATTATCAAAAGAAGGTTTACTTTCTTGATTTAAAAATTCTTATCATAAGTCATTGTAACTTTAGCATAATACAATTTTACATGGGCCAGTATTTTATAAGTAATGTCATAAAAACTAAGTGACTCACCCTGAAAAAATCAAACAACACTCAATTTTCAGAGTGTCAACTAAAAGTCAGATTTTCTGATTCCAGATAGAGGCTCTTAACCATTAACAGCTGTTTGATTAGTTAAATTCAAGTTTATAAAATAATTTCTATGTACTTCATGATTATGTATATAGGTTTTCCTTTCTATTTAGGAAAACAGCAATACTTCCAGTCTACTAATATGAAAGGTGATATTTCCAATAAATACTATGCCATCATAAATGTGTAAAATAGTATAACATTTCTGCGGTCTACTTACTGAACAACAATTAAAGAAATTCCCACTTCACCAATGTTCATGTCTTTGACCTTCTCTTCTTTCCTGAAACCATGTAGTTTTAAGTCCTGGAGATAAATTGTTAAAATTACATCTTCACACACACACACTCTCACACACACACACACACACACAACTGATTTGGGGCTTAATTCACCAACACATACATGAATTCAAACAAACATATGCCATGAAACATATTCCTATGCAGTCTTAAAGCTCAGACCTGAATTTTCTTCTAGTCCTCACCCTCACCACCACTTCATGAAAATGTGCATTTAGTGAGTTATATCATGGATCTGTGAGACAGAAATAATATATAACACATTTTCCCTTTCACTACTGGTTCCAGAATCCATCATCAATTGCCTTTGTATTATAAAAATAGGTGTAAAATGCCATTAATTTAAGGCTATTATTGAAAGAGTGATATAATGTCTGGGGATAATTTGCTTTTGAGGATATAAGCAAGGCTTTCATAAAAATAAAAAGCATAAGAAAAAACAAAAGGTGATTGCATAATGTATCTTACCTATCTGCATAGCTGTCCATCTATTTGTTTTTTGCATTTATGAGACAGAATCTCACTATGTAGTCCAGGCTGGCCTCAAACTCATGGTGTTCTTCCTGCCTCAATTGTTCAAGTGTGGAGTTACAGGCCTGTATCACCAGGCCTGGTAGATTATTAATTACATATTTTCTCTTTCTTTTTGAAATACTTTCAAATCTTATTTAAAATAGACTCTGGAAAGATATGGTGGGACTGTATTAAGGAAGCAGGTTTGACTTCATGTGTACGGTCCATTTATTGCATGTGAGTAACTAATATAAGAACTGTCAATTGAATAAAAAAATGAATAATAGCAATAACAACAAACTTTCATTTGATAATAGTCCTGGCTTGTTAGGAATCAGCTGAAAAGCTTTCTTTTTATTTTCTCTTCAACTGATATAGATTTTAATCTGTTTCATATTGACTGAAATTGAGTTCTTTATCCTTGCTATGCAGATGAGGCATCTCCTACCAACTATTTCTCCCATTAGAAAGAAGCAACTGTAGGCAAGGGATTTAGCTCAATGGTGGCATGCCTGGCTTGCAAGCACAAGGTCCTGAGTTCAATCCCCAGTACCAGGGGGGAAAAAAACCAGAATCCAGGTGCAATAAAGGATGGATTAAAAACTTGAATCATTTGAAAAATAATGTTGCTTAAAACTCTGAAAATGGGATGTGAAAAGTATTTTCTAAAAATACAACTCTAAAAATATCTCATTTCATGAAATTATACTACAAAGATTTTATAAAGAACCATATAAAATATGTTTGAGTAAATATACTTTTGCAAGCAAAATGTAATATCCTAGCCTGTGATAGGTAGATGACAATACTGGGCACTGCTGGCATCTTAATGAAGACAAATTATTAAATAATTTGTGTACTTTTAGTTTTATTATTTCTGTAATTGGTTTCTATACTAACTATAATATTATTTACCTTTAAATAAATAATGATACTTCCTAAATATCTTTCTTATTGAAGCTATTTCCACTTTAAGATAACTAACATTAACATATGCTACAATTGGGTTAGAACTAACTTTGTCCTAACATATAAATATTGAAGTCCACTTTATTTTCTTGGTGTACATTTCTGTGTTAGGAAATATATACATACGTTTCAGTCACCATATATAAGCTGTATTATGTTGAATATTATTAATGAAACACTTTAATATTAATTAGGATTTGGAGGTACACAACAAAACCTTATTTTAATATTTGAAAAGGGAAATTAGATAATCAGTTTTCACTGAAGTCATTAATTTTCACAGCACTACTAAAGCATGCATTAAACTACTTTGATTACATCTAATATACCTTTTTATTTAAATGACTTCTAATTATAAAATCACATTGGGCAATTACTTCATTTATATTTCTCTCTAAGTGCCTAGGTTGATTAATTTCCCTCACTACCTAAGAACTCATTGATATTAGCACTTTTTAAAAAATTTTAAAGACACTTGATCATTTTATCTAGTTTTTATGACTGTTATATGCATATATTTTATCAAGTAATTTTTCACTAAAGTATACTATTAATGAAATCTTAACTGTGCTTTGACTTTGTCTTGCCATTTACATGAAAGCTTTGGTAAAGCAATAGCTGTCACAATACCTTCACAACTTTCATTAGGACAAGAATCTACACATATCCAGGTCAAACTGGATCCTATCAAAAATGGAAAATAAGGAAACCTAACAGGTGTCTAACTCTCTGAGCAAATAGAGCTGGTCAGAGAAACTTTCATTTTGCAGAGAAAAGAGAGTGAGAGCATCAACTGAATACTATCTGATGAACTTTCCAGCAGAACCATGAAAATAGACAATAAGTTCCATGTGCAGTTCTCTATTTGGCCCCAAATTCAAGAGTAGTAGACGAGGCTCTCTCTATCTAAATACCTAGCAGGACATCCATGCAGCTACTGCAAACTTACTTAGCTGACTCCTGATGACACTTGCTGGCCAGTTGAAGGAACCTGACAAACTGGACCAAACTGTGAACACAATCATTAGACAAAATGGAACTGATGAGCTGCAGCCCAAGGAGTAACAGAATGTAACACAGGAAAGAGCAAAATTATATAGAAAGAGGCACCCAGGTTTAAGAAAAGTGTTTTGCATAGTTTAAAAAAAAACACTTTGCCATCTTTAATTTACAGTATCTGAAAGGAAAAATAGAATCAAAGATTCTGGAGTTTCATAAATATGTTCCTATGACTTTTCAGTCACATGTGATACTGATTCTTTAATTTATTCAGCAAATATTCCTTATTTTCTTCTAGGTTTTAGGCAGTATGTTTTCTGGGGGACAGACAAAGTAGAAGTGCTTAATAAAACTAACATATTTTTACAGAAAACTGTCCCATTGGTTCATATTTTTGTTTTATATGTACAATCAATGGGGAAATTTAACCCCAACTGGAGTCACAAGACAACTATTTAGAAAGATTTAATTGTTCAATTTTTATGTTCAAAGAAAAAAATGTATATTAGAAGGTACAAACCTTGTTATTACCTACCCTAATGAAAAGTGACCCTATAGAAGTATGACAGAATTTTACACTTGTAACAGCATTTAACAATGAGATGGACGCATAGGTACACAATTAAGGTTGCTTTTTGTAAGAGATAAAGATACATTTCAATTTATTACTGCAATTACAGATTGTCTGATGCTGCTGATAAGCAATAAAATGGTTAATACGACTATAGTTGACTGTAACACTTTTTGTTATTTCTTATAGGTAAAATAAATTCTTACATAATTAGCTTTTTTATTGATTTTACATATACTCAATTATTAGGTATGTGGATTAACTAGCATCATGGAAAATAACACCTTTATTAATCCCTTCTCATCTACTGACCAAGAATTATATATCCCAAAATATAAGAGTACAGAGCAATCTTGCTACATAGACTGGAATATTATGTTACTTGTGTGAGGAAGTATTTCTCTGGAGAAATCGTGGATATTGTGAAAATGTCTTGTGCAGATCCCTGAAGACACAGTAGAGTTACCATGAACAATTGTCGTTTATTGTATTAGGTGAATTTGATCTGAGCCTAGAAATGGTGCTCCAGTTCCTCAAGGAAGCTGTAGGAAAACTCATTTTTCTAGGCAAACAAAAGACAGAGCAGGGACTGGCGCAGAAGGTCCTAGGCAGACATCAGGGGCTTCTTAGTGCAGAGCCTGAAGACAGGATTCAGGCAGAGGCCAGGCATGCCCGCCCTTTAATCCACCCATTCTGCCACCAAGTTGTAGTCTGAGTTGGATACAGAAAGCTGAGGTCCAGAAAAGGAGAATCAACTCTATGATAAGGCTAGACCAAGTGCTGTCCAACAAGGAAACAGACGAAGTCTATCAAAACACCTTACATCGATGAAAACTTTCATAGACGTAAGTTTAAAATAATTCAATTTTAGAGGATTACACTTGATCAAGGGCATTTGCTGTGCAGGCCAAATGTCAACATTTCAAAAGCTCCATTCAAGTGTACATCAGATTGGTGTATTCTCAATTTCTCTATTGTTCTTTGCTTTTACAAAGGACAGATTATTTTTGTAGTTTAATCAAGTTATTGATAGTAAGTCTGGATATTTTTTTTTTGCTTTATTTTTGGTTAGTTTAGCTTTTGTTTATTTGTTCAATTTAGATATTCAAACTCACATGGTTGGAATTGAAAATCCAGAAGGAATGTCATTATACAGACTAGATAGATGTTCATCATCATTCTGGCCTGAAGATTTCATAAAGAACATGCAGAAGGAAGGCAAAAGAACAGATATTTTGTCTGAATCACTTCACTTGACCTCCTTACAATTTATATAATGGACGTCTACAGATAATAATGTCACACAACTCTTTCAAAAACTGCATTATTTAAAAGTTTTTAAATACCAAATTCATCAAAGTGCAAAGGAATGCCTTAGAGTATAATAAATGAAATAGCTAAGTGTAAGTGTGTGTTATCCATTTTTCTGGGACTGTATTTTTGCTATCTCATTTATGTCTTGTGATAATACTATGAGAAAACTAGAGCAAATATTTCCATTTTAAACATAAAAGGAACTAACATGTTGAAATGTTAAACAAGATCACAAAGATAGATGTAGAGAAATCCATAGTCACAACTAAATAGTCTGCTTCAAAATGTATTGTGGTGGCTCTAAGCCACCCTCTTTTCCAGGATGGAGGGCCCCTAGGCCCTTCCAAATGACACACCTATTTATGTCACATTTATTAGGACTTATGACTGACTGCAAGAAGGCATGGAGTAGAACATTTTTGTTCTGGAAAATTCTATGCCCAGGTAAATATCTAATATGTGAAAAATAACAAATGTAATTTAGGAGAAAATATGTATCTATGGCTAAAAAAATAAATATTTTTCATATGACAGGACAGTACATAATATTATTTCCATATTTCTCATTGTAAAAGAGCCAATATCTATGAGCTTGTCTAGATGACCTACCTATAACAGTTTCTCTATGTGCTACTTTTTTAAAAACATGTAAATAACTTGTCTATTAAATTGTTTAAAATAAAAGGATAAAATTTTTAATACCAAAAATCCTATATCTAATCTTCAGAGATGCCTCTAGGGAAATAGCTGACCTCTATTTCTGAGACAAGCAAAGAAGTGATAAAGTTTAACATATAACTCCAATGTTGGTAAAATTAACAACTAAAATGTTATGTGTGATTCTCTCAAATATTTTCCTTGTCATGTCAAACCTAACATATTTTTTGATTTTCTAGGATTTCTGGGTTATCCTTGGTAGATCTCTTGTTCTGAAATCATGACTACTTAACACCAAGACTCGGTCTTCACCATCATTTCTAGTCATTGCTACTATGTAGCAAAGCCTTTAAGTATCATACAGCAGACTACTTTTACAAATGTCAAAGCCTTTCCTAATAGTTTTTCAGGAGACGTTTTCTCTAGTCCTCCTGTTTACCCTTCCCATTCCCCCTCCTTTCTTCTCTCTCTCTCTCTCTCTCTCTCTCTCTCCCTTCCTCATTTCATCCTTTGCTTCCTTCTTTCCTTCCTTTTCCATTTTGCATAGACAATCAAGATGTAATATGGAAGAATTAGAAGCTCTTTTGCATTGTATATATCCCTTTATTTTCTCTTTGAGTCATCTTCATGAGCATCCCCACAAATGTCAAATTAGAGATGTGCTAAGTGGTGTCATTGCCTATTTCTAATTGTAGTAAGACTCAATTAACAGTTTAACCACCAAGCTTAAAACGTACCACAAACAAAAGTTTTTAAGTTACATAAAATCTGAAGATTTGGAGACAAAGCCATGGAATTCCCTGAAATTAATATGTAGACCTTAACAAATTGAAGCAACTGACCAGGATAATAAGCAGAGAATGCTTACCAGAGACAAGGGGAGTCTTTATTACATCAATGTGAAGAGGAGAAATAGAGAATGTCCAGACAAACACATATTCCTGGCAAACTATGACCTCGTGAGTCTTAGTTATGCTCTAACTTACGATTCTAACTTACGATCACATGGCTTAGAATAGATTATCTCTTGTCACAGTTTCTCTATGTTTATATTTGAACAGTTAATACATGATTAATAAAATCCTTTCTCATATCCTCTATTGTAGTGTTATAAATAATTTAAGTTAATAAGAAAGAATGTCCTTTTTAAAAGAGAAGGCTTAGGTCTGAAACCAGTAAGACTTTATAATGTCTATTTTGATGAATTTACCTAAAAAGAAAATTAGTACCAGTTCACAAAATTGTGTGGCAGCAGAAATTCTGTTGAGATTGCTCCAGTAAATAGATATAAAGAACATCAAGATATAAAGAGGCTGTTTTCTTATAGTCCATTCTGAAAATTTTATCACATCATATTATTGTTTGCTTGTGAAATATTTACAAATGTTGTTCTCAGAGAAACATTGATTATTTTGTTCCTTAAAAAAAAAACCCATAATTTTCTCTCTATGTCAGAATTGCTGATCTTTTACCTCAAAATTCTAATTTGGGAATACATTAGATGCAATATTGTATTTTCCATTTTTTCACATAATCATGTGTACTTAATAAGAAGAAATTTTCCCTCCACATGACTGATTTTAATGTATTTGAGAGCATATTCCTCTGTTCCATTTTTTTCTTTTTTCTTTTTCTCCAGTGCTGGAGATTGAACCCGAACCTCATACATACTAGGCAGGTGCTCAACTATCCATTATCTTCTTTCATGTAGACTTTCAGCAAATCCATGATCCTGAAATGCTTGTTTCAATTCTGAATACTGTGTTAATTCTTCTATAATTTGATCAATAGTTATACTTTGATTTCCATGTAACCGAGTAAATGTCTGTCTTAGTAAATAAACTGAATAGTGACAATGCGTTTTTGACAGCTCTTTTAGTAATTTGCTCCCAATTTTCTGAAAAACCCACATATTCGCTCTGCATAGATGTTATAAAGAAGTTAGTGCTTCCATAGCTAATATGAGGCCTCTCACTTATTGGTTTTTGTCTCCTAGGAAAACTATTCAGTGTCTTTTCTTTCTCAACATCTGCACCATTTACTGAATTTATTGTTGTATTTAATTTTCAGTTTTACATGCTTTTTATATCTATTCTAATATTACACAACTTCTAGGACTTTCAGGATGTATAAACTCATTTGAATGAATTATTGTTTTTAAAAGTTTAGACAAAAGCTTCCTAGAAACTAATTATTCAAACAGAACAAGAGGGGCAAAAGGAATTCGAGAGTATTACATTCTGATCTTCACAATGGCTGTAAGAGTCAAACAATTCCATGGTGGCTTTAATACTTTAACATCTTATTGTTACTACAACAGATTTTTAAAAATAACTCTGTTCTAGACAAAGGACTACTATCTAGAATATATAAAGAACTGAAAAAAAATCAGAACCCCCAAATTCAAAGACCTAATTCAAAAATGGGCATCTGAAATGAACAGACATTTCTCAGACAAAGAAATAGAAATAGTAAATAAACATATGAAAAAATGTTCAACACCATTGGTCACTCGAGAGAGATGCAGATGAAAACAACACTGAGATTCCATCTCTCACCAGAAAGAACGGCTGCTATCAAGAAATCAACCAATAACAATCGCTGGCGGGGCTGTGGGGAGAAAGGAACCCTTCGCTGTTGGTGGGAGTGCAGACTGGTGCAACCATTGTGGAAATCAGTATGGAGATACCTCAAAGAACTAGGACTGGAAGTCCCATTTGACCCAGCTATTCCCCTGATGGGTATCTTCCCCCCAAAATTAAAAGAATTATACCACAGCAATATATGTGCACCCATGTTTACAGCGGCACAGTTCGTAATAGCTAGCGCTTGGAAACAGCCCCAGTGCACATCAACTGGAAACTGGATAAAGAAGATGTGTGTGTGTGTGTGTGTGTGTGTTTTAATAAAATGGAGAACTACTCAGCCATAAATAACAAGAAACTAGAGACATTTATAGCTAAATGGATGCATATTGAGGCTATACTGTTAAGTGAAATTAACAGGACACATGTGTAAATACAGAATAGTTTCTCTATTGTGAGAAACTGAAAGTGTAAATAAAGATTAAAATGAATAATTGATAATTTGAGATAGGAAGAAAAGGTCCAAAGGGGTAGGGCAAGTGGGAGGGTAAGGGAAAAGGAAAGAAGGGAAAGGAAAAATTATGAGAAAAGGAAAAAATGGGAATAAAATGTTTGTAAATAGAGAAGGGTAGAGGGGGTGTAGGGAGCACAGGGAATGGGGAAAAAATGAGAACCAAGATACATCATGTACAGGTACAAGCACCCAATGATAAATGAAAACATATTGTATACCTAAAATGTACCACTAAAAGAATTTACCAAAAAAAATTAAATAACTTCTTTTTCTATACATCTCTGATAGGATTAACTTCACAAATTTACAAATATGAAAATGAAATTATTAGAAATTTTCTATATGAATTCCAAACATATTTGTGGAGTTGCAAATTAGAAAAATCAAAGTTTTGAAAGGCCCTAAAATTGAATTGGGAATCACTGTACTTGCCTTTTGCATATCAGCATCACATAAATGACCATAATGTAAGGGAATCTATACTCACTGTAACATTTTAACTTTTCCACTCTCACAACTGAATCTTCTGATACATTACACATGTGTTCTTTTAAATTTTATCTTACAATTAAACAAAAATGACTTCTCCATCCTGGGTTCATACAGTTATTAAATGACCTTCACATGAGTTGTACTTGCTCCATCCTGACACTAATTCCAAAAAACTTTATATGTAACATTTTTCAACTTTCTTTTCTACTTACTTACAACTCTTAGACCAAGCTAATTCAATAGATAATTGTTTCTTCAAAATTTAGTTTAAAATACATGAAGGCATATACAAAATAAGTATCTGAAAAATGTGACCAGCTTCATATGTGTCACCAGGAAATCACATAAAATATTAGAACAGCCAAAATCCAAACCACTGACAGCATCAAATGGTGACAAGGATATGAACCAACAGGACCTCTCATTCATTACTGATGGGAATGTGAAATGGTATGGACAGAAAATAAGCTGGCAGTGTTTTACAAACTATAAATACTCTCACTATATGATTCAGCAATTGACCTCTGAGGTATTGATCCAAATGAGTTGGAAATGTATGTCAAGATGAAAACTAGCAAATGCGTATTTGTAACAACTCTATTTGTAATTGGAAATACCTCAAAGTAACCAAGATATTCTTTAGCAGCTACATGGATAAACAAACTGTGGTACATCCATACGATGGAATACTTTTAGTGTTAAAAAGTGATTATCTAGCCAAGTTTAAAAAACATAGAGAAAAGAAATTTAAATCTGTACAGTTAACTGAAAAAGCCCAAGTTGAAAAGGCTCCACATTGCATGATTCCATGTATAGAGCTTTCTGGAAAAGGCAAAAGAATAAAGACAGTAAAAGGATATATTAATGATTCCTGGGCAAAGAGAAAACAAATAAACAGAAGGAATACAGAGGAATTTTACGGCACAAAAATTCTGTATGAAAATATAAAAGTGGATCCATGAAATGTATTGAAAGCCATAGAATATACAATACAAAAATTGAAATCTAGTTTAAACTTCAGACTTTAGTTAATAATATATTGGTATTGGTTTATTGGTTGTAACAAATATCCAATACTAATACAAGTTGTGGTAATAGGAGAAACTGCATGTGTGTGAAGAGGACCATTGGTTGAGGAAGTGTGTTACAGGACACCACATTTTCCACTCCATTTATCTGAAAAACTAAAAGTGCTCAAAAATAAAAAGAAATAAGTTTATGAATAAATGTCTTGCAAAACCTGATTATATCTCCAGTCAGAATGTGGTGTTTTGAAATTAATTTTTCACAGTCAATTCTAGTTATATTAAATTTAGCATTTAATGCTTTCACTTAGGACTTGTACTAGGAAAAAACACTTGTTCAACAGCACTTAGCTTTGGTTTTATTGAAGACCAAACTGTTTCCTAATGAGAACAAAAGTTATGAGATCCTTCCACCCTGGCATCACAATCTCCTAGGATCCACAGAAGACATGGCAAATTACATTATTTCTTTGAAGTCAAGACAATGTAAGAAGTAGTAGAATGGCACACTAGTCATTACCATTTTCTTTTTTCATTTCTTCTTAATTCAGTGATACCATATTGGCTGTTTGAAATTGATAATAGTGCAGTATTTGTACCATGAATATCAGTAAATATTGTGCATCACTTCTCTTCTTTTATGTTTAAGCTGGTTTACCAGCATGAGATTGGTTAGTATAGCATAAATTTATTAGAAGGATTTTGCCCCATATTTAAATAAGTTACAGAAAGACTCCCAAGAAAAGAATAGGAAGCTTCTGACATCAAACTTTTCCAGGAAAAATATTCATTATTCTATATCATGTTATCTTTTCAATTTTTGGAAACATAGAGTCACTTACTTTTGACATTTCTATATGAAATTATCACAGCATAAATTAATCTAAGGAGTCATCAAAGCCTACAGGCAATGAGGACCAGGGATTACCAGAGATGTCCAGGAGTGATTAATTGGAATAACAGGAGGAGATGAAGGACAGTCTACAGGCAGATGCCGGAGGCATTCAAACAGTTCTGCCTTAAGGTAATTGTCAAAACCTGGTGATGAAACTAGATGGGGAAGAAAACCAACATGTTTTTTTTTGCATACCTCATTTATTCTACTTGTTAAAATGTTTAGCCTATATAACTGTAGTGCATGTTGAAAGAATAATAGCACCGGGTTGTAGAATTTCAAGTATATAATGAATAACAACAGTGATAAAGAAAACAGTGTACAGAAAAAATATATAGAAGCTGATTGCAACAAATATGTAATTTTTAATTAAAAATGATTAATATAATAATTTAAACATAAAAACAATTATATTAGGCATTGCATAAAAATATGCCTAATATTTTTTCTGACAAAATCAACTCAGTTCTGGTAGAATTTCTCACTATTGCAATGTAGAGACTACAAAGCCTGCTGGACAAAGGAACAATGTCTGAAGACTAAGATACTTCTCCCTTTAAGTTGCCCAGGCTGGTGTTGAATTTGTGATCCTCCTCCCTCAGCCTCCATAGGCTGTGTTTTGAAAGGAAACTTTGAGCTGGGTCTTGGAGGACATAGAAAACATGTACAAGGAGAATAAAAATCTTTAAAATAGAAGTGAAATGTGTATTAAGAGATAAACTATGTGAAAGGACATAGTGTACTAGCCCAGAATGTGAAGGGAGCTTTATCCTTTGTGTGGTATAAAATAAAACACCTCAGACTTGAAGCTTTATAAGGAAAAGAGGCTCCCTAAGAGGTCACATGTAGAGGTCCAAGAGCATTAGCTTTTAGTGAAGGCCTTATGGAGAATAGCATCATATTGCAAGACAGTATTAGAGAGAGAGAGAGAGAGAGAGAGACAGAGACAGAGACAGAGACAGAGACAGAGAGACAGAGGAATGGGGGGAAGGTGGGAGAGACAGGTGTCACAAGTCCAGAGAAAAGGCAGGAGTACAAGGTGCGGAAGCCAACATTGCTTTCTAACCAACAACTGCTCACAGTAACCGATCCCATCCCAAGAGATGCAATTCATCTCAGGAGCCAGGAAGTAGTCCTCTCTGAGGGTGGTCCCTCAGTGACCTCATCAACTCCCATTCAATCCCACTTTAGGTTCCCTCACTTCCACTTCCCAGTGCCATCATATTGGGGACCAAGCCGATAATACATGAACCTTTGGGGGACAAATGATATCCAAATGATAGCAGAACCTAACCGATGAAATAAAGACATCTGTCCATGTGTCATGAGGCAGTAAGATCAGGAAGTGCCCATGTTTACTGTGGCCTTTTGCATCTTATTGAAGATTTACCAGGTAAGAAATGATAATTTTATCTATTCTTCATAAGATATTAGAATTAGGAAAAATGTGCAGTAAACGCATTCAGTTATTCACCCAAAATAGGAACTTCCCAAGACTCTTGTATCAAATAATTCCATTTGTTTCACATCTTCTCCAACACTTCATAGTGTCATAAAAATTCCCAATGATGAATGTCATCGTATTGTATACCTTAAATGTACCAATAAACTTAGAGAATAGAAAAAGAATTTAAAAAGTAAAGGCACAAAACCAATGACAAATGAAAATCAGTTTATGTGATTGATATATATCTAGAAATGTTATAACCATATAAGTTATATGGATTTATTTTGCTTTATAGCAATGATGTTAAACATTTTAATATGCTTATTGGCCTTAACTATTCCCTTTATAATAGAAATTTGCCTAATTTTTGAAAATAGTGTACTTTTTCTGCTAAGTTGTCAGGAAGTCTTTATACATTTTTTTGTGAATAACAAGTCTTCACGTTTTGAACTATGAGTTATAAATTTCTTCTTTAGATCTACAGCTTGCTTTTTCATTCTATTTATTTTCATTAATGGTATTGTTTAATGATTTGACCTCTAATTTATAAATGTTTCCTCTTGAAACTGTTTTATGACCTTGGAAAATGAAGTTTAGCTGGCTTTAAGATCATGAAGCTATTATTCTATACCTATATTGAATTTATCACATTAATTTTATATTTATGACATTTATATCTAAAACCTCTCTTAAAATTAATTTTGCATATGTCATATGGTAGAGTCAAAATTAATTTTTTTTTCACATGGTTTCATTCTATCCAGAACATTTGGTTCCCAGTAGCTTGCTATCTGAACGTTGTTGTATATAAACATATATTTGTGGATGTGCCAAGAATTTAAAATTGTACTTCACTGACCTAGTATTTCATCTATCTATTGATACTAAATAATGATAATTTCTATATTTTTAAATAATATTGATAATCTATATTCATAATTTGCAATTATTTTTCTTGATAATTACTCTTTTCCTTGCAATAGACATTATTATATTAGCTTGTCAATTTTAACAAAATATTCTATTTATATGGTATTTTTTGAAATAATGTGGACTATAGAGATCAACTGTAGGAAATTGATCTATTGTTTGTATCAATTTTATCAATCTATACATATGATATGTATGTCATTAATTTATTTGTTCTTTAACATCTCAGTAAAGTTTTATGGAGTACTATAAAAGAACTTGAATGTCTAGACATTTTTAGACATTTAATTTTTCTTGTTGGAATGGCATTAAAAGTCACATATACTAATTGCTCCTGATACAAGGAAAATAGTTTTTGTAATTAGACATTGTATCAGAGTAAAAACTGTAACAAACTGACTAATGGCTTTTATTCTTTTGCCCATTTCACATGTAAAGTCATATTAATTAGTGACTTAAAATTATTTTCCTTGTGTAGTTAAATAAATCATCTACTACAAAATGCAATACAAATGATAATAAAAGCCATGCATATTATGCATTTGATAAATCAGAATGTTTAAAATATTTTATCATTGAGTACAGTCTTTGATAAGTATTTTTCCCAGAGTAAAATCTTTGTTAAGCGTTTTCCCAGATATTATTTATCTTATTGCAGATTTTCCTATCTGTTGACAGTTTGCTGAGTTTTTACCATGAATCAGCACTTTTCCTGCATCTTCTAGGATTATAAAATTATTTTTTTGTTGTCTGCCAACATGGTAAATTACATAGATTGATTTTTGAATATTAAATAAATCATTCTTCTGACTAACACAACTTGGTTGTGGTATACTAGTTATATGATACATGGCTAGATAAAAAGCACTTGTATTTTGTACAGACTGCTTGTATGTGTGTTCTTCAGAAAACTTTCTCTGTAATTTTCATTCAATGTTTATATTCTTATCAACAAAAAATGTAGAATATACAGTGCCAATAAAATAATCTATAAATTATTCATTCTTTTTAGATTATCGTAAAGAGAATGGGTAAAAATACTATTACTTTTTTATTAATACTTTGGAAACAAGAAATATTGAAGCAGTTGAGGATTTGCAGTACTTCTTGGTTCTGTAGTTTTCAGTGTACATTTTATTTTATAATGATTAGGAATGTACAGAAATTTACAAAGACAGTTGGGAGTTTCTGTATACCTTTATCTGACTTCTCTTCATGTTGTCATATTCACACTTTTCAAATCTAAAAAGTTAATATCAGTATAACATCATTGACTATATCAGTGTCTTTATTCCAATTTCAGCTGTTTTTTCCATTAATCTTTTCTTCTGTAACCAATATACAACACTACATTGTTTAGTTATCGTGTCTCCTTCATTTAGGCAGTTTCTAACTCGTTTCTTGTTTTGCAAAACCTTGATACTTCTGAAAAATATTTTTCAGATATTTTACAGAATTTTTCTTACTTTGAGTTTGTGTGATATTTTCTTGTGACTGGAATGCGTTTATGAATTTTCATTTAAAAAATGCTGCAGTAATGAGGTGCCCTTCTTGCCTCCAATGATTTCAATATGATTCATTACCAGTCATAATAACCTTGATCACTTAAAGCTGCAGGTCTTAAATCGTGCAAAGTTACCATTATTTCCCCATGCAGAGTCCTCTTGGGAAATGAATTAAGTCAAACACAAGTTTATAGGGTGGAAAATTAAGTTTACCTTCTGGTGGGAATAATATCTACACAGATTATTGGCATTTTTCTGCAAGGAAAATTTGATCCTTTTCTATTTTTTGTTTACATAATTATGCATATAGACTGGACTCATAGATGTTTATTTTTAATTCTTTGGTTTATAGTTCAGTTCTATATTATTTATTTTGTTGTTTCATTTTATACTGTTAATTTTATTGGTACATTTTAGGTATACAATATAATGACATTCATCATTGGGAACTTGCACCTTTACATACTCTATCTTGGTTCTTATTTTTTTCCCCATTCCTCTGCCCTCCCTTCAACCCCTCCATCCCTCCCTATTGAGAGTTTTTTTCATTTTCTCATATTAATTCCATTCTCTTCTTTTCTTTCCCCTACCGCTCCCACTTTTCTTTTCCCTTTGTCCCTTTTCTTACTGTTTCACATTATCTATTTTACCTTTTAATCCTTATTTTCAGTTTCTCACACCAGAGAAACTATTTGTTATTTACACGTGTGCCCTGTTTATTTCACTTAAGAGTATCGCCTCAATGTGCATCCATTTAGTCACAAATGTCTCTTAATTTCTCATTCTTTATGTCTGAGTAGTACTCCATTTTATTTAGCTCAGTGGCACCATGCCTGCCTCACAAGTCCCAGGTCCTTAGTTTGATCCCTGGTACCAAAAAAAAAAAAATTAGGGAGGTATATTATTTATTTTGTTGTTCAAATCATTGCTGCCTTGCCCTTTGGGCTCTCTTTCCCATTGACTTCTATGTTCTTTTGACACATCTCTATCAATTTTTAACTATATTAACACTTCTAGGACTATAAAATGCTCTTTCACTCTCATCATGTACTCCCACACCCCCCAAGTCTAGCATCAGTAATTTCTTCCAGAATCTCTAGCTCCTTTTTTTTGGAGAATGGTTATTTATAACCTAAAGCCTGAGGGCTGAGTGTGCTTATTTCTACAAAGAGGTCACTGTCTCTAGATCATCTCTAATATTAAACTTTACATTTGTAAGAGTCTCTGTTCCATCCCAGGATCTCCCAACATTTTGGCTGATTTTTAAATTTTCTTACATTAAATTTCACTATCTTGCTATCAAGTTCCATGGTTGTTGACAAAGTCATTATGTCAGTAAGCTTTCCATCCTTAAATCTAGCATTTTTTTCCCTTTTGGTAAAATATGTTCATACAAAATATGCAAGATTATTAATTTAAAGGGAAGAAAAGTTTATTTTGGTCATAGTCTCAGAGATTTCTGTCCATGTTGCTTTTCTGTGTTGCTTTGGTCCCATAGCAGTGCAGCCTATCATGATGGGAGCTCACAGCAAATGAAGCCTGTTCATCTTCTGGCTACTAGGAAGCAATAGAAGATACAGGAGGAGCCTAGGATCCCAGCACGCACTTCAAAGGTGTGTACCCAGTGACATAACTTCTGCTACTAGGCCACACCTACTAAATTTTTCACTACTCCCATTAATACCATGAGCTGGGGACTAAGCCTTCACCACCTGGGTCTTTGGGATACATTCAGGATCAAATGATAGCAGCCATGAATTCACCAACACCATGCCATACAGAAGAGTTAAATAACCCAAATGATTTCCCTGTCCATTTCTTTTGTAGCAAAAGCCTTGTTCAAAATAACATTATAAAAAATTGCACTATTTTCTTTTCCAATAGCTTTTATAGAATGTTATATGTATAGAACCAAGCAACATGTAGCTTTTTAGATCTGGCTATTTTCTTGTGGTAAAATGTGCTTACATACTATCACCATACTATAACCTACATCAATAGTTCATTTTCTTTTACCATTGCAGAAAATAGGATATTATTCCACAGACTGCTCACCTGTTGAGGAAATTTTAGTTACTTCCAGATTTTAGAGATTGTAAATAAAACTGCTATAGTCATCCAAGCACAAGCTTTGTGTAAACACAAGGTTTAAATTCACTTATGTAAATACCTAGGAATATGATTGCTAGGGTTGTATGGTATTATAATCTCAAGTGAAATACTTACACTTACTTACACTTACTTACACTTACATTACTTACATTCCTTTACTTTCTTCCTTTTATAATATAGTTGTCAGAAATATTGCCTCTTCATACAATGAGAACATTAAATCATATTACAGTTTTTGCGTTTGACTCTCAAACACAATCTTAAAATCTCAAGAAGAGTCAATTATATACTCATATGTTTATCCTTTTCCTCACTCTCCACTCCTGATGTTTCATACTTTATTCCATTATAATTTATATTCTATGTGCTCCTCCCAGCAGAGCCAAGGAGTTAACATGGATTTCCCTCCTCCCTCACTATTGAGAATGCCAACCTTCAAAAACTTGAAACATAACCCACAGAAGTAAGCCAGGAAATGCATCCTATATCTAAACAGCTAGCTACCGAAGATAGAAAATTTATAAAGAAACAAGTTTTAGGAATAATACACAGAATGTTCAGGAACTGTTATTCCAAGAATCAGTTAAAATATTTATTATACAGAATTAGTTTACCTCATTATAGAAGGCTGTTGGAATCTAACATTTACATGGGAGGCTTTCAGCATGAGGTGACAGGGACTATTAGACAAGGGCTGAAGTTGCTGTTCAGAGGTAATGCTGCTCCCACAGGGAACACTCAACTATTCTTCTCTGGCCTTTCAAATGATTAAATCAGCCCACCGAGATTATCTCAAATAATAGATCTTGCTTAATATCAATTGATTGTGAACTTTAATCACATATATAAATATTCACAAAACCTAACATAATGATTGATTAAATAACTAAGTACTAGAAGCAGTCAAATTAATACAATATCATTATCCTACAAACAACAATTCAACTTGAGTACCAAATAAAAGAATGTTAAAATGAAACAGGTGTAGGAATAACTTGCCAATAATTTCAAATTTGCTACCATAAAATATCTTAATGAACAATTACAACACTATGGAAAACTTTGAAGATATCAAAAATCTCAGCAAAGAAATAGAGGACATAAAGAAGGACCAAATAAAATTTTTAGAATTAAAAAATAAAAGTCTAATGTTTTTTCACTAATCATTGCATATCTCAATAGGACAATGGAGATAGCAGTCAAAGAACTCAAAGACGTGACAATGAAAATTATGCAATCTGAACCACAAAGAGGAAATATTATGAAAAATAATAAATTGACCTCATAGGAGTTGTGGGACAATAACAAAAGACTTGTCTATTTGGTTCCTGGAAAAAAGAAGAAAATGGATTATAGAGATGAAGAAAAATATTTGAAGAAAAAATGTCTAAAAGCTCCCCAAAGGTTATGTAAAACAAATCATAAACCAAATGTACACATTCAGTAAACTAAGTGAACTGGAAATAGGGTAACATGAAAGAAATCTATGCCCAGAAACTTTTTGATCAAATTCATGAAAATTAAAGACAAAAGATTTTAAAACATATAGAAATAAAATATGGGTTATTCATGGGAACAACAATTTTAATGGCAGCAGTCTTCCCATCTGAAGCCAAGGAGACTATAAAGAAGTAGCATATTTTTTAAGTGCTAAAGAAAGGAACTCTCTGTGCAGAATTCTATGTTCAGTAAAAATATCTTTCAAGAATAAAGGTGAAATAAAACAATTCCCAGATTAAAAAAAAAAGGTTGAAAGAGCTTGTAAGCTGCAGATGTGCTCTAAAGAATGTTTAAAGGAAATTCTTTAAACACCAAATATTTACTAGTGAGTATGTCTGGGAAATGAAAGAGCAAGAGAAAGAGAATGAAAGCATATACACAATTATTATCACAGTTTTCTCTAAGGCAGTCAAACTTTTTTATCATGATATTATTCATTTATCTTTTTAAATTAATTTTATTTTTGGATTGACAAATAATACATATATTATTACTTAAATATGTATATTATTTAGGTAAAATGTGATGTTTTGGTTGCATGCATATATTGGGTAATTACCAAACAACTAGGGTAAAGATCATGATAGTCACTTACTTAAAAGATGAATGAATTCAATAATAAAGGCTCTGAAACCAGAAGGAGACATCCAAGTAAGAGCAGAGGGAAAATTATCCACTGTGGAGCATATTGTCAAAGTTCTGAAAATGGCCTCGTGCTGAATATTGTAATCATATTCTACAACACCTTTAACCACATTGGGTCAAGGTGGAATTAGATCCACAAATATGAACAATTTAAAACTAAGCTGAATCTGGACCATGGCGGTGCATGCTTCTCATCCTTGCACTCTGGGAGACTGTAACAGGAATATCTCAAGTTCAAGCCCAGACTCGGTTAGCAACTTGGCCAGACACTGACTTAAAAAGAAAAAAAAATTATAAATAAATAAATAAAGGATTAGTGATATAGCTCAGTATGAAGATCCTGGGCTTAATACCAAGGAAAAGAGAGAGAAAGAGAAAGAGAAAGAGAAAGAGAAGGAGGAGAAGGAGAAAGAGGAGAAAGAGGAGGAGAAAGAGGAGAAAGAGAAGGAGAAAGAGAAGGAGAAGGAGAAGGAAGAGAAGGAGAAAGAGAAAGAGAAAGAAAGAGAAAGAGGAGAGGAGAGAAGGAAAGAATTACATAATACCAATTAATTTGTATGGGAATATGAAGAGTAAATTACACGGAGTTTCACTTAAAGTAATTAAAAATCAAGGCCACATAGAAGATTGTTTTCCATATGTTGTTAGCAAATTTATGTATTTGGGAGTAGTAGAGCAGCAAGGAAAAGTGAAATTCTCCCATAAAATTATTTCATTACTTTTCTTTTGAAATTGTTAAACTTCCAACTTGCCAGTGTCATCCTTAGTTTAAACTTTCATGTGGTTTTACACTCTGGATATTACAAATCAACTTCTGTATTAAAAGTGTGTGGAGAAGTTCATAGAACCATATGTAAACCTATATAAAAAATAATCACTCTGCTAAATGAGTTGAGTGAGTAGGGATCCAGATAGTTTATAGTTGATGAAATTACAACATCTGAAGTAATTTTCCTGCCAAAATACATTGATCCAAAATTAAATGAAATCAGAGCTGGACTTGTTCTTTACAAATTGAGAGAAATGGAGAGAGAGAGAGAGAGAGAGGAGAGAGAGAGAGAGAGAATATCTCATTCCTTAAAATAAAAATGAAATATCTTGTCTTAATAACTTAAAACAAAGGCAATTCATATTTTTAAAAAACTTAAAAGACATCCATTATCATTTTTGCCCTACAAAAGAAGTAACAATTAAACCTAGATTGGTGATACACAATAACATTTAGCCTATATGTTATCAGCTTTTTTATTTTTTATCAAATAATATTTAAAATCTCATATTTTCTTCCTAATCTGCAAATTTTAAAAACATTCTGATTATTCATATATTAAATTTTCATGTGCTTTATATTTGGCCACGTCATCTTTTATTGAAAAAAACAAAACAAATATAACAATTGTTAATGAGAGTGTGAAGGAAATAGAACCTTTATACTGGTGATGAGAATGTAAATTAGTAGAGCCAATATGGAAAACTGTATGAAGGCTCCTCAAAATATTAAAAATTAAACTACTGTATAATCCAGCAATCCTGGTATTGGGTATATACCCACAGGAAATGCTATCAGGGTGTCAAAGACACAAGGGCACCCCATGTTCACTGAAGCATTATTTGCAATAGATTGAGAAGGAAACAACCTAAGAAAACACTGAGAGGAAAAAAATGAGAAAATGTGAGAAATTTACACAACAGACTATTATTCCATCATAAAAGGAATGAAATTCTGACATGGAAATTTAGATCACTGTAGTAAGTGAAATAAACCAGGAGCAGAAGGTACTATATGATCTCATTCTATACGGAATACAACAAAGTTGGGTTCTAGAAGTTGAGAGCACATGGTGGTTACCGAGGCCAGGAAGGGAAGGGGTAGGGGGTGGGAGGGATAAAAATTGATCAATGGACCCTAAGTTGCAGTTAGGCAGGAGCTAGAAGTTCTTGTGTGATACTGCAAAGTAGGATGACTATAAATAACAATAATTTAATATATATTTCATGAAGCTTGAAGAAAAAGTTTAAAAGTTTTTACCATAAATGAACAGTGGCGACCCCTGAAATGTTACTGGAAACCTCTGCAGTAGGTTCCAGTTTCTTGCTCAGTGTATGACACAGACCTGAGGAAAAACCAGAACTAAACTAAGACAGAACTAAGAGAGACAGAAAGTCCAGTGCCAGGACAACCAATGCCAGTGCAACTGAAAAAGGTGCTGGCCAGTCCAAGCCACTGATTTTTATTGGTAATCAATTGAGGTAAAGGCGAGCTACGTGCAAGGGCAGTGCTATGTGTGAGGAGGTGCAGTCCTGCCATTTCTATGGAAATTAATGTAAACAAGGCTCGTAAAGGACAAGACAAAGCATTCTTCAATTCAGAACGGAATAGATAAAATATATAGTTATAATTAGAACACTGTCCTTCTAGTATGAAGGTTTAAATTGTGGCAATGGAATTTGGGTGCAAGTTACTCTGACCTTGGCATGCAGGCGTCTGCCAGACTCCTTTCTCAAAACAAGTCAACTGTAGGGTTAACTCTTCACAGCCTGCACTGCTTACAGCCTGCTTTGGCCATAATCAATACTGCAGTCTCCTGCAAATGATAAGCATTTTAAGATGTACATATGTTTGATATGTTTAATCTGATTTAAACACTGCACAGTACATACATGTATGGAAACATCACTTGGTATCCCATTAAAATGTATACTTTTTAAGTTTTTCTGGTTTACATAAAATAGATTTTTAAAAATGTAAACAAAAGACCAGTAGAAAAATAGCCAATGAGGCCAGCTCAATGAAGGGAGTAGAATGGAGCCTGCTCCCCAGAAGGAGCAGCTCCGTGCACAGGCTGGGCTGGTGTTCAGCATCACCTGCTGGTTGTCAGGCATGAGGGATGGAGCCACAGTGGTCCCTGGAGAAAATTGGAAAATGTATGTATCTACACAAACAGGTAAATATTCAAATGTCTTCCCATAATTTGAACTATATGAAAAAGCTATGAGAAGCCCTACACTAAAAACTTGACTATAAGAATATAGTATAAATTGACCAGTACACAGAATTTAGGACACTTCCTTTAGTAAAAAATAATTGTGATACTGACTCTAAAATGAAGATTTATTTAGAATATTTACAGCAACCTTAATGAACAGTGGTTTTTTTAATGAAGATAGCTTGTGTTTTTAAGTTTTTGACAACTCGTTTCCCAAAATTAACCAAATAAGCTACAGGTTCAAAATATAACTTGAAAATGAGGCTGGAAAATTCTACCTGAGATTTTATGTACATATTCTCAATCTTTTGGACTCATAAGTTAATCACTATGAAAATTTTGGGAAAGTTAATCATCAAAACCTTTTCTTTTTCAACATTTTCCCAGTAATCTCTCATCTGGGATAAAGACCAGAGTTATACCTTGTGAATGTCATTCCCATGGAGTTGGACTGGCAGTGAAAACATTACATGGCCAGCACTCAGTCCAGGCTGTGTGAGGAATCAAGAATTTTATAACAGAAATAGGTTAAAAGATTGGCAACAATTGGTCCAAAGTAGTCCCAGTAAGAAGAACTGAAATAAAAACAACCTGAGGAGAGGAGACCACATCACACTGGCTGGGTGAATGACAAAGTGAAGGGAGACAGGGGACAGAGCTATTGCCCATAGTCTTCCTATCATTTCATGAGCTCATTTTAAATAATAACTAGAGGGAGGCTCACTAAAATATCACTTTTTGTTATTTCAATTGGAAGAAATATCCAATAAATATCTCTTTTAAAAGATAAAATTTCAAGTCATACTAAGAATTAAGAATGAAGAATGCAATATCTTGTTTTGTCTGTGAAGAATAGAATGGCAGGCAAGCGAAACATACCAATGGGAGAAGGAAACACACAATGGGTTTCTGATGTTTCAATTATAAAATAAGATTTTGAATTCTATTTATTTGTGGGATAAATATTCACTGTTTATTATGTGGATTACATGCTGGCTGGCACTGTGTGAGACGAATTAACTGGTAGTTATGACAAATGATTTCTGAACATCAAAAATGCATATTAACTCACTACACTGCAGTTCTATTGACAGAAATATATTATAAAAGAAACAGATGTGGGAATTTTATATTGGGAGTACACTCAACCCTTTTCACCATTAACATAGTGGCAGAATATTTTTCTATCACCCAATTAGAAAATAAACTCATATATGCTCATTAGATTAAAGTATATCTTTATAGTCTGTAATGCCAAAACATGAACTTTGGTAAAAATATTTTAATCAATTAAAAATTATACCTTTTGTTTAATCTTCCAAGTCTGAGTAAGGATGTTTCTTTTCACTAGAATCAATACCAAAGGACAAACACTCAATTTAATCATGATTAGTCTAATATCACATTTTATAAGAGTAGTGAGATTGTCTTTATAAATCACTTGACAGTGGATCCAAAGCTCACTAAGAGGATAGTGATGGATTTTAAAATACTCTGGAAGAATTTAAATGCATAGAGTTATGTTTTGTAGAGAATAGCACCCAAATCAAATAATTCAAACTGAGAAAAACAGCAAATATAAAATGAAAAAACTATTAAATGAAAATGCTTCGTGAGGAGTTTTTATACATTGACTTTTCATGATGACAGTAAAGGAGATTTAACTAGCAGAATACTGAAACAACACTGGATAATACAACAGCATTAGATGTGTATTTTTTTCAAATCTTGGTGGATACAAAGTACTTCTATGTCATATTCAACCTGTCATGAAAATGACACCACACCAGAATTTCCTAAGATACAATTAAAAATATATGGCATTTTATATAAAACAGCATGTAGGTGACCTTCTCTTTTTCATATACAAAGATAACTACAAATTACTTTTGAGTAGTATCTGTCCTTTTTAAAAAAATTTTGACTCTGATAATAATTTCAGAGACTGCCTCACAATCAATTGAACCGGGATTTAATATTTTACTTGGATTATATCTGTGGTATATAGAGGTAAAGATAAAATATTTCACATAAAAATAATACAAAAATTAGCAAATTAAAATAATTATTTCAAGCTCCCATGATAGCACTGCATATTTATCATGTCTTTGAATTTATGGAACACTGAAAGTAAACTAATATTGGACGATTCAGACTTATGATGTTAATTGCACCCAAATTCTACACCCATCACAATTTTATTCTTAATATCAATTATATTTTTGGTTAATTGAAACTAAAATTAGTTCCTAGATATTCCATGATTATAAACTAAAACATTTATAGGAAAGTAGAAGACAATTATGCGAATTAGCGTGCGTGTAAAACAGCACTTATACAGTGATCCCAACGCTTTCAAAGATCTTGGCACATACAGAATTCTAATATGTATGAACCTCTTTGGGGAAAAGGAGTGAATTGTCCAAAGCAACATGCAAGAACTTACCCAAAAGTTTACACTGCAGTTGCTGTCCAACTGCTTGAGGGCTGCACCCTCTTCATAATGCTAATCCATTTGTAGCTCCCCTAGGGAGTGCTTGGATTGAACAAAAGAGAGTGCATGCCAGCTAGCATTAGTTGCATTCAGTATTCACACAAATTTTAATAATTTTCCAAAGTAAACAAAGTCCTCAATCTTAATTTTCAGTGTTCTCTTACCAACTGTTAAATGATAATGTTCAGTTAGTTTCACTAATTGGATTGAGAAGCTTTCTTATAGTCTCTGAAACATCTAATATAATATGAAATTTCTTGTTTGGTAATTATGTATTCCTTCTGGTTTTCTGAGGGATATTTTGAAATCTAACTCACTTGCTTTAAAGCTTCACTTTAATTCAAGTGTTTTCTTTGCTACATTTTGCTAATGTGTGTGTGTGTGTGTGTGTGTTTTGCTTAAAGTTACTTATAAACATTTAGTGTAAATGCTTGATATACTCCACTGTAATTTGTTCATATTCTATTTGCTTGTTGTTCAAATCGGTCCCTTTTAAAACACTTAATATTGTTTACTTGCATCTCATTTCCTTTTCCATTTAATAATATGAAAATAGAATTGTCTATTTTTGAGGGTGTTTTTTATTTTTAACTTCTTAAATCAAATGCTGTTTGTACCAGCCAGGCAGTCTATATATGCCTATCAACACCAAAGTCTTGTAAAAATGTATTCATTTTTTTCTCATGCGTATGTTCAATACTGATTGACAGATATTATCTGGTCATACTTATTATTATATTGTGATATAATTAAAATACATGTTTGGTCTTCATCTTTGATTCCTAGCTCAGACCTCCTAGAACAAAACTCTCTGAGAGATAGAAGCATCTTCTGCTTTATTTGGTCTTAATCTGCAATTTTTATCACAAGACCTTCAAAAATCCTTGGAATCATTGGGGTGATGGAAGTGCCTTTTTTTGCTAATGAGTTGCCTGGTGGCTAGAGACCAACTAGTTAGAGAGAATTTCAGGATAAGGGCTTGTCCCTAGAAAGACCAAGGCATGATGAGAGAATTGAACATTTCAGCCCTATACCTCAACCTCTGGGGAGGAAGATTGGAGACTGATTTAATTTCCAGTGATTCATTACTTAATTGTCCCAAAGATCATCAGGGTGGTGAATTTATTGAGGTACTGGGGTGGTGGCATACCTAGAGAACATATGGAACTTCCATACCCCTCCCCATATCTTTCTCTGTCTTTTGAGCTGTTACTAAGTTGTATCCTTTGTAATGAACCAGGAATAAAGTAAATTAAACTCTCAAATTCTGTGAGCTTTTCCATGAAATTACTTTATATTGTTATTCCAAGAAGTAGATCATAGGTTCCTCTGATTTAGAGGCAATCTATTCGAATTACAGGAGGTTTGGGACTTCTGATTTGCATCTGATGTAGGAACTGTCTTATGGATTTGAGCCCTTAACTTGGAAGATACAATGCTAACTCCCAGTAGATCATGTCAGAATTGAACTGCATTGAATTTTAGAACATCCACAAGTTGTTGGAGAATTAACTGCTACGGGGGGAAAAAAACTATACTTTTGGCATCAAAAGTGTTGTGAGAATAGTTCAAGATAATTTGAACCAAGCTGAGGAAGGCCTTGTCTTGACAGGTATTTCCACCATCACTGCAGCAGTAGAAAGGGAGATGGTATTTAGAAATTGGCACTTAAAATTTTTGCCCAAGCATAACACATTGAATTGTGACTCAGAATTCACTGGCCAAAAAGTTCTTTATTGCTATAACTAATTTCAAGAAGCAGGAAAAGTAGTCTTTCTGTGCTTGGAGTGGGTAAATACCAAAAATAATTGATAAGAAACAATAATGACTATTGCAGTTTAGTTAATACTTAATTATTTTGTCACAAAATATGCACTATAAATTCTTTTAGAGATACTATTTTAGAGATTTCCTGTTAATTTTAATTTTTAGTAGCACTGTTGTGTTCAGTTCCAAATATTACCATAATCTTTCCTCTTTGATGATTTAAAAAATTTTGTTTAAGTTTTACTAATTATTTTGTCTTATTTAACTTTTCAGACATATCTAGGCTGTCTTTGTAATTGGTTTCTAATTTTACCAGTTTGGCCTTAGATTACATTTCATAAGTTCCCAGTTCTATATACTTGTAGATATTTGCTTTGTGTTCTATACATGATCTGATTATACATATCATCTGAACTATAAAAAGAATCTGTCTACTTTTGCAGTGAAGAGATTTTAATAATATTTTAATAATGTAATATTTAGATATCTGAAAGTTTAGGTGACAATCAAATTGTTTTCCTTATCCTTATTATTTGACTTATCTCATTTCTTTCATAAAACTCAAAGTGGATCATCTAATTTTGAGTACATCCATTTTTGCCATATTTTACTTTATATTTTTGTTCCCTATTAGTATGGGGTTGAGAAAAATAACTGCTATAGCTTTTTAGATTTTAATTTTAGATTAAATAACTAATATTTAATTTTGGTTTTTTTTATCTTCAGATATACTTTTCTGAAATTATTTTTACCATGCTCAATTCTGCCTCACTCTGTCTCTTGGTATGTCATTTTTTTTTTTTTTTTTTTTTTTTTGCACTGGTGCTCTAACTCGGGACCTTGTGCTGGTGGTGGAACCACTGAGGTAAATCCCTGGCCCTGGCATGTCATTTTCTATCTCTTTCAACATCATAAGTTATTCAAACAAATGACCTTAACTACATTAAAGGAAAATAATCTACAAAAACAAAATCAGAAAAATTATGTATCTCTTTCAATCATTTTTATTTTATTAACATTTTTATTTTATTTTCATTTTCTTATTTTACTGTATGTTGGTAATTCAACCTGGGACCTCATTTTTTTAGTCAAGTGCTGTGTTACTGCTACTCTCTCAGCTCTATCAAGTATTTTAAGTCAAATTTGAAATTTTGCATATTCTTTTTAAACACTAATTATATTTAGTAATTTTTCTTTTCTTCTCTTTGTTACTGTAAGGGTTGGGGGGAGCTAATGGAGTATTTTTTGACTGAGTTCCCCAGGAGAAAGGGCATGCAGAGCTGACATCAGCAACAAGACCAGAAGCAAACACCTTTGTTCTTCAGTCTTTATGTAGGCCACTACACAGCCTTACAACATTGTGTCCAGACATAACTGTCTAACACATGCACAGTAGTCTATGCTTATATAAGTATGTCCCCTTGTGTGCATGTGCGCATGTGCTAGATGGTGGGGTCATGTCCTTAAGTGTCCTCAGGTGCCCCAGGCTTTGAATCCATCAGAAGTGATTCCTTACAGTTACATATTTAGTTTTTCAGAAATTATACATTGTTTCCATCATCTTTGAAAGGTTAAGCACATACTTGGCTTAACTATGTTTAAAACAAATCAATTTGTGTAGCTTTTTACAATTCTTAAAACTCTAAGAATTTAATAAATATTTTGTTGACATTCTGTTTTTCAACTTTTAAAATAACCAGTATTTTTTTACCAAGATATTCAGTGTTTCTTGTTTATATTTTTTCCATCTCTTTTGTTCTTAGGGAGGTTTGTTCTTTGCTTTTTTTCAGGGAGGCATAGGGTTAGGAATTTGTCTCAATCATTCTTCTTTTTTTTTTCTTTCCTTTTTTCTGTTCTGAAAATTTTGAGAAATCCTTTCCAAGTAGAAATTATTTTCCTTTGTTTTCATTCTATACTGTCACATTTACAATGAGAATTTGTAGTTTTCTTATGTTATCCCAAGGTTTCTTAATGATTGTTTGATGTTTTACATTTCTTCATCTGTTCTGTTTCCTTGAATAATTACTCATAATTGTCAATTATGTTACCAATTCCTTTTCAGATCAGTCCAATATTTGTTTGAATATTTATTAAATTACTAAATTTAATAAATATACTTCAAAAATATCTATTACTGTTTTAGCTATCACTATATTCACTTATTTATCTTTATCTTCTGTTATTTTCTGCCATTCACATATTTAGCTTGCTTCCTATTTCTCTGGGAAGAAGGCTTTTGATAAGACTCTAGATTGTAGAAGGAGCACTGTTCTAGTTCTCTAGCTGCTATTACATGGATACTAAACTTCAGCCACCAAACTCTGTGTCTGATTTCCCTGAGTACACCAGCAAAAACTCAAATCCTTTTTACCATTCTGAGGTTTTAGTTGTTTCCTTCACTTACTGTATTACTTTCTGTTGATGATGGTGGTTATTTTTTCCTATTCCTAATTACTTAGTTTGATGGAAGAAGCATTTGCTTTTTATAACCAAATAAATTTATCCTATTATAACATCAATAATGCAATTGCTCAGGAATGTATAACACTCAGCAAAGCATTTTGCTTTTCACTTAAATATTACTTTCCTTTACATTTAAAAAAACAATAAGTATATGACATTATTGATGCATATTTAAATTTCCATATATACTAATCTTATTACAGTTTTCAAATAATACAGTTACAAAGCTTATATGTTAAGTAGAGAAAAAGTTAGACAATAAGCTACATTAGAAGCTACATTAGACATTTGAAATTACTTGCCAAGTAGCATATTTCTTAATATTAAATGAATCAAAATAGAAGTAAAATAATTTAGAAGCTAAATAACAGTGTAAATAGCAGTACCATATAAAAATGTATAGTGTACTACTAAATGTATACTGATGAAGAAAATTTATTACACTAAACTATTTTATTTGAGAACGTAGAAAGACCTCATCTTTTATCTTTAAAATCTTAAGTATAAAATAAGCATAACAAAGAGAAAAATAAATATCATTTAAATCAACACAATAGAAAGCCTTGCCCAAAACAGGCATCTACTTATGAGACACAATTAGCTATCTAATATAGCTTCCCAATCCAATGATTAAAAATATGCTATTTTTAAATATTAAAAAATTGGTGAATAGATTCATCCAAGACTGACATATATTATACATACTCCTTTACCTTTTGGCTAGATTATGAACCTGTTTTATCGATTCCATGCGCTATATTTTTTTCTTTGTCAATACACTGAAATGAATTAATTGTTCACATAATTTATTGATTAATATTTCCCTTTCTGCCCATGCTATAAGCCCCATGAAATGTAGAACCTGACTATTATTTATTTTACAATTCCAGTGCTTAGTGCAGAGCCAGACTTGATGACTGAATGATAAAAGACATGACAGTGACAAACATCCAATCAACCTACTTTATTATCTATATGGACTTTTTGTGATTAGCCCATATTAAACTATTAAAAAACACAACCATGAAATGCATTGAAGTATTTACTATAATTATGGGATTAATTAGAATAAAATGGACTCTTTATGATATCTCATAGAGAAATATTTTCTCTGAACTATCAACACCAGCCATAGTTGTTGTTTTGCTAAATTATTAGACTTTTATTTTGAAGATTTTATATATCATAAATTTGATTATGTATTCCTCTTTACTTTGATTTCTAAAAAGCATTGAAAATGAAATTTTAGCCTCCATGAGAAAATCTACACTGATATATATTTGTTGTGCAATGTAATCTTTTTTCCATTCTTTTTTTTTCCAGTACTGGGGGATTGAACTCAGAACCTTGCCAGGCAGGTGTGGCACCACTGAGCTACATCTCCAGCCCTCCATCTTTATCTTATTTATACTTTTTGCACATTTTTCTGTTTTATTTGGGATTTTCTACATATATTATTTTAGTTTTTATTATGTACGAAGTCTTACAAAACATTTACACAACTAGCATGATAGGATGAGTCTTGGAAAAAAAAATAATAGGAAAATAAAAACCATATGATTAAAAAGAAGTCTCTCCTTTTAATACCTTTTAATGAATTAAGTGGCAATTAAGAACAAATGACCAAAGTCAGTCATGGTGGTACACTCCTGTAATCCCAGCACTCTGAGGATTGGAGTCTGAGGCAGAAGGATGGCCAGAAATTCCAGGCCAGCCCAGGCTACCTAGTGAGTCCAAGGCCAGCTTCCACTACAGAGTGAGACCCTGTCTCAAACAAAAGAAAACAAAAAACAAAACAAAAAAAAATAGAATATAGATGACTAAGTATTAACAGGAAAAACAATTCCAAGACAATAAAAATGGAAAAAAATAACTTCATCACAATGGAAGAGGCTAATAGCAAGTACTCTGCCTTTTTAAACAGCCATAGGTAATGTTTTGTTTTGATTTTGACTTTTATAGTTCACATGTTGTATTTTTAGCTGTAGGCTAAAGATACTGAAGTGAATTTTCCCAATAAAAATGCTAACCATTTCTCTGAAGAGATGTTGGGAAAATTCTAAAGAATTTTATGCATGAGCAAGGAAGTTTCAAGCTCTGCCTACCTTTCTGAAAACTAAGCATACATTAGCAAGGTGCCACTGCTAAAAATTGCAGTAGAAGTTGGCTTCATCATAACTCTGGAGCTGAAAATATCCATCTATTATATTATTAATATCTATGATATTATGATATTTTTAATGGGTGAGTTGGCTGATGCAATTAATCATCTTTCTAACAGCACTTACATTTAACATCCTTCGAAATCTTTAAATTAAAGGTTAAAATGCAATGTTCTTATTAATGCTTAAAAAGCTAAAAACAATAGCTTTAAATTAAAATGCTTTTTCAAGCATGGTCTGATTTCTTCAAATTCAAATTTTTTTATTAAAATCTCTAATATATGAAATAATACAAAAGTTCTTCAGCAAAGTCCATCAAAATTTGTATCATTCATTAACTCTTTCATACATCAAATATTGATAGCCTAGTAGTTGAAACATGCTGCTCTAAGTCCTGGTATAAAGAAGTAAAGAAAGCAGAACAAAATTTCCCGTCTTCATACATCTACCTGAGTGATACAGTATAAACTTAGGTAACAACATTTATAAGTAGAATAGGTATTATTTAATTAATTGATAATGCCTAAGAAGGTACAAAGTACAAAAGTAGGATAAGATGCATGTCTTTAAGGGCACATGCAATAGGAGAGATGGAAGGTATTCCTGCAAAAATGTGGTTAAAATGGAACCATGACAAGGCATGGTGGTGCATATTTGTAATCTCAGGCCTTGGTCTGGGAAGGCCAAGGCAGGAGGATCCCTGCAAGCTCAAGGCCAGCCTGGTCTACAGAGTGAATTCAAGGCCAACCTGGACTATACAGTGAAACTCTGTCTCAACCCCTCCCAAAACAACAACAACAAAAACAACAACAACCACAACGACAAAAATAACTAGAATCATGACTGAGAATAAGGTATGTGGAAGCAAACTTTGTGAGCAAAAGTAATAGCAATTGTAAATGCCCTAAGACAGATAGCTGTTTTTTAATTCTTTCTTTGTTTCTTTTGTTGTTTGTTTTTTGTTTGTTTGTTTGTTTGTTTTTGAATAGCAAAGTAGTTGATATGAGAGACATTAAGGTATTAGGTTAAAAATGTACCTGTCCTATTCCAATGCATGATCATGTTGTATTTAGAGTTTTTATTTGAACAAAATTAGATACTATAAAAACACATTAATGTGTTGATGCTTTTTCATCCCATCCTTAGTCAAAACTTACAATCATATAAGACCTAATTTTCTATATCATAAAAAGATAATCACAATGCTAGTATAAATTTCAATGTATGTTTTCAATTTTTATTTTTATTAGTATGTGTGCAGCACATAATTATTACATTTTCAATGCATCTCTAAAAGTTAATATCTTGAGTAGATGACCCTAACCTTGCTCATTGTATTTCATTACACCACTTTCTCAAAATGTTCTGAATGCTAACCAACAAGAGTTTGGAAAACATGGGGTTTGGGGTAGGAGAAAGTACAGAAAAGAAAATATCAGGAACCCTAGCTAGAGTAACCATTGGTTAGAGTTAACCATTGGTTGGTTACACTATGAGTTTAGTGTAATAATTGAGTAATACATAACATTACTGCATTGGAATATTTACCATTAGAACTGTCACAATTATGTAGGGTTAGAAATAATTTGTCTCTTTTTGTTATTTTATTTGTATATGTTCTTTAGATACTATCATCTAGCAAACAAAACAGTATCCACTGCAGTTGCTTTATGTGTGATGTATTTCAATGTCTCTCTAATATATACCTAAAACATGTCTCTCTAACATATACCTATATAGTGATGCTTCTTTGACATAAAATTTACCATTACATCTTTGAAGTTGTGACCAAATTAATGAAATAAAACTGCAAAAATTATAAGTAGAAACATAATATCTCTCTTTTTGTAGACTAAGTTAAGAAATTACAAAAGAAAACACTGGTTAAGTAGTTGTTTTTCTATCAGTAGGGGTGATATATTTTCCTATGTATTTCTTACCCTCTAGAAAGTACATTATTAAAAGCCAAATGCATAAAATATTATTTGAAGAAAATTACACATTTCTTCCTCTCCAATTTTGCCTCATATAGAGGTGGAAATAAATATAAACAGTAGAAAAGATCAGATCGTTTATGGTTAGTGAAGTATTTTACAAAGGATTTAAGGGAGGCAGAGTATATATCCTTTCAAAATCCCTAGCAATCTTTTTCTAAAGCAGATCAATTTGAAACCTGGCTATAGAGATGAAAACATTTGAAAATAATGCTACAATAAGACCAGAATATTGATCATCCAATGATAAATAAAATGAACAAAATAGGAATCATATGAAAGGGCCCCTCCCACACATTTTTGGGCTGAATATATGCTGCAGAATCAGAGTATTAAAATTAATTATTCAGAAAATAAATTTGCATACGAAAGTAAATTATTCTACTCACTTAACATCTTTGGCTAAATGACGATTATTCTAGGAGACTAATGACTACTTCTGAAGAATGTGAACAGTGGCTTGCTTTACAAAATGTCTTCCTTGAAGACTTCTATGAGTTCAGTTCAGATTTTATGCTTAACTTGCCAGCTTTTTGAGCACCCTGATTTTCAAATACAAAGCACATGTATTTATGAATACAACATCACCATTTGAACCTGTTCTTTTGATACTACTGATGCTGGGTAGATGATTTTCGAACTGTTATATTTCTCCATCTCTGGTTTTCACTTCATGATACTTTCTCCTTTGCTTTGGCCATTTTTCTCTTCAACCCACTGTTAAAATTTGCCATTTTAAAACACACTGTCTTATGTATATAAGAAGAATGCATAAAATATCATTCATCTGTTTATACCAAAATATAGAATTAGAAAATGCTGAATAATTCTAACCTTAATAAAAATGAGGACATAGTTAGCTGCTGTCCAAGAAACAACCTGATTTTAGAGATAAGTGGACCCTCGGGAGCAAATCTGCCATTGAGAAACCTTCACAAATGGGCTGTGGATTGTGTCTGTGAAATCAGAGTTGGTATTTATAAACCCAATAGAGCAGAGGCAAGGCCACAGATCTGAAAAGCAATAATTTCTTACAGTAAAAACACAAAGGAGTTATGGATTAGAATATTATCCTAAGAATCCTGTGTTTTGTAAACTAGGGGCAGAAGACCTTTCAGAAAGACCCAGTGTCTCTGATCTCCAAAGCAGGCCCCTAATGCTTCATAGTTGCTGCTAGGAATTGCAAAATCAGTTAAACTAAGTCTTCATGAGAGTTATTTCAGCCAAATCAAGTACAAAGAGAATATGCAAATGATCTTCTATCTCTTCATTAAGAATTTATAGTCTATGAAACTTGCCTGTCTCTTTCCTTCCTGTGTGGATGTAAGTGGCACATAGCTCTGGAATACAGAAGCAAAGCTATGGGCAGAGGGCTTTTCTTCTGAAAAGCTGATTTATTTATTTTCTAAAGCTCTTATTGATCTCTTACTGGGGATTGTATACAGTAAAGGTGACAAGTGTTCTAATCAGATACTTTCTGTGCTACTTGCCATCTTAGATACTTTGTATCATCTCCAATTCTTTTTGAAAAATGTTTATTTATTTATTTATTTATTTATTTATTTATTTATTTATTTTTTGTGGTACAGAGATCGAACTCAGGACTATGCGCTTATGAGGCAGGTGCAGTGCCACTGAACTAAATCCCCAGCCCTCATCTCCAATTCTTACATCCAGGCTTTAGTGGATTTAGTATCATTTCTAGTGTATACATTGGAAAAGAACTGACTGAGTACATTGGGTTTCTATACTTCATAAATAATAGAGCTTGGATCCAAATAAGTGCTCATTTTCCTACACAATTTCCCTTCTAACCACACTCAGTGTGATAAGTTAATTTTATGTCAATTTTGGCTAAGATAGTTGGTGATTCCTTATTTTTTATGTATGTGTCTGTAAGAGTGTTTGTAGAAGAGATTAGCATTTGAATTGAATCCAATGTGGGTGGACATCATCCAATTCAATATATTGAAGGGCAGGACAAAACAAGAAGACTGGAGGGAGAATGTCCTTTCCTTTGGTCTGAGATATTCATTTTCTCCACCCGGTAGATACTAGCACCCCTGGTTCTTGGGCCTTGGATTCAGCCTGGATTACCTGGTCTTCTAGTTTTACAGCTTGTAAACAGCTTTTAAGGCCTTGTGGGCTTCTATAATTGCATGAGCCAAGTCTTATTTTTTTCTTTTCCTCCCCCTCCTCCTCCTTTCAAGTTATGTTCAGATATATTTTTCTCCTCCTAGTGTCCATTTTCCAAATGCTACCACTGAACATTCTTTCCTTTATTTATTGATTCATTAGTTGTACTTTTGTTATATCTTAAATTCCATGTACCCAAGAATCTGTTCTTGGGCCAGGAATTTAGTTCAGTGGTTCCGCTGCCTGCCTCGCAAGCACAAGATCCCCTTCTCTCTGCTATGCACTGTCTGTTTCTCCTTTGTGGGTGAGACTAGTGTTTGGTTGTGTGTTTTATCTAATACCCTGGGGGGAAATGAGTTATTTGGCTTATTCCTCATTTGTAAAGCTTAGTTAGCTATTTTTGAAACTTCATCCTCTATAATTCTTTAGATAAATTTATTAGACTATTCAAAAATTCACATGGCTTTCTGATAAGGATTGTCGAAAATTGGGTGAAATAGAAAAACATGTGATGTAATTCAATGTTATGTCTTCCATGAGAGCACATGGTATGTTTCAGTATATTTTCATCATCCTTCATATCACTTACTAGAATTTTGTTTGTTGTTTTTTGAGACAGCTATGGAGTTCAGGCTGGTCTTGAACTCATTCTGTAGCCCAGGCTGGCCTGGAACTCACAGCAATCCTCCTCATGCCTCAGCCCCCTGAGTGCTGGAATTATAGCTGTGCACCACCTTGCTGGACACTTACTAGATTTTTAACCTTCTCTCCCTAATCTGATATTTATACATTTCATTCCTAGATATGTTTTTGCTACATTATTTCTTTCACGTTTTGTACTTTGTTGTTTTTTGGTGACGATTTGTTTGTTTGTTTTATAGATGAATCTTTACTTTCAGCAAAAATGTAAACCCACATTCACCAGGGCTTAGGAAATTAACTAGGCAGCAAACTATTGAATAAGCGTGCACTACAAACCCTAGTAGTTTGTCTGAGTTGTGTATTCACTTTATTTTCAATCTCTTGGTTTCCCTTCCTTGCTTGCTTAGTGGTATTATTTTTACATTTTATAACAGGATTATTTGTATGCCTTATGGTCTTCACTTTTGGTTGTTTTCAGTGGTATCTTTCCACAAGCATAACTTACCAATCTGCCAAAAAAGGAAGTTCTAAACATTCCCTTTCTAGGTTTTGTTGAATTTAATTTTTTGTATGTTTTCTAATTTTTTACATTTCTTCTCATTTTTAATTATTGTTGTTTCTGTCTTTTTTTCCCCTTTTTTTTTCCAGCTAGTGGTATTAAATACTAATCTGACTTATTTTCAGGATTTCTATTTTTTTAAATACAGGTATTAAAATCTGAAAATTTTCTCTAAATACCAGGTTACCATCATACTCAGTTTTTAATGTATAGTGTTTTATATTTAGTTTATTTCAGGGTAATAAAAGTATTTATGTTTTACTCCATACTTTTCACCTTTAGAATTTTCTGTTATAAGTGCATTGTATATAGAGATCATTGCATATAGTAATTCTTTTCATTTTAATATCTGCTGTTTATGCTAACAAGTCATTAATTAATTAAAATGATTACTTATGACAATTTGGGGGAAAATGGTTCTGTATTATATTTTTATAATACATACAAAATACTAGTATCTCAGTACTAAATGAGAAAATGACTAAGTATCAAAGAGATTATATTCTAGTAAGATAAATAATAAACACACTGATGCATGTATAGAAGAATATGTACAGTGATAGAAAATTAGCATAGGCCCTATATAATCAGAGAAAAATAGTTTATTAAATTTCATTCAAATCTAGTTTCTTATCTATCTGATTCACAGAGGCCTATAGAAATCTGCCATTAACTTTGGAGATTGACAAATTCTCCTTATTTTTTGTTTTTTCACTATAATTTTTATTGATATTTCCAAGGCTATAATTTTTCTAGATTACATATATTTAGATAGTTATAGGACTTTTTTTGGTGGATGAATCTAATTAATATTATTTAATCCTTGTAAATTTTTTGTGGTTTCACATATTTGTGTGATACTACTATTGCGTTATTTTATTATATATTCATCTTATATGTAACATTTTATACTTCTTATTCAAACTTTATATTTGCTTTGATTTTAATGCCAATTCACATCTGACCTGGTTTCAGTATGTGAAATGTAATTAGATCAGCTCTTTGTTTTTAAGTAGAATCCACCTATATTTATTGGGGAAGTTAATTCTGAAAACTTATTTTACATATTCTTTTTATTAGGTTTTCTTTTAACAGATGTTAATCCTGCCTTTTTGTGGGGGACTGACTTATTGATTGTGCCCAAAGCAGGCTGTAAACAGTGCAGGCTATAAAGAGTTAACTCCACAATTGGCTTGTTTTGAGAAACAAGTCTGGCTGAAGCCTATATGCCGAGGTCAGAGTGACTCTTACCCAAATTCCGTTCCCACAACTAAAACCTTCTTAACTAGAAGGACAAAGTTATTTGCTAATTACAACCCTATATTTATTCTGTTCTGTTCCTAATTTGAGAATGCTTTGTCTTGTCCTTTACAAGCCTGCATTAGTATCCATAGTAACTGCACATCCTTGCATGTAGTTCTGCTGTAGCATCTAGGTCCCCTTTAACCCAATTTGATTACCAATGAAATCAGTGGCTTGGATTAACCAGGGCCTTTGCTGGTTGCTCAGCACTGGCCATCCTGGCTCCCCATTTCTCTGTCTCTTTAGTTCTGTCTTAGAGTTTTTCTTCAACCTTACACCATAGCACTGAGCAGGAGACTAGAACCTACTGCAGAAGTCTCTGGTACTTTTTCCTCTGCAATAATAAAGTTTTCTTTATTCTTTCTCTTTCTAGTTAACCATACAACTGTCATTAAAATAATATGCATCTTACAATATCTTAGCAGTTTTGCTTACATTTATAATACACATTTTAATGAAGTTTAAATTCAATTATACTTCTTCCAAAATAGAATGTTTTATTACCTATCTTTCTACTTATAAAGTTACTAATGTTTAATACTTTAAGCTCCAGGTTTTTTTTAACATATCCTTAAATTTGAATTTATGAAAAGCCAACTTATTGGCAAAATTACTTTTTGTTACCTGCCTCACAGTCACTTCTGTTGGTGTTGCTTTTTATGTTTAGTTTTCTCCTTTATCTCTTTTCTGAACTTTATCTGTCAGTTTCTTTCAATGAGTATTTATAAATACTAAGTTTTTATTTTTCAGAGTCTTCACACATTTCTTGCCCTCAGTCTTGAAGAAAGGCTTAATATTAACTCAAAATTTTCAGCAATAGTTACTTTTTCATTAGGATTTTGAACATAATAGCCCAATTTTGTCTGGTCACTACTTTTGATATTCAGAAGTTTGCTTCCTTTCTCTAGCTGAAAAAAGAGAAAAAACTCTTTGAGGAAACAGGAGGTGACTAGTTTTGTGTATGTTGCCCTGTGTGTATAAGGGTGAGGGCAGATATAGCAGATAAAGTAAGGCAGCCATGCATCTTGAATGCAGGAGGCCTGTGCCGGTTGCATTTTGGATTTTCCTACTCTCCCCAATTTTCCCCACCAGGTAATTTGTTTCTCTACTCCACTCCCCTCCATGCGAAACAGGAGCTTCATTCTAGCATCTGTTAAAGATATCGGTGATGGCCGGGGATTTAGCTCAGTGGCACCACAACTTCCTCACAAGCACAAGGTCCTGACTTCAATCCCTGCTACGGAGAAAAATAAAGATATCAATGGTGATGGTAGGAGAAAGGGGAGTAAGTTAGTGGGAATTTCTTGCATAGAGAACAACTCAAAATATTACCTTCCACCCATGCTAATTCCCTTGAGTTTGACCCTCCCTCCCTGAGAAATGCAATGCCTTGGTTGGTGGCACAAAATGTTCGCTGAGAGGCAGATGTTGTGTAAAAGAGGCAGTGCTTCACTCCAGATCACCTTACTACAACTCCTGATCTTCACATGTGGTCTTCTGCTCCCGAAACTTAACCTTTCTAGGCACAAACTACATTCTCTTGTATTTTCCTCTTTGCTCAGATACACACTGAAAGACAAGTTAATAGATGATTCCATGAGAAAGTGCAGATTTTTAGTCATAGCAAAAATATTGAGATCATCTATGGGCTCAGTATTCCTCTCAAGTGTACGGAACACATTAGGATCTGGGCCACTCAAACTCCTGCTTTAGAAGGGAGGAGTAAACTAAACAGGAAAAATAATAGCCCAGTAAGTTATATAGATAAGATAAAAGATGAAATAAGAAAACAATAGGTAAGAGGAGATCAAGTGCAGGGTATGAAGTAGAAAAAAAAAGAAGGAAGATATTAAGAGTAGTGTAGGTGTAAGGAGATGATGCAATAACGGTGTAGAGTTAAACAATCTACTAACATGTAGAATTGCTCAAGCTAAAATTTCATATAAACATGAAGCTAAAGTAAAATCTTATCATAAAAAATTTCTTTGAAAAATCTTTTGAGAGAAGTACTCCAGCAAGAAGGAAAATGTTATGGACAGACTTGTGTCCCCACAAAATTCATATGTTGAAGACCTAACCTTCAATGTGACTATATTTGATGGTAGGGCCTTTTGGGGGGAAATTATGTCACATGAAGTTGAACTCTAATCCAATAGGACTGGTGTCCTTATAAGGATAAGAGGCATAGCAGATGGATGGTATTAGCCAGAGTGTACAGAGGGAAAAGAGCTTATGAAGACACAACCATCTATTAGCCAAGCTGAGAGACCTCACTGGAAACCAACACTGATGGCACATGGATCCTGGACTTGCAGCCTTTAGAACTGTGAGAAAATAAATTTATATGGCTTAAGCCATCCCAATCTGTGTATAAATGATTCCAAAGGGAGGTAGTTATGGGAGATAATTGTGAGTGAGAACACTCATTAAGTTTTGTTACTTTAAATGTACAGTAATAGAAACATTAAAAAATATAACAATCTGAAAGGCTAAAATGAAACAGACGGAAATCACCAAAGCTTGGCAGGATTTTGGAGCAATTGAAATTCTAATATACTATCATGAGAATATTACTGGTATCACACCAGAAAACTGTCAGTATCTACTCAAGCTAAATGTACAAGTACACATGCTCTGATCTTGCTTCATATTTAGTTGCATAGCCAAGAGAATGAGTGTATATTTGCCAAAGGCATGCATTAAGAATGTCCTGAGGACCTTCATTTATAACAGCTACAACAGGATAAAGTAAAATATAGGAAAAAGTTTTACTATCAAGTGTATTTTGAGAAAGTGAATAACTACAGCATATCAGCATAATAAATTATATCCATCAATGTGAATGAGTTGTCCACAGCTATATACAACAGGGAAGTATCTCACAAATATAATTGTGAATTACAAATGCCAGTTATAGAAGACCACTTATCCTTTATCATATTCATACAAAAAACAAAACAGGCAAATAGAAGGTTTTTTTAAAAGATGCAGAAAGGTGCTGTTACTGGATGAGAACATAAGATGTGGTTTTTTAGAAGTGGTGCTGCTCTGCTTCTAATGAGAACTTGTTATATGAGTGTATTGTAAAAATTCACCAAGTACTTATGTTATATACACTTTTCTGGATGAATAGTTCCCATATCAAAGTGTTACAAAATCAACTATAAGCTGAAACAAATTTGTATAGTAGCAATATAGAAAAATTGAAGGGTGAAAAGATAAGGTAAGATCAAGGTGGTTATATCATTTGAAAGGAATGCATAGACATTAACAAGCCGAAGAACTGGAGAGTAATAAGTAAACATTAATATGGCTTAAGAATTAAGGGTAGCAATGCGAAGATAAAAATAGAATGGTTTTTTCTTTTAGATACAGCACAAGATTTTATTTATCTAACAGAAATGTAAGAAAGAAACAGAAGAAAAAATAACCTTGTCTGTAAAAAATTGTATCCTCCCATTGTGTTAAAATCATGTACTAATCTTAAAAATTTTAAAAATGTTTTTTGATTCTATAGGGATTTTTACAGTGACATTATAGTTTATTCAAGTAGATATACCTCTTTTTCATTTTCATATTAATAATTTGTGTCTTGTTTCACTTCACGAGTTTGTATTTCCAGGATAGATAGGGAATATATACATTTTTTTTTCATCCAAAATCTTAGTGGAAAATCATTCAATCATTTACTATTAAATACATGGTTCTAGAGAGCTCTGTGATTATTTAATAATTTTTATTAGTTTATTAGCTCTCTCATTCTTAATTTGTTGATGCAATTTATTCTATTAATATATGGTGAATTACACTAATCAAGTTTCAAATATTTAACTACACTTGCAGTCCTTGGGTACTTTCTTTGATTTGCTTTTATTTTCTTAAGAATAAATGTCTTTTACAGTTTGCCTTAAATGGGATTATTCTCAATTTATCTAGAAGCAGAGTTTCTTTTGTTCTGCTTTATAATATTTTTGCAGTGCTGCTGATCCAGCTCAGGACCTTGTGCATGTGAGGCAAGCACTGTGCCACTGAGCTCCACCCCTAGCCAGAAGCAGACTTTTCTTCATTAAACTTTCTTTTTGATTTCTTGAGTTACATTGTTCTAGTATGCTTTTACTTTTTTTTTTTCTTGGTATCAGAGATAGAAGGGACCTTGTGCTTGTGAGGCAGTGGGGACACCACTGAGATAAATCCCCAGCCCCTCTATTATGCTTTTAAAGGAATGTTTGCTAATCAAAATATTCCTCTTTCGGCCTTCCAAATGTGTAATCTCTTCTCTTTATAGCATCCCTGTTCTTCATTCCTGGTATTTTAATATTTCTTAAGTTTTCATTGTTAAATTTGATAGTTAGAATCTTACACACATTTATATTTTCAAAGAACAATGTTTTGGTTGTTTTAATGTTGTCTATCACTTTTTTTACTTTGATTTCTAGTTTAATCTTTATCATTTTCATTTTTGTGCTTATTCTAGATTTAATTTGTCCTTTTCTTCCAGCTCTTAGTTCAAAAAAATTTACCATTTTTTTCTCTTAAACCTTGAGCCTTTAAGCTATGAATTTTTCCTTAAATATTGTCAGCTGTATTTTGCAAAGATTCACTTGCTAGGTTTCCATTATTTTTCTGGTTTTATGTTTAATGGTGAGACATTTAATAGTATAATGAAATTCTAAACATGTAAGGATTCTCTAAATATTTTACCTGTAGTTTACATTTTTTCAAACACAATACAATCTGTTGTAGTTCATCCTTCTAAAATATACTAATTTATTGTCTGGGCATTATAGTCTATCTTGGTGAATGTTTCATATACTTTTGAGGGAATATGCATTTTAAATCATTGAGTTGGATATAATATTCTTTAAATGTCACAGAAGTTTGATGTTAGATCTCTAATATACTTACTGATTTTTCTTTTTGTTCTGAGAGAAAATAGTTAAAATCACTCAATTATGTTTTAAAATTATCTGTTGCTTCTTTTACAATTATCAATCTGCACTTCATAAATTTTGAAGTTCTGTTATTAGGGAGATATATATTAAGATTGTAATATTTCTATGATGAATTGTTTTCTTTAGCTTTGCTTTTGCTTTTTGTCTTTAAATTTACCTTTTTTGATATTAATAATACAATACCAGCCCACTTTCATGTAATGGTCATCTAATATATTTTTATTCTTTTACTTTTAAACCATTTGTGTCTTTAAAATTTGCTTTTTATATATAGTATGTGAATGACTTTTTCTTTTTATTCATTATAATAATCTCAAACCTTTAATTGATATTGATTAGGTATATTTAATTGTATTTTAAAATTTTTATTTATGGCTCTAAGATAACACAAGACACATAACATTTCTCATTTGAAAATAATTTTCCCAACCTCTCAATTTATACATGAAAATTCATACAACTTATATCACATTTCACAAATGTAACACTCTTACAGTAGTATAATGTCATTTACTCAATCATTTTCATTCTTTTGGTTAACCTGTCTTGCTTCTATGCATGTTATCAACTGCATTTTATACTGGGTTTTATTTTGGATGAAAGAGTAATCTTTCAAGGAAAATTATGAGAGAAAAAAGATTAACACAATCTTCCACATGTAAAATTACCATTACTTATCATTTCTTCTTGAAGATCCAGGCTTCTATCTGATAACATTTCCTTTTAGCTTAAACAACCTCCTTTAGCACAATGGTAGAGCAGGCTCACTGTAATAGATTCCTTCAACTTTTGTATAATCAAGAATACCTTTGTTTCAGCCACATTTCTGAATGCTTATAGAGATTTTAACTTCCAGTAAATGAAATGTGCTTGTATTAATTTCTGGTTTCATTGTTTCTGACAAAAATTAATACATATATAGTTGTAGCTCAGTTCACAAACTTAATTTGTTCCGCAATTCTGGGGAGGTGAGCAGCCACATTCATGTTCATGTGGGGAAGATGGCTACGGTTGTGTTCGTCATTCAATGCAGAGCTCACGAATGAAAGCAAAATTTTACTGAACACTTCTGATTGTGAACTGAGGTGTTCCCCCAAAGCAGCATTTGTAAATTGAGGTATTACTGTGTATTTGTATTCCTTTGTATTATCCTCTGACTTCTTTTGAGTTTGGGGTATTTTTGCCTTTTACCTATATATATGATGCAACTTTCCTTTTGGTGTTTTTGATACAGGATCTCGCTATGTAGATCAAGCTGGCCTTGAACTCACTATGTAGCCCAGGATGGCCTGGAACTCATGATGATCCTCCCATCTCAGGGGAGGGCTCCTGAGGGCTGGGATTACAGATGTGTGTCAGGACACCCAGCTGATATAACTTTTTAAACAATATTTTGTTCTTGATGTGTTGAATTTCTAGTGTGTATATATATATATGTGTGTATATATATATATATACACACATATATATATATGTGTGTGTGTGTGTATATAAATTTTCATTAAATTTAGTAATTTTTTAGTCATAATTTCTGCAAATATTTTTTCTTCCCCTTTATCACCTTCTGCTGGGTCTTGAAGTCTATGTAAGCCTATGTGACATTGTGCCTTAGGTTTCTAAAGTTTTGTTGATTTATCTTCAATCTTTGCTCTTTCCAGTCTTCAGATTAAAACTTTTACTCATATGTACTCTTCTTCACTGACTTTGTGTTCCTTTCTTCAGTTTGCTGTTAAGGTCATCTAGAAATTTATTTTTATTGTAGTTTTCAGCTCTAGAAATTCCATTTTGTGCTTTTTATTTATCTCATAAATACTTCTTCTTATTTATTAAGTTCATTTTTCTTTAATCCTTGAAGAAAATATTTTAATTCCTTATTACACTCATAATATTGCTTTGATGCCTGTGTCAGCAATTCCAAAAATACTCCATATCCACGTGCTTTGTATCAATTACATATCACATGTATTTTTTTCTAGTTTATGGGCTGTGCCTCATATTCCTGTTTCATTTCTTGTCACAAAATATTGTATGCCAATCATTTTGATAATACATTGGTTGGGAACTTGGATATTGCTTTTGTCTTCCCTGAAATATTTATTTTTGTTATCATAGGTAGTTTGATGACAGTGTAACAACCCTAAACTTGAGTGAAGTTAATCTGCAGTAGGTCTACAGTCTCCTGTGAGGCAATGGAGACATAATCTAACAAGAATAAAAACAAGAAATGGGACTTAGAGAGAACTGAATCTTGGGCTGATTTAAGCTGCTCTAGGCAGCAAAGACAAGGGACACAAATGGAAACCCCTACTAGCATGAGAAGAAAGTGAGCAGGATATGCTTTAAATAGTGTGAAGCATCTGAAAGCATCTGGCAATAACTGATATGCAAACAGGGTTGACTGATAAACAAGGATAGCTGATATACAAACAGGTATAGCTGATACACCAACAGGGATAGCTGATATGCAAACAGGGAGATAAAGGGGGAAGGCATTGCTTATCTTGCTTGGACAGGACAAAGGAAGCTGGGACTGGGTCAAAATTAACAAAAGCTTTCTAATACTAGGCAGAGATGTCTACTACAAATATCTATTAAATTTTAGACCAATAAAATGCCAACCAAAAACTCACAGCCCCATAGCAATTTCTACCTGCATGGCAACATACAATTCTTTGATTTCTTCTTCCCTACCAACTCTAGAAATTTCAGATAATCTGGACAGTGAAATGAAGTCTGCACATCCAAGTAGTCTGTAAGTCCCATTCCTTAAAGCTTACCCTAGAAATACTTTCACACATGCCATTATGGAATGTGTGCAAATAATTTGCTGCAGAATTATGGTTAGGGAAGTCTTGAACATTGTCTAGATTCCCATCACTGGTGAACTGAATAAGTAAAATTGTGTGGTACACGATATGAAATTTGGATGAAACAGAAATTACTAACCAATTTTACACCCAGATATTTAGATAGATCTTTAAAAAATAAAGTACAGCAAATAGTTTTTATAGTCTGATGATATTATAGCATGAATAGAGGTGAATAACTTTAGTACCTGATGTTAATGTAGTATTTTGAGACAAAATAAAACATTACATTGAAACCTGCTTCAATATCTTTTGATTTAACTGTAATAATTTTCCAAATATTACTTTGTTCTTTTTAATTTTTATCACCAGATCTTCAGCAGGCTATGAATGTGAAAGTGGATTCCAAGTGGCAAATAGTTGATTTACTAGCATTTATGAACTGAGATATTTATTTGAAAAATAAGCCAGATTATGCCATACTAACAAATAATCCTTAAATTTCAGTGCCTTGCAAAATCAAAAGTTTATGTCACTTGTTGCATTTATGATATATAATACAACATGTTCAGAAAAAGAGATGTAAATAATCTAAAAGGGAAAGAATTATTTAACAAATAGCTCTAAAGATTACCGTACTATTTTGTAATATGTTTTGAGTGACTCCTTTAATATACCTACTTTGAATGTAAAAAAGGTTTATTACTGAGTACTTCTAGTAAAAAAAAAAAAAGTACATACATGAATAGTGTTTTCTAAGTTGGACTAAGTGCCACAATTAATTACTTTTTTTTTAAGGGAAAGAAAGATTCATGAGTCCCCATACAGATCCTCTGAAACAGAATCACTTAGGCCTAGGAGCTTGTTTAGTAGTTATTGCTGTGTTATCAGCGAAAAGTGTTGGTCTAACCACAGGCTTCTGCATTGGATATCTTGTTCCTGGCCTCTCCGATGAAGCCTGAATCATAATAAATTGTCTTAAAAATATGGAAATGAACAAACAAACACTAGGCAATTGCTTGACTGGCAAAATATAAGAAATTTTATCTATATCCCAAGTTTTGGGTAGAAAGTTAACAAAAAAAGTCTTACATTTGGTGTAGTCTGATGTCAAAATAACAGTACTCATATGGTCTGATAAACCTAAGAAGTTGATAACAAAATGTGGAAAAGAAATCATGAGAGATTGCGTGCAAATCAGAAAAATATTTGAAGATTCATTGGTGACAAATGCAACCCCTCCATAAATATCCTTTCTCAACTCAGGGTCAAAGTTATTATCACAAAAATTAGCCCAACTAACATGAGTTCATAGCCAAAGATTACAAAGAGATGAAGAGAAAAGTCATGCAGAAGGAATACAACAAATACAATTTCCATCTTGAGAACTATAAACAAAAGAATCCTGTGAAAAAAATTTAAAATAGGTCTTTAGATAGACCAAACTTCACATAATAAAGGTGTATAGAGATAGCACCACTGATAACTCTAAAGAATGGCTCTAATCTGAAAATCTGGCAATACTAAATGCAGGGTAAGAGTCAGAAGAACGGAATTGTCACTCATTGTTCCTGGGAATGCAAAACAGAACTGCCATTTTGGAGGACACTAGAAAATTACACTAGTGACACTGTGCAGTGATTGTAGGGAATGGTCACTGTGTTAGTTACTTTAATCTCATTGCTGAGCCAAATTCCTGACACTGAGTTGGAGGGGAAGGGGTTTATTTGCCTTACAGTTCATAGAGGCTTCAGTCCATAATCACCTGGCTCCAAGACAGAGATGACAAGCAGGCATGACAGAAGAGACACATGGTGCACACAAGGTAGCAAAGGTAACAAGAGAGTTTAACAGCATCCTTCTACCCCTTTTATCTTATTCAGACTACTGGGATTAGGGCTATGCCAAACTGATCACTCACATGTAGTGGTTTAATAATCACACGTCCTTAACCTCAGCATCACACATTCCAGATTCAACTATCTTTGAAAAAGAAAGTCCCACCTCATCTGCATGAGGCTTTGGGGGGACAGCTAAACATAAACCCTAACAGTCACTGTCTCAACTGAAGAAGGAAAAACTCAAACAGTTACTCTTTGTATTACAGGAAGGGTCACAAGCACGAAGGCTAAGAAACAAGCCTATAAATATTGAGTTACTTTTGCTAAGATTTTAATTCTGGCTCAGGTCTTTAAACGAAAGGCAGCTAACATTTGCTTTCCAAAGTCTGAGTTTTATTGTGCTTCCAGGGGCAAGTAAAATTCAACACAGATAAACACCTTGCAATCTAACTTGAAGACCCAGGGCAGATAGTTGGGAGAATGCAGCAGGTGGAAAGCTGAGAAGGTAACCGTAGAAGGGAGAGAGTGTGGAAGGGGGACCCACTATTTCTGTGGGTGAACTGCCAAGCAGCACATCTAAGGTGAAAAGGAGCTCTGAATCAGCTTCTGTTTTCCTTCAAGAAAACAGAACTAGAACAAATTTTTTAAAAAAATAGCAAACAAAATTTTCTTCAGAGTAATTTCTTTTCAGTACAAATGCAGGCAAATGCAAGTCATTACCAAGGGGATGTGACCTCAGTGGAGATGGCTCCAAGAAATAAACAATTTGTATGCAAGGATTCCAAAACATGTTATAAGGAAGTATGAAGTAATAAAGGTAAATATGTTTATTAAAGGAATGAACAGAAAAATATCACCTGAGAAAGAGAAAACATACAAAAATAACCACTGAGAAATTTAGAAGTTAAAACATTTGTGCTATATATATATACGTATACATATATATATATATATATGTATATATGTATATATATACACACACTGAGCTGGGCAGACATACAGAGATATGAAAACTAGTAAGTAGAAAACCTTGCTGTTAAAATCCTATAGTTGGCTTGGAAGTCTGGGTGTAGGAGTAGACTAAGAAGATCTTTTTATGAGCAAGTGTTTAGAAGAGATGAGCAAGGAGGAATTAGTGGATTAAGGGAAGGAGATCCTATGTATTGGGAAGATTGTTCTTATGTCACTAAAAGAAGTTATATGTAACTGATTTAAGCTGAGGAAGGGATGGTGATTATTAATAGAATGAAAAGATACAAAACAACATGTAAATAAACAAGGGGAATAACATGTAAATGAATAGTTCTAGCAAACCCACAAAAAGAAAAGGAACCCCCAAATTAGTAATAAACATAAAGCGATAACAAGAATAAGAAATACATCAGCCTAGTCAGACAACTCACTAAAAGATTGAGTCTGTATCGATTAGTTAAAAAATTAAAAAGGATTATTTTAAATTTGAAGCTATTGTAAAAACAAAAGGAAAGCTAGGCATTGTTACTCATGCCTATAACCCCAGCACTCTGGGAGACAGGCAAGCGATAGCAAGTTCAAGCCCAGCCTGAGCAATTTAGCCACTGAGAAAGAACCTGTCTCCTGACAGAGATGGAGCGGGTGGGAAGGAGTGGAGGAGAAGCAGATAAAAAAGAATTAAGATGTGTTATCTCTCCACATACTGTAAACATGTACTACTACTAAAGAAATAAATACAATTAAAAAATGCTGAGTATGTAGCTCAAGAAAAAACCCTTGTTGCATCCCCAATACTAAGAGAAAAAAAAGATAAAAATATACACAATTAAATGCAAACCAAACAAAGTTGACAAATAAATGGTATATGTGCTGCCGAAGCGAGCACGTTGTTGACAAATAAATGGACTGAGATTTTTTTCAAAAGGATTACTCTACTGATGGACATCTCATAAATGTTGTTATAAATAACCTTTCATATTCTTCATCATCTGGTAACAGTTTTACTAGAACTACGTTTTTCAGATCAAATACTGGACACTCAATTAAGTTTGAATTTTGTGTTAAAAACTTTTTAATATAAAATAATGACCAAAATATTGCATGGGGCATTGTAACACTAAAACACCATTTGTTTTTGTCTGAAATTAAAACTAAACAGAATGTCCTGTATTTTTATTTGGAAATTTTGCAACCCTATCTGGAATATATACCCAGGAATGGGTTGGCAGCTGCATGGCGTTTGATAATTTTTAATTTCCTCAAGCACCGACAGATTTCATGCACAATGTCCCATGCTAAAGCATGAAAATTTATGTTTTCCTCACAGTTCAGCCAGCATATGGTATTTTTATGCTTTTTGATTTTTATAAAATAATATAAAATATTATTTAATTACTCTGTCAATTTGCATTTCACTTCTTACTAGTAAAGTTGAGCTTTTCTTCAAGCATATCTTTAAGCCTTTTCCTAATATGAATCACCTAGTGTGGTTCCAGTTTTATTTTATGAGGTGCTTACCCACTTTTACATATACTACAGAAAAGTATTGTAGTTAGTTTGTACAATCTGGGAGATGATACTGATATCCAGGTCTTGGGCCATCACATTTGGTGTCGCATCTGCAGCAAATGGCAACTCTAGGGGATTTCTGACCAGGTTAAGCTTTCTGGAGTATATCACATGTAGAGCTCCCAGAACACTATCTATGCAAAGCAGACCTTCAAGAAATATTTGTTGATATGAACAAATATGTATTTATATACACATTTTGAAGATATGGGTTCATAGGTCTTTTTCTTACTGGGGTCTAATCTAGCTACTGAGTAGTGTCATAAAGTTTACAGAAGGAAGGGACTTTTAGAATCCAAGTGAATCTTGTGGCAATTAGACACACAAAGGAAAAAGTTGACCATTCCTATGCACATCCTTGACCATTTCAACTCTTATGCTTGCAGTCTTCTCGAATTCCTGTCAACAACCAGGAGAAGGTACATAATTGTTCTGTATTCCTCCTTGCCTACCTAAAGAACTAGAATGTGTTTAATGTGTAGTGTGTGTGTGTGTGTGTGTGTGTATGCATGTGATATGCTAACAATACTAAATAGGCCCAATAATTTTAATTTTAAGTGTAAAAGCCTGATTGAGTCATGTTTCACTCTGACAGCTAAACAGATGCCTATGAGCTCTTTACCCCAGCTTGTTCTTTGTTTTTTGTGCACTCAGTGACTCAGAACACAATTTATCCTCCTGAGAGCAACCAGCAAGCAATCTTTGCTCCTTTTTTATCAGCAAACTCACTCCTTATACTACCTGTCCTTTACTTCTGGGAGAGAAGTAACTGTTGGCATTTTACATTCCTATCCTTCTCCATGAGGTCCTACTACCTGTTTGAAGGAAATCATACAGTAAGAGTAAGCTGATTTTTGTATAAAAGTCAAGATATATCATATTTTTAATATATTAACAAAGCCAACATATAGTTACCACTACAGTATACACAGTTGCATGCATTTTTATTTCATATCTGCTTCATTATTTTCATAGCGTCAACTAAACTACTGAAAGAGTGCCAAAAGAAATTTCTAATTTGCTTATAAAGAAGTAGATGTTCCTGTCTTTATTGCCAATTTAAAGGTGAAAAGTTTGTATCGAAGGTAAAAATTTAATGAATACAATTTGTAGAAGACTAAGGCTGGGCTATAAGGAGTCAAAACTATGCTTGTGATTCCTATAGCTCTTTATTATAACCAATGACTTAGAATATTTGGGCTAAGCATCTATTAAATAGAAAGTTTGTTTAAGAGGCAAAGAGCAGAAACCTATCTGCAAACCTTGTCAATTAAATCATCACTATTAATGTAGAATCTGTTGTTGCATGGTAGCAGATAAATGCCTTTGTGCTTCTTTAAATATATAAAGTATATTGAAAAATAACAATAATTAAAATGAGTCATTAAAAAACTAATGAATTTGAAATGTGTGGGTTTTATTTTCAAAAATATATGCTAAGATCCTTGAGTTATCATCACTAGTGCATGACTGTGACTGCTTGTTGCTAGAATTGAATATACACCCAACAGGACTTACCCAGTCCTCAGTCCATTAATCATGCCATAAAATAGCCATACAAGGAAGTCATCTGAGCATTCTTCGTTTTTCATTTTTCTATCAACTTTTTCTTCCCTTAGGTGGTTTCCTTGTCAAGAAATTCAGGATGGTGTTTTATTAGTCTGTTCTCATGCCTACAAGTATTATTTTATCTTTTAGGCTATATGCATTTCCTTTAGGATATATGATGCAATTTGGTAGAGGAAATACTGGGAAATAATTTATTTGTAAACTACTTTTGAAGGGTGGGAGAAATAAACATGAATCTTCTTTTTTTCTCAAGCATTATTGCACCCTCTGGACACTGGGAAATATAGCAGAATATTTTTACAGCTCTAGTTATTGCAAGGCAGTTTTGTTTAGAGGGTATGTTTGAGAGCATGACTTTGCCTATATCTCTTGAAATTAAGCCTTGAGCAAGAGCCTGGCCCACTGGTTCCAATTTCTGTGAATGAACATGCAGCACTTGCAGGCTGCACAGGGTTTTCCAGGACCACCTGACTTGTCCCCCGAGTTGCCGGCTCTATTTCCTCTGCTTCCCAAACAGCTTATTACTCTGAATGTCTCCTCTGGGTCTTGTTCATCCTTATCACTCATAAATAGTGAAAAAATATCTATTGTACTATGACAAACTCATTAATAAAAACAAAAAAACCCATGAAAACCCATTTTCATTAGGTTTCCTGATACAAGTCTTTAATTATGTAAGTTTATAATATTCTCAGAATAAATTTAGCTGTATATTTTTATTTTTATTTATTTATTTTTTGTACTGGGGATAGAACTTGGGACCTTGCACTTGCAAGGCAGGTGGCGGAACCACTGGGCTAAATCCCTGGCTGTATACTTTTAAATAAGATGGCTAATAAATATTCAATGGCAAGCAGATACTAATTACATAGAGAAGAGATTGTAAATATCACTTCAATGCATATCCTTAAATGTGCTTGTATGCACTGTTTTATTTCTAAAGGCAATTTATATAACATTTCCTACATGTTCACTGTTTAATCCAAGAAATCTCAGAAATATTTAAAATATAGTACAAAATTCTTATATTGACATGATATTGAAATTAATCTTATATATGCTATAATGAAAAATTTAATGACAAATTTGTTAAAACAGATGAAAATCTCTTCAGAACCTCAATCTCCCCCTCAACCCTTGAATGCTCATTCATTTCCTTGAGATTTGGCTGGTACAGTTCAGATACCAAGTTCTCATTTACTTCCAATTCATCTGAATGCCTAGGCCTCCCCTTCTCTGTGACCCAGGCAGGAGACATTTCTGTAAGTGTTGGTTCCTTGCTTATTACTCTCATCTAATGTGCATTTCCTTTTGGTAGGGTCAGGAAAAACATTGGATCCCCAATCTGTCCTCTGCCTTTGACTGCTGGGTCCCCCCACTGGCAACCAGCTCTCCCCAGTGCCTGAAATGCCCATGTTGCTTCCTCCGGGACCTGTGGACCATGTGGCCACTGATTATTGCTGACCTGTCTTTTAGCCTATGTCTCAAAAGTGATATAATCATGTAGAGCTTGGGATTGTTTGCTTTCTTTGATTCTGAAAGCATAAAATTAATCTGTGTTCCTTCTTGGAGTTTTGTATCAGATAATACTGGAAGGTCTTAACATATTCTTCCAATTTTATAAGCCTCTTGCTTGGGTTGCTGTTCTCTCTTTCCCATAAGTATCCTAGTGTAGGCTCTAGTGAGAATTTAGAGATCGCATAGTTCTTATTCGAAAATTCAAGCTCACAGACATCAAGTGACTTTCTGGAACCAGTGTATACATACATACCTTCAAGCACTGAATTAGAACTAGAGATAATACCTAGTCAAATGTTCTAATACATTTCTTTTACTCTCATAGCATTGCTGTGGTCTGCTGTGATGTTGCTGTGACACTGACATTGACATTTGACTGAGTCCATAAAACTCATGTTGAAAAGTAATACCCAGTGGGAAATTATTAAGAGGTGGAGTCCTTACTCAGTGATTGGCTCAAGAAGGCTCTGCCTTCATGAATGGGATTATCATGCTTACAAAAAAAGTCTGGAGGGACACCTTGGCCCATTCTACTACCTGAGGACAAAGAGAGGTGCAATTATGAGGAACAGATCTTCACAAGACACTAAATCTACTGATGCCTTAATCTTACACTTTTCAGCCTCCAAAACTGTGAGAAATACATTTCTATCACATTTAAATTTCCTAGTCTAAACTATTGTTATAGAAGCAGGAATAGACTAAAACACAAGTGGACTCAATATTCCCTTGGCTACCTCTACATTTATTAATAGTAATAATACAAGAAGGAATTAAAAATGATGGGGAATGCAGAACATTGGAGCCCTCCAAACATGCCTATGTCTTAATCTTAATTTCTTAAACTTGTGACTGTGGAGTTACATGAGAAGATGAAACTAATGTTGCTAATCAGAGAACCATAAGATAAGAAGATATATTAATCAGATTAGTATTACTATAATGAAATATCTTATATAATCAATTTAAATATGGAAACTAATTATTCTACCTCACAATATTGGGGATTGTAGTCCATGATTGACTGGCCAATAGTTTTGAGACTGTGATGAAGAAACACCATAGTGGAGCACACAGCAGATTAAAAGCATTCACTTCATGAGCAGAAAGAAAATGAAGAGAGAAAGAGACTGGAGTTCCACAGTATTCTTTAAAGCCACAGAACCTCTATTGACCCAAAAACCTCCCAGAGGTTCCACCACTTTTCCGTAGCTCCACACTGGTGACCAAACCTTTAACATGTGGGACTTTTCAACATCCAAACTGCAGCAGATTGTTCTGGATTATTCAGGTGAACCTAACATTATGATGGTCTTCACATGCAGAAAAGAAAGGCAGGAGGGTTGTTACAGCAGCAATAGGAAACTCATATGTCTAGTTAGGAAATGAAAAGGTCTCTAGCTCATTTTCAGACCCTTTAGGCTCCCTAGCATCAGTTGTTTTGAAGAACTGTAGCAGTCTTATCCTTTTAGAGGTAGTAACAAGGCTAACTGTAGGTTCTATAGAGTAGCACATATTACTTCACTATCCTGGGCTACAGTGTATTCAAGAGCTTAACAAGGAAAAAAGATCTTACACCATGTATTCAAGGTTCTCCAGAGAATCGGAACCAGTATATATCTATATAACTAAATGAGTAAATAAATGAGAGAGAGAGAGACAGACAGACAGGCAGACAGATAGATGGACAGACTGATTGTGAGTTTAGCATGCATTATATCAGAGAATAAGAATTCTCAAGATCTGCTGTCTGCAAGCTGGAGATCCAGACAGTTGAACTACTGATGTAATTTATCTTGTGTCCAAAACCCTGTGATGGGAGGAGAGTATGTTGATGAAAGCCCAGCTCAGCTAGGAGGCAGGAGACGACAGGGGTCCTAACTCAAGCACAGAAAGAGAATTAGTCTTTCCTTCCTGACTTTTTCTTCTGTTTAAACCAAAATTTCTTTTTCCAGTCATTTGGACATCTCTTAATCCAGGCAAGCTGATATTTAAAATAAAATGTCCCATATGTAGCATCTCTGCTACATATAAATAAGAGAAAAAGATGAATATTTTTAATTATAATCTACACATGTAGACACCTCCTTGCTGTCCATGTTTCCTAGTAAAACATATAGGTTTAAAGTACATTCCCAATTTAGAGGAAGTTAAAGATACTCTGTAATCAAATCCAATCATAATTACTATAAAAAATGTATCTTTCTCCTCCATATATTTTTTTCTTGACAGGCAGATTTATTGCTTTTTCACCAGTCAGGTGATCTAGTTATATTTCAACTACTTTACTTTTTTTGTTTTGCTTCCCAGGATCATAGTTATAAATAAATTTTAAAGCCTTTAAAATGATTTTTTCTACTACAATCATTGTATGAATACTGAGAACTCCATGAAATCACTCACTGTTCTCATTTACCCTATAAGCCCCAGGAATGGAGAAAATATATTTTTACTTTCTGGATAAATAAAAATAACTTCTATCATAATGACATAACTTATTCAGTTATCCATAAGAATGTTAATATATTATAATGCTTACTTGGAGACATGGACTCTAAACTAAATTAAATTTCTGATACAAATGAGAGTCAGAGAATGCCAACAGTAAAAAAAAAAAAAAAAAAAA
>NW_004624731.1:20154974-20178539 GCF_000247695.1 Heterocephalus glaber | reverse complement strand
TCTGCATCTATGGAGATAATCATATGGTTTTTGTCCTTGGCTCTATTGATATAGTGTATTACATTGATTGATTTGTGTATGTTGAAACATCCCTGCATCCCTGGGATGAATCCCACTTGATAAGGGTGTATGATCTTCTTGATGATCTTCTGCATTTTATTTGCCAGTATCTTACTAAGGATTTTTGCATCTATGTTTCTTAGTGAGATTGGCCTATAGTTCTCTTTTTTTGGTTGGGTCTTTCTCTGCTTTGGGGATCAAGATGATGCTTGCTTCCAGGAATGAATTTGGGAGTATTGCTTCAGTTTCAATTTCATTGAAGAGTTTAAACAGTAGTGACAGTAGTTCTCTAAATGTCTTGTAGAATTCAGCATTGAACCCATCAGGTCCTGGGCTTTTCTTAGTTGGTCAGTTTTTAATTATGTTTTCAATTTCATTTATATTGGGTCATTTAGAATTTTTGGGTCTTCTTCTTTCAACTTTGGTAATTCATACTTATCTAGGAATCTGTCCATTTCTTCTGTGTTTTCCATCTTATTTGCATATAGGTTCTTGAAGTAGGTATTGATGATCCTCTGGATTTCTGCTGGGTCTCTTGTAATTTCACCCTTTTCATTCCTAATTGCATGGATTTGGGCCTTTTCTTTCCTTTTTCTGATAAGTTTGGCTAAGGGAGTGTCAATTTTGTTTATTCTTTCAAAGAACCAACTCTTGGCTTCATTGATTTTTTTGTATCATTTGCTTAGTCTCCATTGAATTGATTTGTGCTCTGATCTTTATAATTTCCTCCCTTGTATGAGCATTGGGGTTGTCCTGCTATTCTTTTTCTAGAACCTTGACGTTCAGGATCAAGTTGCTTAATTGGGTTCACTCTGTTTTCCTAATATGTGTATTCATTGCTATGTATTTCCCTCATAAGACTGATTTCATTTTATCCCATAGATTCAGATATGTTGCATTGTCATTTTCATTTAATTGAAGGAAGTGTCTGATTTCTTCTTTAATTTCCTTTGGGACCCATTGGTTATTCAGAAGTGTGTTGTTGAAATTCCACATGTTTATGAAATTTTTTGAGTTTCTTTTGCAATTGATCTCCAATTTCATAGCAGTATGGTCTGATAATATACAGGGGATAACTTCAATTCCTTTGCACTTACTTAAACATGTTCTATGTGTGAGTATGTGGTCTATTTTGGAGAATGACCCATGTGCAGCTGAGAAGAATGTGTATTCTGATTTTGTGGGGTGGAAGACTCTGTAAACATCTGTTAATTTCATTTGTTCAAGAGTTTGATTGAGTTCTAGTATTTCATTACTTATTTTTTGACTAGTTGATCTATCTATTTGTGACAATGGGGTATTGAGGTCCCCACTGCTATTGTATTAGTGCATATATGATTTTTCATGTCTGTTAGTATTTGTTTTCTATAGTTGGGTACACTAGTGTTTGGTGCATAGATATTTATGATTGTCATCTCTTTCTGTTGGATTGTTCCCTTTAAAAGGATTTAGTGTCCTTCTTTGTCTCTCTTTATCAGTTTTGGTTTGAAATCTACTTAATCTGCCAAGAGGATAGCTACTCTTGCTTTTTTTCCAGTTCCCATTGCATGGAGTATTGTTTTCCACCCTTTGACTTTCAGTCTATTAGTTTCTTTTTGAGTTAAGTATGTTTCTTGTATGCAGCATATTATTGGATCTTGCTTCTTGACCCATTCTGCTAGCCTATTTCTTTTGATTGGTGACTTGAGACCATTAACATTTATGGTTATAACTGATACATATTGACTTAACATTGTCATGACTTTTTTTTGTTGAATTCTCCCTCTTTACATTTAATTTCTTGTCTCACTCGATAGATTCATTCTTGTGTGCTTCCTGGGGTTGTGATCTTCATTGTCTATACCTAGTATATTATCTAATTTTTTTTGTAGTGCTGGTTTGGCATTCATGAAGTTCCTAATGTGTTCATTGTATCTTATTTCTCCAACAGTTTTGAAAGATAGTTTTGCAGGGTAGATCAATCTGGGTTGGAAGCTGTTTTCCTTCAGGGCTTGAAATACATCACTCCACGCTCTTCTTGCTTTGAGGGTTTGTGTTGAGAAGTCTGCTGTGATTCTGATGGCCATTCCTTTGTATGTGATTTGTTTCTTTTCTGTTATTGGTTGTAGAACTTTGTTCTTCTGTTGTGTTTCTGGAATCTTAACAATTATATGCCTGTATGTAGTTTTTTTTTTCTTTTTTTTTTGATACCAGGGATCAAGCTCAGGTCCTTGCACTTACGCAGCAGGTGGTGAAACCACTGAGCTAAATCCCCAGCCCTGTGTAGGTTTTTTTTCATCAAGGCTATTTGGAGTCCTATGTGCCTCACTTATCTGTATTTAAAGTTCTTTTCCTCTGCTTGGGAAGTTTTCTGCCATTACTTCTGTGAACAGTTTTTTTTATGTCATCTGCACTCTCTCCTATTTCTTCATTGACTGCAATAATTCTTATGTATTCTTCTTTGCATTGTCTAGCAGCTGCTGGATTGATTTCTTGTGGTCCCTTACAATTTTGAAGCAATTTTTCTTTTCCTGGTCACTAATTGCAATCTTATCTTCTATATCTGAAATTCTGTCCTCACATTGGCTCATTTTGCTGTTTAGACTTTAAGCGGAGTTTTTATTCTCCTGGAAATCTGTTTGCATCTGTTTTATGTATTCCATTTGTTTCCTATGTTGGAATTTCTTCATGTTCCTCAGCTCCTTTATTTTTGTGTCCTCTCTAGCTTGATTAATCATGTCTTGCACTATGGGCAGTCTCTGCTGTTGTATGAGAAACTATTTCTGATGTCATTTTTTCCAGATCCTCCTTTTTTTGGCAGTTCAGGGAGTCTAGGTGTTTGAGTATTAGAGTGTTCCATCCCATTTCCCTTTGCGGTATCTGTAGGTGATCTGGAAGTCTGGTTTTGAGACTTGTTTACATGTCTTCTCATTTTGACAGAGGCCTGGTGCTATTGGCACCCACAGGGCTCACCTCCTCTGGGGTGAGAGTGGTGGAATGGTGGCCCAGAAGTCCCTTCCTCCTGGCTGGGAGTAGTGGAAATTCAGCCTGGAAACCCCTTCTCTTGGGCTGGGAGCAATTGGACAGCAGCCCAGAAGCCCCTACCTCTGGGCTGGAAGTGATGGAATGGTGGCCCGGAAGCCCCTTCCTCCTGGCTGTGAGTGGTGGAAAGGCCCAGAGTTCTTTCTTAAGAAATATTTTCATAATCCATGAAGCTATATGTATATGATATATTTTTATTAGTACATGTTGTAATACATAATGTTTATATTCCTTGTGGGGAGTTGGTATATATACATAATATATCTTTTCTTTTTTGCTTAAAATCTTTTATTGGTACATTTTAGACATACAATACATTTATATTTATTGTTGGGTACTTGAACCTGTATATGATGTATCTTGGCTCCTATTTTTTCCCCATTACCTGTTCACCCTTCCCCCACTCCACCCTTCCCTATTTACATAGACTTTTTTTCCACTTTTTTCTTTTCTCATAATTTTTTCTTTCCCTTCTTTGCTTTCCCCTTCCCCTCCCACTTCCCCTACCCCTTTGGACCTTTTCTTCCTATTTCAAATTATCAATTATTTATAACATCTTAACTCCTTTTTTCATCTCCTTTCCCTCCCTTCCGTCCCTCTTCTATCCATCTCTTGGCCCCCTTTATTTGTGTGTGTGTGTGTGTGTGTGTGTGTGTATGTACATGTTTGTAGCACACAGTGTTTGCATTCCTTGTGTGGAGTTGGGGCATGTGTAGAATACATCTTAATTCCTTTTTTGTTCCCCTTTCTTTCCCCCTCTCCCCCCTCCCTCCTTTCTTGATTCACTTCCCCTTTGAGAATTATCTCCCTACTTCATATAATCCTTTCTTTTGCTCTTTATTTTTACTTTGAGTTTCTTATATTTTAAATGAGCACATTTCAAGTCATTCACTGAGAAATTTGAAATTATACCAAAGTTCTTGAAATAATTTATTCCTGTTAATGAAATACAATAAAATGCCTCCTGATTTTAACAGAGTCAACATATTGAACTATAGCCACTATATTTACAAATGGCATAAGGCAATTATTGGGTTGATGTTATCAATTTCAGAGTCCTAATGAACCCTGTGAAAGGTGATGTGAATGCCAACCAACTGTAACATACAGTATAATATGCCATCCTACTCAAAAATCACTGCTGAAGTGTTCTTTGTGAAACATAACAAGCAGATGGCCAACTCTACAAGAAAGCTGCGTTTTAATTCATATTACTTATAGTGACAATCAGAAATTATGCTTCTCTATCAGTAGCATGGGCAAAACTATTTTCAGCCATTATAACTTTGAATTCCCACAGTCTTTTTTGCTATTTACACTTGTTTCAGAATGTCTGCATGCATCAGATCATCTATAGAATTTTCTGTGTTATAATTCAAATATTTGAAAGAAATAATATTGGCCCTGCACTCATGTGAACACTTGTGAACATCTGAATAATTAAAAGGGGCTTAGTGGATCTTGTCACACTATTTTGTTTTCTACTTTCAAATTACTTAAGAGGAGGATTTTAAAATAGAATGACAGTCATCAAAGGACAGTTACAGAATAATAGCAAAAGAATCTTCTCTCCTTGCCATGGGAAAGAGGAGCAGGTGTTCTCTATGGCAATAAACTGTATTAATGGGATTTTAGAGGAACACTCAGAAAGGCTCATGTTCCTTTGAGAACAGACTGGCATCTGTAGGACTGGATGGATGCTGAATTCATGCGTGGATCAGTTCTTATCTTCTATAATGGGGAAGAGAGCTGACCCCTTTGGGCACAGACCAAATGTTGATTGTGCTGCCAACCATGCATGATATTCGTGGGGCCTAGATGAACAGTGAAGCAGGGGGCATGGCTTCAAGCATTTGGGGGGAGTCTATGTACGAAGTGCTGTTGAAAGGCTAATGCTTTAAGGGATGGTGGCATAGACCTTGGGTAAAAGAAGGAGTGTGTGGGTTAGAATAAAAGGTTAGATGAGGCATTACTTTGAGAACTATGCCATATGGAGTCCTATTGTGGTTTAGATCTAAAATGTCCCTTGAAATTCTCATGCACATGTGCGGAAGGCAGCTGGATCATGGGGGTGTGATATTCACCAGTGGATTCACCAACTGACAAGTTCTGCAGTTCAGTGTGCCATTAGGTGGTGAGGCCTGATTGGATGTAGGTCACTGGGGCATGACCTAAAAGGGTGTCTTCTTATTCATGCCTCCTTCCTTCCTTCTCTCTGCTTCCTGAGGGCCGTGGGTTGGGCACCTTTTCCACCACCATGCCCTTCTGCCATTCCATTTCTGCCTTGGAGACAGCTTACCACAGACTGAAATTGTGAGGCAAAATAAACCTCTCTTCCTTTACATTGTTGGTGTTAGGTACTGTGTCCCAGAGATGGGAAAGTAACTGAGGATAAGTCCTCACGGGGACACTGAAGAACACACAAATACACCCTGCCTTAGAACAGGAACGTGTAGGCTGCCATAAGGAGGGTATGATGGAAGGTCATGTTATCCAAGAAAGAACTATAAGCTATACCAACACTGTCAGAGAGATTTTTAAATTTTTCTTTAACCTTAAATTCCATTTCACAAGTGAGGAAGAGCAAGCAGGAGGGCTTTAGGGTATAGATGGGGAAGGGGAAGAAGAAATGAAAGAAAAAGATTGTTAATCCATTTCCCCTCTTTCTTGTGAGTGTCAGGGTCATAGGTTAACCCTGAGACACTGGGGTTAGGAAGGAAGGAAGGTAGGAAATGAGCAGTAGAAGGAGGGGAGAATGAAACCGATATAAGACTAAAATTTGGGGTTGGAGTGTATGTGAAGATGAGACTGTTTTTAAGGATAAAAGTGATTTAGATGCAAGGGGGAGAACAATCTGACAAAGCATTTGTGAAGAAGGCACAACAACTGATATCATTCTTTTTCTCCTTATTTGATCATCACATATGATAATAATATAGACAAGTGTATAACAGTTTGAAGATTTTGACTCAAATTGTGAAGTAGGTTCAAGAATCAGTACTTTAAAAAGCTTACATGATAGACAATATTACTCTTAAGTTTAAAGTCAGTTTTGATTAATGGGAAAACACTTGGAATTTCCACACTAAAGTCATGAGCAGGATATGGCAATCAACACTCATCTCTAATTTAATATGGTGATGAAAAAGAGATAAAGGTATAAAAATTGAAATGTGGAGATAGAAATATCAGTATTTCTACATGATATTTTATACTAAAACACCCTGAGAGAATCAATTTACAATTACAAATAAAAGGATTCAGTAAAATTTCCAGATACAGACTAGTTTATAGAAAATGAAGAAATACGAAGAAAAGATTACTGAAGGATACAATAGAAATCTTGGAATAACAGGCAGTGTTACTGATAACACTGTAAGTTTAAGGTTTTTCCAATACTGTGCCAGTAGGGTTTTATCTTACAATAGAGGTTATTTGTAGGATACACACATAGAGAAAATAATAAAGTGTGACTAGCCAAGAAATAACTCCTCTGGAAGAAGTGCAATGGATGGGTGACAGGTTCAAGAACTGGCTTTAGTAAGTTATCATTTTCTAAAGTTTCACCAATTAAAAGAATGTACAATAGACATTGGAGAATGGAAAGAAAATGTTCAAACGAGAAGGGAAACCAGGGAGGGGAAGAGGGAAAGGAAAGAAAGGGCAAAAAAAAGAGAGAGAAAAATCAAAAGAAAGAAATGGAAACAAAGCTTTTGTATATGAGCAGTGGGAAGTGGGGGGGGGGGAAGAAACAAGATATATCATGTACTGGTACAAATTCCTTATGATGAATGCTATCATTATGTATATCTGAAATGTTCCAATAAATGTTTTGCCTTTATAAAAAAGGCGGCCCGGGGGGTGCTGTGGCTCAGCAGGCCGGCCCTGGCCGGAGGCCTCGGGACTGGGCTGTGGCGCGCTGCCTGAGCGTCGGTGTGCTCCATGGGCAGCAGCCCGGGCCGCGATGACAGACTACAGCGAGGAGCAGCGAAACGAGCTGGAGGCTCTGGAGTCCATCTACCCCGACTCCTTCACAGTATCATCAGAAAATCCACCCAGCTTCGCCATCGCTGTGACAGCTGAGGCTGGAGAAAATGATGAAACTGTCCAACTACCCTCAAGTTTACATACAGTGAAAAATACCCAGATGAAGCTCCTCTTTATGAAATATTCTCCTGGGAAAACCTAGAAGATAATGATGTCACAGACATTTTAAAATTATTAGCATCACAAACCACTGTCTCTAAAACACTGCTCCAAAAACTATCACCTCTCTCGTCATTCTCTGTCTTGTCCAACCTCTCCAGTTATATGTAAACATGCTCAAGTTGTGTTTAAAAAGAAATACTTTTGACATCTTTGTTCCTTGCGTTTTCTCTGCTCACAGTCAACAGTACTGAAAGATTTTCTGCACTTGAACTTCTCATTTATTTGTCATTTATTTGTAGAATCCTATCCCCATCACTCTCCAGAAAATAGCAACCTCTTTGTAGGAATGCTAATGGATTCACCCAATCATCAATTTGATCTCTCTCAGGGTTCAACTCCATTGCCATTTCCTTCTTAAGATATTTACTGAAGGCCAGGAATTTAGCACAGTGGTGCTGTCACTTGCCTTCCAAGCACAAGGGCCCAAGTTCAATTCTTGGTACCCCCCAAAAAAGAAAAAAGATATTTACTGAAATCCTTTACCTACACTCAATGAATTTTCATTGTGTTATTCTATTTTTATTTAGTATTTTAAGGAAGTTTCATTTATTTTTCTTTATTAAATACAGGTAGCCTTTCTTTTTTTGTGTTCTTCTTCCTCCTACTTTTAGCATTCTTCTTTGATCCAAAGAAATATCACCCAGCAAGTTTAAAAAAAAAATTAGTGCCTCAAAGTGTTGAGACCTACCTAGGAAAGAAACATGAAAAGACATTCTAAAAGCACAATAATTAAAAATATATTATTTAAGTATACCACCTATAAAATGTGTCAGATGAACTTAGTAAAGAGAATTTAAAGAAAGATGAAAGTTTTGGCTGAAGAGGTTTTTTGACAAAGAGTGGTAGTTCATCATACTATTTATCCAAAATTATTATTCCCTCATCATATTAGTTATCCAAAATTATTGTGTCTTCCTTTCCATGCTATACTTCTCTATGAAAGGAGCATACTTTTCCAATGACCTGTAGATTGACTATGTGACTTGTCAATTAAAAAATGATTTGGCAGACTTACTAGGCATCCGAGTAGAAAGACAGCATGCACTTTTTAGTTTAACCCTGCCCTCCTAGTCTTCCCATGGAAAAGTTCCTCCCCAGAGATGGCTACTCCTGATACTGGGCTTAGGTGGAGAAGACAGAGCAATTCAGGCCAAGGAACTCAGTACAGCTGTCACCTGAGAACTCTCACACAACCTGAGCAGAAATAAATGTTTCTTGTTAGAAGATACTGATATACTGGAAATGTGTTTTCTGTTACTGCAGAAACTAACTTAATAAAATATTAAAACATTTAAACATGTCACTAAAGCTTAATGACAGTGTTGCTCAAACACAATGTACATTTTAAAAATTATCATTCATGGAAAAGAATATATGCATAATTCAAATGGTTGTATAAAACAAAATAGGTTTAAAATTCTCATGTATTAACAAATACAAGAAAATGAATTAACAATTGATAAAGCATGTTAAGTGCTTCCTTTACTTAAAATCTAGTGGAAGGATATTTACTGATTTTGAAAATGTGAAAAATACTAGCTAATATACAAGTGACAACACAAGAAAGAAAAATAAATTATAAATCACGGGAAGATGTGAGAAAATGAAAAACAAAATGATCATTTAAACAAGAAAACATTGTTTTTAAACAAGAAAGGCACAAATAATTATGTAAGATATTAGGGTACCTAAATAACTACTGTATATAAAATATTAGGAGTAACAAATAACTTCTAATTTACAAAACAATACAAAAATCTTAAAATCAAGAAAATTCTAACATTCGCTATTAATAAACTACATACTGCATATTGAAGACAATTAATCTTGAATATCCATTAATAGTGAAATACTAGAATATATAAAACTGAAATAATTGAAAATATGACAAAATGATAGAAATATTGGTAGAGAACTATAATGCAGTCTTAATCTATAAGAGATACGAAGCTAAAACAGACCAAAATAAGCAACAATTACATAATTGATATTTATGATTACCCCATATATCATAATTTACACTTTAAAGAGTATAGACTAATTTATGTAGCTCTGTAAGAGTAACAGGAATTAAGTAAAATTAGATCTTTCAAAACTAAAATAAATATGAAGATGTAAATACCTCACTGAGATATTAATTTAATATTTTAAACATATATCCTGAAATGATCTACTGGATTTCCTCACAAGTCCACTTTAATTTTCTGAGAAACTTCCATTCTATTTCTCATGTTGACAATCCCAATTTCAGCTTCTATCAACAGTGTATAAGGACAGATTTTTCCAACCCTCTCACCAGTATGTTTTATCGCTTGTCTTTTCATAAACAGCCATTCTAAAAGTAACGAGGTGCTACCTAACTCAGTTTTGATCTGTGTCTTCCTTAATGATTAGTGATGTTGAGCACTTTTTCATACCATTGTCAGACATTTGTATGCTTTCTATGGAAAGATGTCCAGTCAGATCCTTTACCCATTTTACTTTTACTTTTTCATTGCTTTATTTTTATTAATTTTTAGCTTACACATTAGATTTGCACATTAGAAGATATAAAATATGATACCTTAATGTATACATTAGGTAATGATCAAATTGGGGAAATTTGAATGTCTATAACCTTAAAGTTTTATGATTTCTTAATGGTGAATTTATTCAAAACCTCTCTCCTAAATATACTAAGGTATGCAATGCATTATTGTTAACTACATTCACCCTGCTGTGCCACAGTCTACTAGAATTTGTTCCTATTCTTTGAATTTAATATCATACCCCTTGAATAATTTCTTTCCATCTCTCCCCTTACTCTTCTCCATCTCTGATAATCACCATTTGTCTCTTAAGTTTGGTAAGATCAACTTTTAATTATCTTACACAATGAGATGAAATGATGTTTGTCTTTCTATGCCTAATTTATTTCACATAATGTACTATTCTCCAAATGTACTCCTTTTGATCCAAATGATAGGTTTTCAACTTTTTGTAAGGCTAAATATAGTGGATGTTACTGTATCCATTCCATTCACCTATTAATGGATATTTTTGGCTGAGCCCAATGCTAACTATTGTAAATACTACTGCAATAAATATAGGAATACAGATTCTATAAGCTGATATAATTTTCTTTGAATATATAACATATATATATATCTCCAGGTGAGATTGTTGAATTATCCAATTTTCAGTATTTTGTGGAAACAGTTTCCCTTGCCAGTAAGTTTTATTTTTTTGTTTCTTTGGTAATAATCATTCTTACTTTTATCTTACTATGGCTTTGATTTGCATCTTCCTGATGTTTAGCAATAATGAACTTTTTTCCATGACCATTGTTGTGGCTTCTTTTGAGAAATGTCTGTTCAGGTTTTTAGATTACTTAATTGGATTTTTAAAATTTTTGCTTGTGAGTAGCTTGAGTTCCTCGATATTAAGCAAGTATATAGAACATTAGGGGCTCTCTATTCTGTTTCATTAGTCCATGTGCCTGTTTTTATGCCAGTAGTATATGGTTTTGACTTCTATATTTTTCTAATATGGTTTAAAATCATGGGTTGTGATGCCTTCCCTTTTATTCTTCTTTCTCAAAATTGTTCTGGCTATTTGAGGTCTGTTGTGGTTCTGTATGAATTTTAGGATTGTGTTTTCTATTTCTGGAGAAAAGTATCATTAGAATTTTAATAGGTCTTGCAGCGAATTTGCAGACTGGTATAAGCTGTGTGGACATTTAATAGTATTACTTCTTGAAACCCACGAGATAGTTATATATTCATCTTCTCAATTTTTTCAACAAAGTTTTATGGTTTTCAATGGGCAGATCTTTTACCTCATAGGTTAATTTTTTTCTATTTATCTTGTAAATGAATCACCTATAAAACAAATATTCAAGGTAATATTATTTTGCTATAAGAAAGAAGGAAATCTTGACACTTTGAACAACATGGATGAATCTAGGGGACATTAGGTTAAGTACAGCAAGCCAAATAAGGAAATATAAATACCATATGTCATTTATGTGGAATCTAAATATCAAACTCATAGAAAAAGAGTCTAATTGTGGTCATCAGAGGTGGAGCATGAGGAAAATTGTATTCAAAGGGTAGAAGCTTTCAGCTTTTTTTTTCTTTCTTTATTCAACAAAATTTGTTGAGCCCCTGCTATAATCTACATCCCATTATCTTTTTCCTTGTTAGTAAATATTTGTGAATACATTCTTCATGGGGAGCCGGTATATGTACTTATTTCATCTTAATTCTTTTTACTTCCCCTTCCTAAACCCTCCTTCCCCTCTCTCTCCATCCTCAGACCCCCTCCCCATCTGCAAAAGATCTACCTCCATGTTTCCTCTAATCTACCTTTCATTTTGCTCTTTAAATTATTTATACTTTAAATTATTTATCATTTAAATTAGTTTCTCATATAAAAGAAACCATGTAATATTTATACTTGACTATCTGATTTATTTCACTTAGCATTATAGTCTCAAGTGGCATCCATTTTCCTACAAATGACTCAAGTTTATACTTCTTTATGGCAGAGTAGCACTCTATTGTGTAAATTTACATTTCTAAATCAATTCATCTATTGATGAACATAGAGGCCACTTCCAGGATTTAGTTGTGCTGCTGTAAGTATGGGTAGATACAAATCTCTGTAATATGAGACCTTTGACTCTTTTTGGAAAATACCCAGATGTGGAATATTTGGATTGAAAGAAACTTCTATTTTTAATGTTTTGAAGAGTCTCCATACTGATTTCTGTGGTTGTTGCACTAGTTTACAGTCCCAGAAACAATGCATAAGGGAGATTGTGATCCCTCTTGCTTTGCTCTTACTGGCCAGAGTTGCTTGTGCTCTTCTGGATCTCTTCTGTTTCTATACAAATTTTAGAAAACTTTTCCTGTTCTGTGAAGGATGCTGGTTCCATTTAAATTCCAGAAATATTTTTTTAGTTCTGTGAAGTATGCTGTTTGTATTCTGATTGGGATTTCATCAAATCTACACAGCAGGTTTGGTAGTGTGGCCGTTTTGACAATCTTGTTTCTCCCTATCCAAGAATAAGAGTTGTCTCTCCATTTTCTGATGTCCTCTTTGTTCTCCTTTTTCAGAGAAGTGTAACTCTTGCTACAGCAGTCTTTCATTTCCTTGGTTAGGTTAAGTCATGAGTATTAAATATTTTTTAAGTTATGGTGAAAGACGTTATTTTCCTTTTTTCTTGCACAGTGGGTTCCTTTTTGGTATACTAGAATGCTACTGACTCTTTTGTGTTTTGATTTTTTATCTTGATAACTTTGCTGAATTTGTTTATTAGTTATAGGAGTCTTTTGGTGAAGTTTTTGGGGTCTTCTATGTAAAGGATCTTCTCATCCATGAATAAAGATAGTTTGACTTCTTCCTTTTGTATATTTTTTCTTTTTACCTCTTTCTCTTACCTGATTGATCTCAAAGAATTTTGAACATATAGTGAACAGGTGTAGTAAGAGGTTAAGTATCTTGTTCCTGATTTTAGAGAGGAAAGTTTTCATTTTTTCCCCATTTAGTATAATGTTGGCAATGAGTGTGTCATACATGGCTGTTATCAGATAGAGATAAAGTCCTTTTGCTGTTTTCTTCATGGTATTTGTCTTTAATGGGTGCTGGATTTTGTCAAAGGCATGTTTTGTGTCTACTGAAGCAATCATATGATTTTTATTCTTTTTTCTGTGATGTATATTACATTTATTGACTTATGTATGTTGGACCATCCTTGTGTCCCTGGAATGAAGCCAACTTGATTATTACATATAATCTTTTAAATGATTTGTTCCATTCTGTTTGAGAGTATACTGGTGAGAATTTTTGCATCTATGTTCATTAAGGAGATTGGCCTGTAGGCTTTACTTTGCTTTGCTTCTCTTCTCTCTCTCTTTTTTTCTTTTATTTTCTTTTTCATGTTAAGTCTTCATGTGGTTTTGGTTTCACTGTATTGCTAGCTTCCAGAAATGAGTATAGCAGATAACTGGCTATAACTAAGATAAACTAGTGGTATAAATGAAATCAATTCACATATATATTGAAATTTTTTAAAACAATGGAATTTGTAATTTGGGGAAGTATTTGAACCTCTCCCTATTTCCTATTTATCTATTCTATTTTGTTCTTTATTTCTCAATTTTGACAGGGACAGACTCTGGGGATCCAACCTAAAGTATGAGTGGTAATTAACTTAATTGTGGCAATTATTATGCAATATATATATATATATATACATGAAAACATCACATTATGTATAATGAGTATAATCAATTATTATTTGGCAACTAAAATTGTACAATAAATAAAAACATTTTTACAGCCTCTAAAATGTACATATCAAAAAATATTCTCCCACCATAATCTTATCACAATAGAAAGGAATAACCAGACATCAAAGTTTAAACCTCAATTCTTTGGCCTCTGTGAAAAATTTAATGAGTTCAAGAAAAAAATGCAAAGTCCAAAATATGCAATTTAAAAAATGCCAACATATGCAATGTGACCTCATTATAGAGGAGAACACATATATGGGTGAATATATGTAATATATACGTGTGTGTGTGTTTGTGTGTATGTGAATATATATTTATATTAAACAGTAAAATTTTTACTTTTTCATTAATTAGCTGTAGAAACTATTATTATGGTTACTAACCAGTCAGACTTCCCTTGAGTATTGTTACAAAAAAAATATGACACATAGCTACTTCTAAATCTTTGGTATTGAAAATTATAAAATATACTAATGAATTATCCAAACATAAAAATTCTAGCTTCCAACATTTTAGGTTACCAAAATAAAATGCATTGACATTAGCATACAATCTACAAAGTTTCAAAAATTAAAACAAAACCAACCTAAGTAAAAAATAAAAGTAAATATCTATTAACTAAAATTAGGAAAGTTTAAGCATTCATAAAGTTTGAATATCATTTTGGAAAAAATGTCAGTAAATATATCAAGTCTACAAATTTTAATTAAAGAACAGCAACAACAATGAAAGAATGGACATAATTATTGAGTGTTTTGTTTTGTTTTGCTTTGTTTTGTTTAGTATTGGGGATTGAAACCTGGGCCTTACACTGTATTACATCCCTGACCCTACTTCTTAATTTCTTTTTTGTTTGTTTGTCTGAGACAGGGTCTCACTAAATGACTAAATTGCCCATGCTGGCTTTGAACTTGCAGTGTGTTTGCCTCAGGCTCCCAGAGTGCTGAAACATAATGAATATTTTTAAAGTTCTCAGTAGGTTAAAAATAAAAGTGATATAGTTACAGTGCACTGTACAATATATTTGTTAATCAATATGAAGTATAAGATAGAAACGTATGAATGAATACAATTTTCTCCTTAAATAATATAATACTAAATCAACTAATAATCTTGATTGTTATTTTTAAATTAGCAAGGATTTGCTCCCAAGAAATTTCCAGAATAAACTAATTTCATAGACTGGTTTTCAATTTTTATGAAATATCTTTGCTTTCTTTGATATAAAGTTTTCTGCCCATAAAAGATATAACCAGCCCAATTCATTAGTTAAAAGTAGCATACATTTTAGACTTACACAAATAAGCTTAAGACAAAATAAGTTAAAAACATGGGGAAAAAAGCGTACATAGGAACTTTCAAGAAGTAAGTCATTTAATAATGATTTTCAATTAGTATAAAATATAAGACAGAATTAAATCTAATAAATTTCATACATTTAATTACCTTAAAAACATGTAGTTTATAATATATTAAAATGATCAATAAAATTTAACCAACATTAAGAATTCTTAAGTAGAACTCATAACAAGTTTTTCTAAATTTTAAAATTAAAGCTATCAAAGAAAAACAATACATATTCTTAGAGTGTGTATTGAATACTCATCGACATTTCTCCACAGTACACCATTCGGGAATATTACTTAGAAAGCAGATAAGCATTCAAAATATCAATTTCAATGAATAAAATTCAACTATACATAAACATTTATTCATTCTGTGAGACGCTTAAAATCAAACTGAACAGTTCTGATTGTATTAGTGGACAGGTTTGGTGTGGAGAAGAATCGGGTGCAATGTAAGCCCAAAGAGACTTCTGGGTATTGAAACAATGGGATTGCTTTAGGAAAATTGAAAAATATGAAGCTGAACAAATACTTGGAACATAATTTTGTGGTTTAGACATTTCTAATCAAAGTTGTTAAGGATAATTTGATTTCTAAATGATATTTCAAATGTTTCCTGGCAGTGGTATGGGTAGAAGCAACAAAAGGAAGAAGGAGGCAGGGAGGTAGAGAGAGCATTGGATGAATCACCAAGTGCAGAGAGTGCTGATAGGAAAAAATGGGAAGTTACTTGGACAAATGTTCTGAGAATGCTCTTGTCTTTAGCATCCATGATAAACAACCATTCCCTCTACTCTCCAACAGTTCCTTCTCTTTATCTCCGCTTTGAAAAACATTTTCCACCTCTCACCATTTTTAAGTCATAGTTAACAATAGGAAAAATGAGGAAATCTTCCAAAGGCAGGGGAATGAATATTGTTTATACTCATTAATTAGTATGCATAATAACAATAAATTCATATTTTGAGTCCTCAAATTGTGCTAGGCACTAAGCTGGATGTTTTGATGAGTTGCCATGCCAATCTCCATAAAAATTCATGAAGCAGTATCAGCACTCCCATTCCCAAGGTCATTGTCAGAGGACCATAAATAGTCACTTGGAAAAGTCGCAATGCTACTACATGCTCCTTCTACTTTATTCTGTTTCCAAATTCCAATCTGCTTCTTACTTGTAGGCTCTAGTTTTAAATGTCTAAGAGAGATTGCTAAATAATTCCATATAATGATCATTTGTCTGTGATCTAGGTTTTAACAAATTCAGAGTGAAAATTCCAAGGGTAAATACCTCAGGCTTCAGGTGGAATAACTTTCTGCCATCAAGGTGGTAGCTGACATACTTCTAGCATAATGGTGACACTTTCGTAAAGGTCTAAGCTAATTAACTTCCCAAGCACTTCACACCACATTAATTGTTCCAGTAACCCAATATCACATTAGGAAGATGGTAAAGGACAAGCATTCTTTGAGTTGCTCTGTGCCAGGAACTTTATTCAGTATTTAGTATCAAAACATTGTCATTTTTTAAAGTGTAATATATTTTATTTTAGATAATGGTTCATTTCGCCTATAGGGGTGTAAAATTTGTCTTCTAGAACTGTGTCTTCTAAAATCAGTGATAGGGGCCAGGGATTTAGCTCAGTGTTTCCGCCACCTGCCTTGCAAGTGCAAGGTCCTGAGTTAGATCCCCTGTAGTAAATAAATAAATAAATAAAATCAGTGATGACATTTAAAACATGTAGCAATTATTATGGAGAAAGAAAAAGTATTCAGAACAGATGCTAGAGAAGGCTCCTGGAGGTCTTTTCCTGTGTCAGAAATCCCCTAAATTGCAGAAGTCCTCCTAGTCTCCAGGAAGCAATTATAGTGACATGTAGCAGAAGGGAACTTGGAAAGTTGAGGAGAGAAGCTTTACCATAAAAAACAGGAAATTATTTCAGCAAACAGCTGGTCAGCCTTAGCACTACAAATATTTTTGTATATAAATTAGTTCTCCTAGAGGTTTTTAAAAGGACTAGAATTATAGTCTCTTTAAAAAACAGCCTAGATAGCTCATCTAAGTAATCAAATTTGTAGTTTATAAATTATTACCAATTAAATCTCTTTATATGCTTTCATATGGAAATTTTTCTTTGCTCCACTATGTTATCATACTGATAGATATTAAGTTCATATAAAAGTCAGAGAAAAGCACATGAAGAAAATTTCAGCTGTGGTTGACCAGAGTTTGTAGTACTGGTTTGCACTAATTTGAAGAGAAATTTGAAAAGTAATCCATCAAGTTCAGAAACCACATATAACACTTCAGCTCATAATTGTATTAAGGCAAATTCTATATTTTTGTATTTTTTATATCTTTTATTGAAATTATTCAGATTTTAAGTATAACATCAGAAAAACACTAAGAAATATTTTATTGTTAAGTCGCAATGCGAATATCTTGCTGAACTACTTGTAATCAAATCAAAATATATGATATGCAATTGCTTAAGATAATTTTGATTGCTCCATTCAACTTACATGCTTTCTGCATTGTGAATTCAACAAATTAATAGTATTTTTTTAAGGAGAATTAAATATAATAGTGCTTAGTTATGACAAAGTGTAAAATGTGAAAACAGTAACATTTCAAAAGAGAAAAAAGAGTGAATTAAAAGTAAAAGAAATCAAAATCTTACTTAATTACTTAAAATAAAAATGCCAGCTGCCAGGGTAGGTATAAAATTGAGTGTTATCATGAATTAAATCTCAGTTACATTCAATCTCCTTACATTCAGAAAAGCTTCAGTTCCACACTGAACAGCAAAGGGTAATTGACAGTATGTATAAAATTATCACTTACAACAAAATCTCAAGTTAATGTGCATTTCTGAAGTATTGAAATTAGTATAGTTGGGACATTGAAACGAGACTGTTTTGACACTTTCCTCTGGCAAATTTTGCAATAATTTACTGTACCTTAAAACATACTGAAAAGATATTTCTTATAATTGTGTTTCAATTTATGTTCTTATTGTGGGGTGGTTGCAATAGAATGACATTATTTAATTGAAACTCTTAAGTGCATGAAGTTGAGCCTCTACAGTAATAAAGTTTGACAGTTTTTTCCCCATTTCAAAAATTATACTTTTGAAGGTATAAGTGATAACTTTATGTAGCAACATTTTCTGAGGCAAAAGCAAAATTTTCCAAGTCTACATTTATGAGGTTCCACTGAATTTGATTATCATGAGTTGCCAGCTGTATGAATTCCTGATTGGTTTTATAACTGATATTGATCATAGCAAATTATCTTTCATCAGGACATTGATGTTTTAACAATTTCAGGATAGCATATTTTAAATGAGCTTTGTGATCCAGAGTAGAGTACATTCTATGTGCATTCTATGAATTAATTACCAGTTATAAAAATTTCACAAGTTTTCATAATTGATGAAGATTTTCTTAATGACCAGCATGTTTATTAAACATTGATGATAGAAAGATCATCAATAATGGCTTTATTTTAAATTATTTTCCTACATATACATATATATATAACATATATAAAATTTATTAGTGACAAGTGTTGAAAAGGATATGGAGAAGAGAGGTCTCCCACATCATTGATAGGAATGTGAATTAGTACAATCATTAGAAAAAATGTATGGAGTTTCCTAAAATGTTAAAAATGTAACTACTATTTGGTCCAATAATAACATTTTTGGTCATATATCCAAAGGAAATAAAATCAGTATCTCAAAGAGAGATATATGCATTCCAATGTTACTGCAGCATTATTCACAATAGCCAAAATATAAAAGCAAAATAAGTGTCCATCAACAAATAAAGCAAATGTGGCATATATACTCAGTTTTCTGTTTGTTTGTTTGTTACCGGGGGTCGAACTCGGGTCCTTCCACTTGCGGAGCAGGCGGCGAAACCACTGAACTAAATCCCCAGCCCCTCTACTCAGCCTTAAAAAAGAACACAGCCTTTTGTGACAAAACAGATGAACCTGGGGGAAATTATGTAAAGTGAAGTATACCAAGCCCAGAAAGGCAAATATCACGTGACCTCACTTACATATAGAATCTAAACCCTGAACTCTCAGAAGAGGCCAGGCTCATGGTCACTATGCATTTGAGGTAAGAATGGCTGAGATGCTGATCAAAGAATACAAATTTTCAGTTAGGAGAAATGAATTCAAGTGATCATTGCTACACATGGCAACTACAGTTAATAACAATGTATTGCATTTTTGAGAATTGTTAAGAGTAACTTTTAAGTGTTCTCACCACAAAAATATAGGTATTTGGAGTAATAAATATGCCAAGTAGCTTGATTTAGTCATTGTACAATATATACATATTTCAAAATATTATGTTGTAGGTAATAAATATATATAATTATTGTCAGTTAAAAATAAACTTTATAAAAATTAATAGATCTCAGTTTAGTAGTACATAATTTTCTAAAATCATTTATCATTTAGGAAGGTTTTTCAGCATAAAAATAAATATGCAAAATATTAATTTCTACCAGTAAAAATTCAAGCACATATATTTTTGATGTAATTATAAATTGTATACCTTCTTGCATGACAGGATTAGAAACTCTAAATTGTTAGAAACTGATCTAGCCACGGTTTCAGTTTCTGAGGGCCTTAGGTAGCATACTAGTTTGTCATGTGGAAAGAAATTGGACTGTGTAAAGACACATGTTTATTTATGTCACTTAAATAGAATTACTTCACTTAAGGCATGTTAGTAAAAAACAATAATCTTATTCTTGAAGGGATAATCTACTTTCCATTTGGACTTATTGAAATGAAGTATTTGCCTCCAATATTAGATATCAAAGCATAATTTTAGATTATACATGTTTTCTCTTAAAAGTTGACTCCATGCACCAGACCAAAATGATAAGTGTAATTAAATATTGTGTAAGTGATATGAAGAATAATGTTCCAGCAAATTGAACAAGAGAAGAGATAACATAATCAAGGTTGTTGGTAGATTAGACAAAAGAAGAGGTCTTCCTAAGGAAATACTACTTCAGTGGAAACTTAATTCCAATGTAGGACTAAATCAGGCTTAATATGATGTAGTTAGACGTGGAGAAGGAAGCTGGCCTAGTGACAATAACTATGAATTGTTAAGATGGTATATAGATTCAATCATCTATGAAAAGATACAGCATGAGGAGAGAACAAGACCCGTGGTAGTTGTGCTGAACCCTGATGTCATTAGTGAGCTGATCCAAACAAGTTTCTACAAGTGTGTACAGTTCACTTCTCATATTCTCAACTAATACCATCACCTAGAATTTCCACCTCATAAATGCCAGAGCTAGGAGTTAGATTTTTTTGGTAGAAGAAACAGGAACCTGAATTCTGAAGGAAAGAAAATTCAGTAGGGTGGAAGGATAATACTGCCAAGTTTGTGACCTAAGTGTAGAGACTTTGCCCACATCTGTAGGGAGTGTAGAAAGCCTAAAATAAAAATAGGATGCATTTGGAATATTACCATTTGTTAGTGAGCACCATATTTTTGACTTGTTATTTATTAAAAGTAGGAAAAATTTAGGCATTTTAATTTTCATATGACCACATATCTAAAACTTAAATTCAAATTCTATATTTCCTGTATCTATCGATATTTCAATAAGAACAATTTTGTTTCCACTAGTGTTCACCACTCTTTAAGAATCTAGAGGAAAAGTTTAAATTATATTAAAATTGTGAGAATTAGGTAGAGTCTTGAAAGTCACTTGTAAGATGACAAAACATTGTTAAGTGATCTTGATTGGTGGGCTTGATTTCAATTGATGTGGTCTTGATTTCAATTAAAAGCAGGTGTTAATAAGAAGGGAATGGAATTTATATGAGAAAATGAAAAAATGGAAACAAAGTCTTTGTAAATAGGGAGAGGTGGAGGGGTTGAAGGGAGGGCAGGGGAATGAGAAAAAACTAAGAACCAAAATAGATTACATAAACGTGCAAATTCCCAATGATAAATGTCATTGTATCTTATGTATTCCTAAAATGTACCAATAAAACTAATTTTTAAAAAATATGAAGAATGGGGATAGACAGGAACACTTGAGGCCAAACCATTTCTGAACTAGAATCAATTCAATTATTCTAAGACTTACTGTGCAATTGATGGATTACCAACCCTGTTCCATTTCTTTTTTTTCTAATTCTTGGATTTTGTCATTTTTTGTGCTTTATTCCAAATCACAGCTGTTTTAAATTTTTTGTCTGATAAGTCCAATAGCCTGGATATAGTTCAGTCTTATTTTGATGCTTATTTTGCCTCTTCAAACTGCTTTTTAGCCTTTTTGTATGTTTTGTAAATTTTCTTTTTCATAGTAAGCAGGTCCCTGGTAGAACTGCTGTCCTGGACCTTTAGCTATGTGGTGAGGTACAGGGGAGGAGAGCATGCTGTAGTCTTGTGAGTAGGTTTCAGTCTCTTCGTGAGCATAGACCTCTGAATTGTGAAGGCTCCACACGCATTCAATGGCTCCCCATCCCTGAGTTGGGAGAGAGAGGGTAGCCACTGGGTGCTGTCGTTGGGTATTTTTCATCTTTTATGTGTCAAGTTAAAGCCTGCTGGGGTCGGGAATTTCCCTTCCTCAGGTCAGTAAGACTCTGGTGAAACCCAGCAAGCTGGTCTCTGGTTAAATAGAGCTTCTCCTGAAGGAAGACCCGTTAAGGCTTATTTCAAATGCTTTGCTTCCTCTCCTTCTCAGGGTGATTAGGTGCTCTTTCGCCAATATTCACTGTGAGAACCTGAGCGAGCTCCTGGAGAGGTCTTCAGTGGCTGGATACTGTTTTGTTTTGAATTTAATCTCTCAGCCTTATCCACGCAGAGTCTCCAACAACTCATCAGCCACACCTCGGAGCTCCCTGTGTCAGCACTGGGCACCTCAGCGGTTTGTGCGCATGGGTTTCTGCTCCAGCAAGACATGACTCGCATTTTCCTGCAGATCTTTGCAACTATGCAGAGGGGCACAGTGTTCTGCCCTGCTACCCCACCTCTGGCAGATTTAAGAGAAGTTGTTGATTTTTCCACTTATTCAGCTTTTGCTTTGTTAGACTATAATGGTGACTTTCAACTTCTTACATACTGAACTGAAAACCAGAAGTGACTTTATTTTTTTAATCACAGAATTAGTAGAGTTTTAGAAAAGACAAGGCAAAAACTTAATGAGATTTTCATTTAAACTGCATATCGAAAGAGTATTTTATATTATATAGACCAAAAGGGAAGAGAATTCTCATAGACATACTGTTTGTATCATTTTAAAAATAAATAAAGGCTCATATGAATCTAGTTTGCTTAGACTATAGCCTATCAATTTCAGTGATGCCGCTACTGACATTGGATGGAAACAACCAGTGATTTATACTAAGCTACTCAAGTAAAATAAGTTATTGCTCATTAACTGGCAGAAACTATCCAATAAGACAGGCTGACAAAACAATTTGTTCTGATAAATTGTTGTGTACTTATTTGCAAGGCTGGCATAAATAATCTTGTTTCTTCAAGGTGTAAAGAACAGATAGGAGAAGCCCATTAGGTGTCATGCCAGTTGAAGGACCAAGCGCTATAGGGCATTCTCAGAGATTTTCTGTATGTGTATCATTCATTTCTGTTGTAGCTTGAGGGCGCATTTCTAAGAAAACTTTAACATCCATTGTAATCATTTGTCAGAGATAAACAGTCATTGTTGAGAACAAGTATAAATGTCTTTTTGCAATTATTTAGAAAAGTAATCTATATAGTTCATAAAATTAATATATTTTTCTCTGAATTCTAACATGAAGCAAAAGTATCAGTTATTTTTTTTTTGTTGTTTAAATTCTTTTATTGGTACATTTGAGGTACACAATATGTTCATATTTATCATTGGGTGCTTGTACCTGTTCATGATCTATCTTGTTTCTTATTTTTCCCCAGTCCCTGTCCACTCTTCCATATTTACATAGACTTTGTTTCCATTTTTTCCTTTTCTCATAATTCTTCCTTTCACTTCTTCCTTTTCCCATTCCCCTCCCACTTCCCCTATCCCTCGGAATCTTTTCTTCCTATTTCAAATTATCAATTTTTCATTTTAATCATTTTAATTCTTATTTATACTTTCAGTTTCATACACCAGAGAAACTATTCAGTATTTATACATGTGTGTCATATTTATTTCACTTAAGAGTATGGCCTTAATATGCATTCATTTAGCTATAAATGTCTCTAGTTTCTCATATGGCTGAGTAGTACTTCATTTTATTAAAAGACCACATCATCTTTATCCAGTGTCCAGTTGATCGGCAATTTGGCTGTTTCCAAGCTTTAGCTATTACAAACTGTGCCGCTATGAACATGGGTGCACATATATCACTGTGGTATGATTCTTTCAATTCATTTGGGAAGATACCGAGCAGGGGAATAGCTGGGTCAAATGGGACCTCTAGCCCTAGTTCTCTGAGGTATCTCCATACTGATTTCCACAGTGGTTGCACCAGTCTGCACCCGCACCAACAATGGAGAAGGGTTCCTTTCTCCCCACACCCCTGCCAGAATTTGTTATTGGTTGATTTGTTGATAGCAGCCATTCTTTCTGGGGTGAGGTGGAATCTCAGTGTTGTTTTCATCTGCATCTCTCGAATGACC
>NW_004624731.1:20096386-20139650 GCF_000247695.1 Heterocephalus glaber | reverse complement strand
CCAGGGATTTAGCTCAGTGTTTCTTCTGCCTGCCTCACAAGCACAAGGTCCCAAGTTCTATCCCCGGTACCCCCCCCCAAAAAAAACAAGTCACAGGGCTGGGGCTTTAGCTCAATGGTTCCACCGCCTGCCTCCCAAGTGCAAGTTCCCAAGTTCAATCCCTGGGACCAAAAAAAAAAAAAAAAAGGTAAAAAGGAAAAAACAAGTCACAGACTGAGAAAAATGTTTGCAAACACAAATATGAAAGAAGCCAGTTTGCAAAGGCTACCCATTATATGATTTTTTTTCTATGTAACATTCTAAAAAATTCAAAATTATACAGACAATGAAAAGATGAGTGGTTGCCAAGGTTTGGGGGAGGAGTAGGCCAAGGATGAATATGCAGAACACAGATTTATCAGGCAGTAAAACTATTTTGCATGATTTTATAATGATGCATACACATAATTATGCATTTGACAAAATGTATAGCACTTACAATACAAAGCATAAACTCTAATGCAAACTTTGAATTTTAATTAATAATAATGTATCAAATATAACAAAATGCTCTATACAAATGCAAGATGAAAATAGATCAAGGTGTTGGTACATGGGAAAGAGATTAAGTAGGAATTCTCTTTTCTAATCACTTTTTTTGTAAGTCAAAAAAATGTGTATCAAATTTATTAAATAAAAAGGGTAAATGGATTTTTAAAAAGATGAGAATTTGAATAGATATTTCTCCACAGGAGATATACAAATGGTCAATATGCACAAGAATAATGCTCAACAACATCATTAGGGAAATATTAATCAAAGGCATAATGAAATGCCTCCTCAGACAATCTAGGTGGCTGTTATAAAAAAGTACAGAAAATAACAAGTGTTGGCAAAGATCAGTAGAATTTAGACCCCTCACCCTTTGCGGATAGGAATATAAAATGATGTAGCCATTTTGGATAGGAAAATGTTATACATGGAAGCCCCTTATGGCTCACTAATCTCACATTCTAGAATAAAGTCAAGAGAAATCAGAACGTACATCCAGACAAAAACTTGTATGTGACTACTCATACCAGCACTATTCTAATAGTTGAAAGCTGGAAACAATTCAATGCCTATCAACTGATGGAAGAATAAACGAAATACAGAATATCCACACAAGGCAATTGTATGCAGCCATAGAAAGGGATGAAGAACAATATATGTAACAACATTACAGATACTAAAAGAAAAGAAACCAGATACCAGATACCAGAAAGAAACCAGATACTAAAGACCACATACTACATTATTTCACCTTGAGAAATATCCACAAAGCTATAGTAAAAGAAACCAGATGAGGGGTGTCAGTCACCCCAAGTAAGGATGAATAATAATTTATGGCTATAAGATTTCTTTTTGTGTATTAAAATGTCCAAATTTAATTGTGGGAATGGCTGCATCATTCTGTGAATATATAACACAATGGAATTGAACCCATTAAATGGATAAACTTCAGGCTTAAAATCAAGAGGATGGTATTCCCTAGCAGTTGGGCAAGCAATGGAATACTTTACATAAATAACAGCTAGTAAAGAAATACTAGCTAATTCCTGATTGACCTTCTGACTGATAAATAACAACAAATCTGTAAGGACATTAGGAATAGTTAGTTACCAAAGGGATTTTTCAATAAGACTCATCACCTGCATCAACAACAGAAAAATGAGTGCTTTAAATCACAGCTGGGCTGCCTCAATATGAATTGTGAAGTATATAACAATTAATTCATAAAAATAGCATTTATGACACTAGAGCAATAAAGTGATAGGATTTACTTATAAATTTTGTCCATTAAGCTAAGATATTAAGTGCAAATGAACTTCTAGCTATTGCATTCAATGATGTATGTTTAAAAATTAGATTAATTCTCCAAGAAAGGTAATGATTTGCTAAAGTCACACAATTTGAACTGACATAAGTGAAATTACATTCCGTAATATTCGATAAATATAAATTTACTAAACGGAACTATAAGTCTCTGAAATATTTTAATTTAAATGTTTGTACCCCTTTCTTTAAAAAAACAATTTAAAGCTGGATTATTTAATATATTCAAAAGAGGTCCCTAAAGATGGAAAAAATTTTTATTTGGTACTTTAGATTTCTTTTACTACTATTTGACACACAATAGACATTAAATATTCCTATGTGTCCAGTTGTATTTTTTCATCATTTCTAAGTGCCTCCAACTTAATTTCTCTACCCTGCTTGATTTTCTTCCTTTACCAACCACCATCTTTTGGAAATGTTTGTTCTATTTTGTTTATCGCTTTCTAGTTTGGAGTAGTTTGTAAAAATAAAATCTTCCCTGAGCTTTCATCTGCTTAATGTATTCACCCACTGATATTGCCTTGAATTTTAATTTGTATCCTATAATTCCTGCAGAGATATCCATTTTGCTTGACATTTTCTAGTTTAAAAATTAACAAATTAGATAACATATTTTCAACACTTGTTGCTCTTGTATGAGTGTAGGGAAGACAGAAAACACATTTTAAGAGTAAGTGGTTTCCTTCACTAAGATAAAACTGAAAAGCTAGTCAAGCCAACAACATTGCAGAAAAAAATAAAAATACGCAAAATTGTGTTTCTATAACTACATGAAACCAAAGTTAAGAAGAGAAAGCACTGTGCGGGCTGATTTAACTTCTCTTTAGTTTTACTTAATTTTTCTTCTTAATCTTCTCTTTCATACATAATATAATTTTGCTTTCATTTTAAATTATTTTACAAAGAAGTAACATAGTTAAAAAGAAGAAATATAATAAACTTAATGAGCCTCTATACAGTTTTAATGGCTATCACCTTAATGTCAACCTTATTTCACTTTTACCTAAACTCACACCCTCTCTTTACAGAATCACTGTGAAGCCATTTCCAAATATTATTTCATATTATTCATAAACATGTAAGTATGGAACTATTTATCCAAGTGGACCATTTTTTTTAAATAGAGCAACAATGTCATCACACTTACGAGGGAAACAATCTTATCATCAAAACTATTCACTATTCAAATGGCCCCACTTGTATTATTTTTGTAATATTTTTACTTGAATCAGAATGCAAACAATTGCCTTATATTTGTAGTGGATCGATACCTCTCTTTTTATTTTATTGAACAGGTTGCATTTCTAAGACTAGAAATATATTTCTTTTAATGAGAAAAATTTTGTCTAAGACTATACTTAAGAATGTATTTGGCATTGGCTGTCAGACCATAAAAAATTTGAAATATCAGAGTGGTTTCTGTGAGAAATCGTTCCTGCTTTACTGATTCATAGAGGAGTTCTTGAACTAAGCATCCTGGAAGACACTGCAGTTGTCATTCCGATTGTATTCTCCTAAAGTGGAGTGAATTCCTAAGGTGCTGGTGAGGAAATGGCTCTCCTGCCAGAGGCGTTCTTGGACTCTTGGAATGCTTTATTATTTTTTTCAAATGAGAACTAACATTCCATAGGAAGTGATTCTATTTAAATAATAATATTTATTCATTTTCTTCTGTCACAGTCTCGTGTGATTTTTTTTTTTTTTTTGGCAAGGAAAAGAGGTGTAACACAATCTAGTAGCAGTAATTGGAAATAACTTGAAATGTCAAGGACTTTCTCTTTAAGTGATAATTAACAGATTAAATGCCAGCAAGTACATTTAATAACACTGGTATTTGGTATTTGGACCATAGCCAACATCATCAGCAAGAGTAGTAAGGATCTCAGAGGAAGCTGATCTTGAATGGAAATGTTATTTATTCAGGAATATTTTAATTACTCAATAATAACCTCTACTATACAGAGCACGTATACTCAGCATCAAAAAGATACTCTGCATATTGTTCACTAATTAACAGGAAAGTATTTGAAAGGAAGTTGTATGTCCTCTTATCTTTTGCTTTAACATTTCTTAAAATAATTTTATTACACTATTATAAAAATTCATTTTAAGTTAAAAGAATTAAATTAAATAATTATTTTAAATTAAAATAAATAAAATAATTACTTTTAAATTAAAATAATAAAATAAAATAATTAATTAATTATACTACTATAAAAATTCATTTTAAATTCATATCCAATGCTTTAAAAATAGGAACATTAAATAAATTAATCATTAATTCATCCAATGAATATTTACTTAAGTTCATTATATGCCAGTTACTATTCAAAGGAGTAGGTAAAAAGCACAGATCAAAACAAAAATTCCTGCCTTCATAAAATATACCAAAAGAAGAAGAAAGAATATAGAGTTGTCATTGACATCTTGGGGGAAAAAAGTATGCTTTTATTAAATATGTTTCATGTACTGTGGTGAGCTGCAGGGACAATGCAATAAGCCAAAAGCTTTCATTCCCTTCCAGATGATATGAGAAAAAACTGTACTGAACACTACGATAAGTAAATAAATTAGAGAAAGCAGAGTATCTATAGCAGAGACACCATAGGAAAACTCAGGGCAAAATTGATGGGTGAGAATATTTATTAAAAGACAATGAAGGGCCGGGGATTTAGCTCAGTGGTTCCAGCACCTGCCTTGCAAGCTCAAGGTCCCGAGTTTGATCCCCAGTACCAAAAAAAAAAAAAGACAATGAAAAAGAAAGAACAAGAGAGAATATGCAAGAATATGGAGACAGAACTTTCGCATCTTATTTTGATGGCAAATTCTTGGACAAATAGATTAGATAAATTTGAGTTAGCTTTTAATTTGCCATAGATTGAAATATATAACAAGCTATTAAGTGTACCAACTTTAGATTTTTAAGAATAGGAATTAAAATGCACTTTAGAAACAAGGAAAGTTAATGCAGTAAGGTATGTTGAAATAAAAAAAAAGTTTACTAAATCAAGTCAAGTTGATGCAACATTTGAACTGAATCAAAATTTATAGGGCTCTTACAAAATAATATCTGATCCTATAATTGAAAACTTATGAAAATTAAGTTTCTTCCTTTCATGAGTGTTTCTATTAAAAATCTTAAAACTTGATACTGGAATCATTAAAAAGTCATTTTGTAGTAATAGTTGGATTTTTAGTTATACAATTTTGATTTTCAGAAGAAGTTGAATTTTTCCCACATCAAAACTTTTTGCATACACTTTTCCCTAGCCCTGGCATGTTTCTTCCAAGCTGCTGATTGTAATTTCTCCTCCAGGAAATCCTTAGGAAGCCTTCTCTGGCTTCAGACCTGTCTGCTCTCCCACCTCCATGGGAATCAATAACTTCAGTCAAAGCACCAATTAGACCTTTCAAGTTTAACTAATTTCTAAATCTTCCACTACACTGTCATGACCAAAAAGGAACAACTCAAGCATTTGGTTCTCATTACCTTTCTAGTATTTTTACAGTGCGTGACTCATTGTAGATCCTCAGTAAATATTTGCTGGACCAAGGAATTAGACTGTTTCTTGGAACTGGATTTTTCTCCTTAAGAATATCAAACTTCCAATCTAGTCAATATGTAACTCTAAGAGACAGCAGAGTGAGGAAAGACACCAAAAAGCATCAATACCATTTATTATTAATAGAGGATTATTAAAATCGAAAGGCCCATCTGTTCAGTGTTCTCTTCAAATCAGAACACAAATATCATTATACTCAAATTGTCTAGAGATACACCATTTTAAGTATGACTAAATTTAACTGACAGACATTTTCAAAATGTAACTCCTGAATTTTCCTGAAATGGAATTACATTAGGTGAACAGATTACAGTTAGTCTTTCTAAGCTTTTCAAACCTGCATCCTTTTCTTTAATTGCTCTTACTTTATTGTTTTATTGTACACTATTTAGATCTTTACTTGAAACTCTTAGCTCCAAGTTGCCTACTTTTTAATACATTCATACAACCAGGAAAATAATCATCGCATCATAATGGCAAATCACATTATATGATGGTAATATATTCTCAAACAAAAACACAAATAACATATACTTTGTGTATAGACAGATAAATCCACACAGGTCTACAAGGGCAATTAGAAAGTCCACAGCGTCCTCATAGTTACCATTTGAATATAAAGCTATTTAAAAATACAACAGTAATGAAAAGATCTAAAGATAAAAAATAATGTTACTCCTCACTGGACTCCTAACTGGCATCATATTCCCAGTGACACAGGTAATTGAATTTCCAAGTTTTTACCACCAGTGAGTGGTTTAATTACTTGGCCGATTCGCTCCACACACAGTTATATTCTATGATTAGATCTGGGCCTATTTGGAAAGAATATGAAGAGGCTGGTGCTGTTATTACAGGCATAGCATGAAGTAAATGGGCTCTGACAAAGAGGTTTATGGGAACAAAGATAAATATACAATGTGCAAGCATTATCTTCTCAATTGCTCTATGTGCACATGTGTGTGCATAGTTTTTAATCTTTCTACTCATAAATATCATTAGTTGAGATATCAGGAGATGAGAAGCCACAATGCACACATTTTAGTAACCTTAAAGGACAAACAAAAGTGAAAATAAAAGTCAAAGCAATAAAAAAAAAAAAAAAAACCAAAACACTGGCCTTCCTAGGAATATTTACAATTTAAGCCAGGTCTTGGTAGAAGAAATCATCAAACAGGCATTAGCTTCACACATGTTCCCACTTAAATTTGATTTTCCCTTTCTGGGAAATCCATTTTATGACCTTTGCGGGGTTTTTGCCACTATAATGGGATTGCTATTTTTCTGGTTGTATGAATGTATTAAAATGTATACAATTGGGAGCTAAGAGTTTCAAGTAAAATCAAAATAGTGCACAGTAAAACAATAAAATAAGAATAACAAAATCAAATATAGGTTTGAAAAGCTTAGAAAGACTGTAACTATAATCTGTTGATCTGATCTATTCCCATTTCAGGAAAATTCAGGAATTAGATCTTGAATATACCTGTCAGTTAAATTTAGCCATACTTAAAATGGCATCTCTCTAGATGATTAGATGATATGAAAGCAAATGTATTTCAGTTCTGTTTTCAAGCCATTAATCTGAGTTCTAAAATAGTACTTTAATATAAAAGAATAGGAGAACAAATGGAATGAAAGATAAACTGCTGAAATTTCCCTGTAGAATACACTAAGAAATGAGAAATAAATACACTTTTGCAATAGTGGTATGGTCATTATGAAAAGCAGCATGGAAATTCCTCAAAATTTTAAAAATAGAACTACAGGGCTGGGGATTTAGCTCAGTGGTTCCAGCACCTGCCTTGCAAGTGCAAGGTCCCAAGTTCGATTCCTGGTACCAAAAATAAATAAATAAATAAATAAAACTACAATATGCTCTTTCAATCTACTGCTAGGTCGATGCCCCCCCAAAATGAAACTGCTATCTAGAAGAGATGCACTTCTATGTTCATTGAAGCATTATTCACAATAGCCAAGCATGGAAGCTGCATGAGTCTCCATCAACTGGTGAATTTTCAGCATAGAAAATCAATGGGATATTATTCAGCCTTAGAAAAGAAAGAATCCCTGTTGTTTGCTACACTATATATGTACCTCAAAAGAATTATGCTAAATGAAATGTCAGAGAGATAAATTATGAAAATGATTTATTTTAAATATAAAAGTGAAATTTTCAGAATCTGAATAGAATAATAATTAGGTTGCCAGAGGTTGGGGAAATGTTTTTCAAAGAATACAGACTTTCAAGAATAAGAGAAATAAGTTCTGGGGATCAAACATCCAACATAATGACTACAGGTACCAATGTTGTACTGTATATTCGAAATTTTGCTAAGGAGCTTATCTTAAATGTTTTCTCCACAAAACAAAACAAACGAAAACTAGAAACTGAGATGAAGTGCTAGATGTGTTAAACAATTTGATTGTACTTAATCATTTTGCACTATATATGTATATCACATCATCATGCTGCATACATAAAGCATACAAGCACTTGTCAATTATACTTCAATAAAGCCAGAAAGTTTCAAATATTAAGATTAACTGGAAATAGAAACAGTAAAGCTTATTTCAAAAGACCTGGACACATACATCTCAACATTAAAAATATGTGTTTAAAGAATATTATTACCAGAGCACATGGGTAATATGTTGTACTGTATAGTAGGTACAGAGATGAAGAACCAAAGGGTTTCACTGGACAATAGATATCACTAAGATTATCATAATTATAAGCACTCTTCATGCATTTCCAGTCTTCAAGAAATCATGGAAATCATTTCCCCACATAGTGTCAGCGTTAACTCATCAGTTCCCTGCATGAGAATTAGAAAACCTTCCATCATTCCTTTGGCTGGTCAGGCTCTCCCCAAGAGCATGGACCCAGTTCCATAAGACCCATCTCATCCACCCAGCACCCTCTAAACCACAGGCTTTACAGTCTGACTCCTGAATGTGATAAAATATTTTCACTGCTGCCTTCAAGTAGAATACAGGCAAAGCTGACAAAAGTCCTGTATCTCATTCCTATGTAACTTTGAAATCAATTTAATTTTCTTATATTTAAGGAAACTTGAGAAAATTGTAAATATATTTCTAAGTAAATGAACCAACTGTGAATATGTTAATATTTTTATTGTTTGAATAGACAAAGTAGAGTGTTTGGACAATTAGGAAGACTGAATACACTGCTATGATAAGACAGTAACTGATTTGTGATTCTTGGACACAACTGATGAGAGCCTGCAACATGAACTATACCTGAGAATTCCTTCATTGTAGAAGATGAGAAGCTCTGAGAACATATCATGCTAAACATGTTTCTAGCTATTTTCAATAAATGATCTTCTCTATCGTGAGTTACTTTTATATTACTTTTGCATACTTTTTAAAACACAGTCAGAAAGAATCATTCAGTCTTTTGTGGGAAAGGAGATAGACTTTGTGACTATAATGTCAAGTGAAATACATCAGACACACAAGCTTAAACATCACATGGTTTCTCTTATATGAGAAAGCCGAAATATAAACAATGAGCAAGATAAAAGATAGATGATAGGAAACAAGGAGATAGAGGTTTTGGAAAAGGGAAGGAGGCCAAGAGCTGCAGGGAGGGTAGAAAGAAAGGGCAAGGAGATAAAAAATATAATTCAGATCAGTTATGTACTTGCACCAACTCCCTCCCAGGAATGTAACCATCGCATATTGCAAACGTACTAATAAATACTGAAAAAAAATCATAAAAAAGCAACATTTATAATGTGAACAATTAAGTATTAACCTAAAACATAACACACAATTTATATTTGTTAGCTATATTAAATTTTATTTTCTTACATAAGTAGAGGACGCAATCTTGCTGTGCAAAAGGAGGGCAGATCCAGAGAGTAACCAGTGTTTGTATTCATAACTACTTCCTCCTACAAGTAGCTTGACAAAAAATTAACTGTATCAAAAAAAATTTAACACACCACCTAGCCTTTATGAACCTAGTTTTTCACATATTTTGTGTAGTAATTGTTAAATTTTATAGGGAGAGTTCAAAATACAACTGTTGGCATAATCTACTAAGGGAACATATAGATGACTCTAAGTTCTCCTCTTCATGTAGCAGAGTGAAAGTAGCTATGGAGATGTAAAGTAAATTTAGACAGCAACAACAGTCTGAGTAACAGCAACAAAACTGGTATGTTCCAACATCAGATTCTTTTATTTAATGTGAGAACTCTAACCGTGAAGACTATTTCTAGCACAACTATGTTTATCCATTTTAATTTCTTCTCTCTGATTAAAATTTTAAGATTTTCTGTAAGATCAAAGTTACTTTGTTAGAGAAGAATATAGATCAGTATTCATGAAAAATCCTAAAACTGGGGACATGCAATCATCTGTTCTGGGTAAAGTAGATACAGTTCACGCAAAGGGTAAAGTTTCTGTTTTGTTTTCATTGTTATTCTGCTTTATTTTCCTTAATCAATAATTACCTAATATGTCATTGGAAAAATTATTTACCAGCTTGAGTCCTCATAGTTTGGACATTACTTTGGTTCTAACCATATTGATCTGTCCAGTTTCACTAAAAACTGCATAGCTCTTTTACTCCCATGACTTTGTATAGCAACCCTTGGGCATAGGTTCCATGATTTGCAAGAAGTTGTTTCATCTCTTCATAATATTTTAAAAATGAAACCTTGTATAATAGGGGGGAGCAGAGTTAAACACAGAATAAATGCAAAACATCACACATACTCATTGAAATCAACATTAAAATTCTTACTTGGAATTTAAAAAAATTTTTCCCTTCAATGAAGAACCTTTATCCAAATTCCAATACTGTACATTTACCTCAATCTCATAATTATATGCTTAGAACACATGTATTTTTGTGCAAGAACATTTTGGATCTAATTGCACACTAAAATTTCATAATTTGTCTATATGTAGGCCTGCTAATTGCATCTATATATAGATATCATAACCATAAACTGACTACTCTGTGCTTTTTATATTTCACAAAGATTTTAATGGAAGGCAAAATCTAGGTGTATAATTACTTGCTCTGTTCATGCATTAAAAGACTGAGACTAATTTTCAACTGGGTAATGTTAGTAAGAAAGTACTTCCCACTCAAACTTCCTACATAAAAAGACAAAGGATGAAAAAAAGTTAGGCATTCCATACAAGTAAAATATTAATATATTAATGTTAACATTTCAAAATTTTATTCAGTATGGTCAGTGACTCTTTGCATCTTCCAAGAAATAAAAATGCTTATTAATTTTTCATTCTAAATGAAAGAGGGAAATGTTTTCCCTCTTAACCCTTTAAAATTGCATAAGGTTTTCTTTATTGTTGTTTTTGTAATATTTTGGGAAAATATTAAGGTCTTCTCAAATCAGGAGCTATTTTCCTAAAGAGATTCAAGGGAAAAGAAAAAAGCATAAAATAATTATGCAAAATAATTATGAATCCTCTTTGACTTACCATGGTAGGGCTACATCTCAATACCATGGTAAATTGAAGGTAACATAAATTAACAATTCATGTAATATACTTAATCTATTGAATATTATATCTTAGCCTAGCCTATCTTAAATATGCACAGAATACTTATGTTAGCCTAAAGTTGAGCAAAATTATGTAACATAAAGCCTATTTTATAATAAAGTATTAAACATATATATCATGTAATTTATTGCATACTGTACTCAAAGTAAGAAGCAGCATGGTTGTATGAGTATAAGAGACACAAATGTAACCATGACAGGTTGTGAAAACACAAAACACAACTTCTACAAAGCTCTGACACATTAGCATGCTGTAGAATATTTGTTGTTTAGCCTGGCAATTGTGCAGCTGCCTCAGAGCTGGAACAGGATACTGTGGCCCAGCATAGCAAGAGAGAATAGTACTGCACTGCACATCATTAGCTGGGAAAAAAAAAAGATGAATTCCAAATTTCAGGCATAGTTTCTTTTGGAATATGTATCACTTTTGTACCACTGTAGTACAAAGTCAAATCATCATGAGTTGGGATCGTATGTATTTTGAGAGCCTATACATGGATAAATGGTATAAACAATAAATATCAAAGAAATAGGTCCACTGAAATAGCTTTATTCTGTCTTAGAAAACTTTATTTTAACAACGATGCCTAATTCTATTCCAGCATGATAGGACAGTGTTTTGACTGACACATTTGTAACTGATGGAAATGCCGGACACAGAGAATACTGTTTGGTTTCATTCATGTCTGGGAGATGTTTGGCTCCATAGGTCACTAAAAGTCCATTTTGCGAATTACATTAAATACAAATCTCTTGGGAAAAGCACTTTTTAAAATAAAAACCAATAAATTGATTTGATATTTTGTTAAATTCAGGAAAATTAGTTATTTCTCAAGAAAAGTTGAAAAAGAATGTGATTGTTCTAAAATATTACCGGTGAAGAATTTCTAGCTTTATTTTAAAAGTGATAATTACATATATACCTCTACTGTATAACTATTTATCTTATATACTCATATTAATACACAGGGATGATATCTATACCCATACATATATAGATGTCAGTTAACTTAGATTACAATACACATTTGGTTTGAGTTGGTTTGATTCAATGGACTGTGAGGCACTGATCACAAAGATATGGGAAATATTTGTAATTCAGATCTATTACTGATGAGTATTCATCTCACTGAGATTTCTCATTTTCCCATGACACATAAATTGTGTGTCCCTTTTCAGATGTCCTCTGTCATCCTGGAAATAAATACCTCAGAAATAGTGCAAGAAATTTAAAGAACATTAACCAATAAAGTTTTGCATTTATATTCTAACTTAAAATTCTCATAGCATATACTTATTTTGTCACTTATTATGTGTTATCAATAAGTACTTGAGACAAGACAAAGCCAAGCCACTTATTGATATTTTATTTTGGCAGTAAAATTTAAATCATTACTTTTTTATACACCTCCAAATTTGCCGAAGTGAAATTCACAACATTGGAGATGAATATAGATATAGATATATTGAAATTAACCCTAATCAACTATAGGGGTTTTGAGATCTGTCTCACTAAGATGCATAATCATACATAGCAAAGTTAATTTTGAAGGTTAACATTATTGTCAGTTTGCCTGGGCCATGATCCCCTGATATATTATTAAATATTCTCTGGGTATTTCTGCAAGTGGGTTTTTGGATGAGATTCACATTTAAATTGGTGAGCTTGTAAAGCAGATTGCCCTTCACACACCCACATAATTGGCCCTGCTCCTCGGGAGAACACTCACTAACCCTGGGACAATTAATCCTCATTGTCAACATGCCTGGATCAATGCCTGGCAACATTGCCTAAATCACTTTTCCCTTTGGCCCATCAACAGTACTTTCTCTTCCATATACTGGTGTGCTACCATATAAAGGAAGATTAGAAATGTTCTATATTTTAAATATAGGTTTATGTATTGTTGGAGATGTTTTTACTGTGCTGTTTTGAAAAAATAAAGAATTCTATGTTGAGGCTAAGTTCTATTAAAAAAAAAAGAGAGAGACTCCTGGAGAGGTGACAGGATTGGGAGGGTGCCATACTCCTCAGTGGATCAGTCCTCGGTGTTCCTAGCTGAATGTGCTGTTAGGAGGCGAAATCCAGTTGGAGGCGGTGGGTCACTGGGGGTGAGCCTTGGAGGGTATATACTCTCTCTTCAGCTGTGCTCTGCTTCGCAGCAGCCATGAAGTAAGTGAGCAGGCTCCACAGGCCCTTCCACTGTGATGTCCTTTTTGCCGTGAGAGGTCTTTCACCATGATGTCCCTGCCCCACCTACAGCCATAGAATCAGCCAGCCATGCATGGAAACTTCTGAAACCATGAGCACAAACAAACCTTTCCTCCTTTAAGTTGTATATGTCAGAGGTTTCTGTTCTATCAATGGGAAAGCTAACCATTACAAAAATACAAGAGCAGCTCCTGAAAACGAGTAGCTCCTGATTTATATACTCTCTGAATTCACTGGCTACTTCTTGTTTACATTCCCCAAATCTAACTCATTGCCTAATATAGAATTAAGCCATAGAAAAAGTTGAAAATGGTTATAATTCATTCATAATATTCTTCTATTAAAATAATAGTTATCAAAAGTGCTTTGACTACAGCAATTCAGAAAGAGTGCATACAGAAAACTGCTGCAGAACACAAAGGCATCTGGTCTCTGGAGCCATGTAGAATTGAGTTTGAAGGCAGCCTTTGCTCTGTAATTCAGAGAAACTGAGCTTTGTTTTTGCTTTTATCTGAACCATGGAATTCTAATATTTATTCCAAAGGACATTTTCCATTTTCCCAAAAACTTTTAAACACCCTTCCTGTGCTTCGATTAGCCCCTTACCTTCCAAGAGACAAATGCTCCCTTCCCAGTTTTCCTTGAGGTGGAACTCAGGCATATTATCTAGGTGCTGACAATCAGATGTACCTATATAAAATTTTGATTTTGAAGAGAATGACTTCAGGAGAAATACTTCCTGTGGAGTTTCCATGGATAAGGGAAGCAGGAGTGTTTAGTTTCTAAGAACAGAACTGACCACCATTCAGGGTTATGAATCACATCTCTGACCCCTGGGCCTCTGTATCATACATTTATTTGCATCAAAATTTGAATCTGCCCATCCTAATGATTCTGTAATAGCTTTAATAAGATTTAATGAATCCTTCCACATGAACTAGAGAGCATGGATTATCGTGCTTACAGTGAAAATAGATTCACCTACCTGACAGCTACAGAATTCCTGTTACATAGTACAGAGTTCAAATATTATAATGCATTTTAGTAGTTATGCTTTCTATAATTGAAAGTATCTTCAAAACATTTATTCAAGTTTTTTGCAAATTTCTGTAGGTTATAGGTAAAAATTGGCAGTGTCAATATTGTAAAGTGCTAGCATTATCTGTACATATGGACTAAATATACACAGAAATTCCTTGCAACTTTAGACTGACAACCCAAATATCTAGAAAGTATTAAAATTTTCAGAAATCTATCAGATTGCATATCCTAGTCATATTTTTTTTTCTTTTCAGAGAGTGTATTTTATAACTTGAATGGAAAGCTACAATTCTGCTACATGTACAAGATCAATGTAACAAGTCACCAAAAGAGCTCTGTATCCAGTACTGAGAAACTTGTTTCCACCACACAATTTTCAGTTTATACCTTTAGCACCACGTAGACATAAAATAACTAAGACTGTTTAGTGATCTAAAACAACACAAGAACTGTTCAAACTTAAATCCTGCATTTTTTCAGCTACAAAGAAGAGAAGATGTGGAGGATATAGAATGATTTTAAACCATAAACTGGGGAAGGTTAAATTAATGGAAGAAAATTATAAAATATGTGTGGATAAAAGGAAAGATGAAATAAAGCACTCCACAGGTCCTTTCCCACTGGTTTATTTCAGTTTAGGTAAGGAAATGACATGAACATACATGAACCCTTTCTTTCAGCTGTTTTTCTCTCTTTTTCCTTCTTTCCTCTCTCTCTCTTCTTTTCTTTCTTTCCTTCTTTCTTTCTTTCCTTCTTTCTTTCTTTCTCTCTCTCTCCCTTTCTTGTTTGTTGCACAGGGGATTGAACCCAGGGCCTTCAAGTTGCACTACATCCCCATCTCTCTCCCTCTTTTTAAATTTTAAGACAGATCTCACTAAGTCACTGAATTCCCCAGTCTGGGCTCAAACTTGCAACCCTCCTGCCTCAGCCTCCTAGAATGCTGAGATTATAGGCCCATGTCTCCACACCCAGAGTGAGCCAGTTTTTAGAATTAGTCTTTGGCACCTCTCACGTGCCAACCAATGTTTAGGCATTAGGATAAAAAGGTGGACAAAGCACGTTAACAGCAACAACAACAAAACAAACAAACAAAAACTCTTCATGTGACCCTTAGGGAAACATAGTGTGCTGGTTTGAATGTCTTCAGCAAATTTATAATACTCAGATGGAGGGAAATAAAACAAAAGAGGCAGGTGAGGATAAAGAGACAGCTTTGGTTTTTGTGTTGACATTTTTGGGTAGTTTTATCTTCTCGGCACCACACGTATTGTCCCTGAGCAGCCAATGCTTGGAAAGAAAGGCTGCAAATCAAACGGACAGCTACTCTACTGGTTTTCTGGAAAATTCACATTACCTTGGTGATGTAAATGTTCTGTGCCTTAGAACGGTACCTGACACTTAGTATGGGTCAGTAATAACATGTTTGCACAACATAAAAGCCAACGATAGCTTTCAGTTTTAGTAGTCAATCGAGCATACTTTTATTATTTCATCGAGAAAATCTCCCAGGACATTCTCTAAGTAACAACATTTATATAGTCTACATATACACACTTGAGCCAATATCGTTAACTAGAGTTTTTAAATATAATTTGATTGGAAACTTTTCTATAAATTTGATGGGCAATTCTACAAGTTGCAGGCCAACTTAAAATAGTATACCATAAAAATAAAAATGTTATGCAATATATAGTTTTTAAAATGAACATCATTTCATTGGTGAAACTAACTAGATATGTGGTTATTTAAAAAGCTGCTTAGGTAAGTAACTGGAGTCTGTGCACATCGAGAGGCAGTCTCCTTTAACTCACAGTAATTCCCAAAGTGACAATTCACACTTCTCTATCCATTTGATGAACCAATTTTCTTCTCCATCGACCCTCCTCAAATGGCATCTACAGGCATAGTCCCCATGACACTGCCTTCTACTATAAAGAAGTTGGTCTAAATGCCGATGGCACGACCGCAAGAGTCCCTCACGTGCTCAGCCTCAATGACTACTCTAGGACAGTGTTGAATGACCTGCTACAGACACAAGCTACCCTCCATGCTATTCTCTACTCCTGGTTATCCTCTACTCCTAGAGATTCTGATCCAGTAACTCTAGGATGGAACCTGGGGATTTTTCTTCATGAAGTACTCCAAGTTAATCTTCTCATTAGGACATTTGGGAATGTCTTGCTCTAAAGCAATGGTTCTAAGACTTTGCCCTGTGGATATTTAAAATTCCAAAGGTCCAGATCCACTCCACACCAGTTAAAGAATCTGTGGCAGTTGGAAAAGGCTTGAGTATTATTCTTTAATTCTTGAGGGTCTGTACCATCCACCATATTGGAGAGCTTAGAAATGCAAACTCTCAGACTTGACACCAGACCTACCTAATCTTCCTAAAAAGAATGTACATTAAAAAAAAAAATTCCCAAGTGCTTTTATTCACATTAAGAACTGCTATGCATGAAATTCTGACCCCAGTCAGGCAAGGGTATTTTGAATTGAGCTGTGAAAATACTTCCTCTTTCATGAGGAAGTTAGAAGGACATAAGGCCAGAAGCAGTCATTGCTACCATTTTCATAATTCCTGCACATGGGCTGATGGAGGAAAAGGATCTTGCAAACAAAAAAGTATTAATTTAGTAAGCTTCTTCTAAAGCCAGTTTCATTCAATTCAAACAAATATGTTTCATAACAAACTGCTAAGGCTGCTTCTATTCCAATAACTTTTAGTTCAATATTTTTGAAGTCTATATTTGTATAAAATTTAATAGACTTCTTTGTATTTTCCTTCTCCCTTAGTTTCCCAAGTCTTTGCAAAATGCTCATCTGACTGTGTAGCCTTTTTGCATATTATCACACTGGTAAAAATGTGCAACTTCCTGGGTTGCTCTGGTACCAACTCATTGAGAGATTCTCTCTACACCACCTGATGTATAGCTTATGGGAGGTAGCAACCATAACTGTTAGAGATTAGTTTTGTTTGGCACCATGGATGGATTAATGAATATATGAAGACACTAAATATATTAAAAATTGGCAGAAAATTGTTGCAAAAGTAAAAATATGGATGAGGAAAGAATAAGAATGTGTCCATTATTTTAATTTGAAATTGGTCTTTGGAGTGGCGACTTAGACATTGGTAAACTTAATTCCAGTAGAAAGTTATTTGGAAGAGAATGATAACAGCTCTTTGTTGAGCCACTTTTGTGAGGAAGATTTATGGAAGGACCTGCGAGAAGTTGTGACAAAATGGTCGGCGAGGCATCTGGTCCCTTAGCTACAGAACTCAGAGACGATACCCATCAACCTCACTAAAGATGGGAAGAGGACCACTGAAAAGAATATAAACAAGACAGGAAACTTCTAGAGATTGGACTGAGCAAAGCAATGCAGCTCTCATGTGTTTTCCTCATTCTAGAACTCTCTGATAGTCCTGGTTCAAGAGTAAGCAAAGTGAACATAAACCACCAGTGTCCCTTGACATTCACAAAGTTGCCCCCAGTCAATTCCTGTGGTACATTTCTGCCCAGCCCTCACAATTATCAGCTTCACATGAGCAATCTGTGGAAACATTTCATCTTCTTTGAAAAAGAACTTTCTGCTTCATCTTCCAAGATCTATTTGTGTTTTGTATCTATAGGATTGAAGAATTACAACAGGGCACACGTAATGTCATTACATAAGGTAACCTCAGAGACACACAGAAAGAAATATTTTGTTTTGTTTTTTGTCAGAGAGACAGAGAAAATGAAGATTTTGCCATCCATCTTAATACAGTGGGTCTGCTAATAGATTAACTCCAAGATGAGCCCCAAGAACCCATCAGCATGCTCTACTTGGCTAAATTTGTATGAACATATAATGTTGAAAATTTCTTTCTTGAAATCAGTAAAATCTCCACCATAATGAATTCTAGTCTCCTACTTCACATTCTTTCAAGTAGCCGATTCTCCTGAATAATTGTGGATGTGCTCTTAATGTTGCAGGAACTGAATCTTTCAGTGAAAAATTTATCAGTATTTTGCCATATTTTAAAAGCATCAAGTCTTATTTTTCCTTTCTGCATCTAGAAAACAAAGATGTATTGCCATAACCTCTCTATTTTAAAAAGAACTCATTTGGATGTCTCTTTTATTATCTACTGTGAGGCTCCCTAAGATGAGAAATATATATCGAGAGGTAAGAAGACATCATCTGCACAGTGTAAAGGCCTCAATTAAGTCTATGGTTTTTGTTTTAAATTCGTAAATGTTAATGCTGATTGCAACTGTGCACAAAATTAAATCCTTATTAATTTCACAGGAAAATACTAAAAAAAATTAGAAAATAGTCTGACATTTTTCTTTACTCAAAAAAAGTAAGTAATTGAAGCTCCTAGTTTTTTAGTGCATGCCCTTTTAACACAAGAACAATGAGTAAAATTAATAGTCTGGACTACGCTCTGATAGTCACAGTCATTCTTGGGATTCTTTCATGCAACTGTACATTTTTTTTTAATTTATTTTTTGTGGTACCAGGGACCGAACTCAGGATTTTGCACTTGTGAGGCAGGCGGCAGCACCACAGAGCTAAATCCCCAGCCCAACTGTACATTTTTAAAACATTACACTTAAGGTTTTAGATAATTGTGTTTGTTTAATATTTCTGTGTGCATTGTTTTTCTACAACTTTGGGTAGAAATTGGTTTTGCTACTCTGAATCTGAAAAGGCTCTGTGGATGACACAGTAATTATGATTAACAGAAAGTTATGATGGCTATGTAACAAGCACACACCTGTCTATACCTTACTTAGCATTCACGGTAAGAATCAGTTAACATACAAATCTAGACAATATATACCACATTCAGGAAGATTATTTGCCACCCATCAAGTGTAGTTAACAAATATGTTTTTGAGAGTTTCAAAAGTTGTGTTAGAAGCTATTTTCTAATCCCTCGAAAGCTTCAGTCTTCATATGTGGGAAAAATAATATTTTACAATATATGCTTCCTAATAATGACAGTAAATAGTGCCATTATGGTTTCATATAAATATCTCCACTGTTCACAGAGCCTAACATTTTGTAATGTTTATAGTGGAAACCAAATATTTTGTTGATTACAAAACTAGTGTCATGTTTGCATAGCAGATAGGAGGGAGGATAAAACAAACTGAAAGCAAAACTACTGCTGGTTCAAAAGTCTTATCATATGACTCGGTACTCGTAAAGATCCAGGCCTTGAGAGTTTCGATCTTTGGAGCCTTAAAATAGCCATATAATATGTAATTGCTTATTTAGAATCATATATGACAGATGTGGAACTGAATGCAAGAGTCACATAGGCAAGCCTTATTCTGACAAAAAAACTGGATTTTAGCAAAAGGAGCAGATACCTAGGTCACAGAGTTATATTCATAACAGAAGGGCAGGTGGACTCAAGGACTCTTGACCTCCCTGAAGACAACTGTCTTGGGAATTTCCAAGACCACTCTCAAGTCCAAAGATTTTTTTAAAAGAAGCTACAGAATGCAAAGGAGCAGTTGTCATCACAGTTATGGTTTATTATAGTAAAAGGCTACACACTTTAAAAATCAGCAAAGGAAAAGGGTGAACAGCAGAGATGAGGAGACATGAGGCCCAAGCTTCTGGCTCTTCTCTCCCAGCAGAGTAATGACAAGCTGCTAAATTCTCCCAGCAGCCCGGTGTGACAATCTTTCAAAAAGTACTGCCAACAAAGGAAGCTCAGTTGAACTGTGGTGTCCGGGGTCATTTCAGAGTCAGTCCTGTAGGCCCGGGGCGCCTGTGAACTGAGAACCTGTTTCAGCCCCTCCAGAGGTAAAACTAATAGTGTTGGCCCCACAACAAATCATGTTAATTTAAACTCTCTGACATGGCTGATGGCCCCAGGTATACAAAGACCCTCATCCAACAGGCTTAGATGTTATCTCCCAGGAGCCATCAGGTTCAGCCTCTTCTTTGGCATATACAGGAGTTGAACAACATAAACTCAGTGACTTAACCCTTTCCTGTACCTTGAGCACCCAAAAGCTGCTGAGTTAAGTGTTTTCCACACACCATCTGCCTTATTTTCAGTGTTAAAGCTTGCAGTTGCATTTCCAAGGGCCCTGGAGCTCTTGGTTTTGTAGGTATGCTTTAGAAGAACTTTAACAGCTTTGAGATTTTCTTCCAAGCTAGTACCTCTAAAGCATTTTGGACAATTACAGAAAAATATGGGTTTATGCTACTAGAAATTTTTGATGACTTATAACCCTGAATAGTTATAGTTTGTTAGACTTACTTCCTTTTGAAGTACAGAGAATCCTATGATCACGTTAGGAAAAGCAGAAGGTTGGAAGTAGGACTCTGGACTACCATCAGCCTCAGTTTTTCACACAGTAAAAAAGAGCAGAAGGACCTCTGGAATCCCACCACCAACAATGGGCCTTACACAGCTACACAATCCAACGTTTATTTGTTAGGATATTACCAATGACAGGCTTATACAATGAATACTCAGATTTCCAAGGCAGAGAAAGCTATGATTTGAGGCATTTGTTGATTTTGATAATGTAAATGTTCCCACCATGGCTGATTTCAAACTGCAAATAAGGTCACTGAATGTGGAATTGGAAAGAGATGCGCATAATTGACTCTTTCTGATCCACATGAACCTTCTCTGCCAAAACACTGGATATAATAAAATTAGGCACAGATCTCTAAGCTTCAGTGTTTAATTATCTAGTGTAGACTAAATATTTCCAATAGAAAATGTACCCTTGGCTACCATTAAAATTCTTAACTATATTTTGGATTGTTATTCTCACTTGCACAGTAAAATCTGCTTTGGCTCAATATATTACAATTGATCTTTCTTTAAATTTTAATGTCCTTTTTATAACTGTTACACTTTTAAAAAGACAAGTAGATTTAAAAGATTTTTTAAAAAGACCCATTTTCAAATTTGACCTTTGGGATTTGGGCTATCTTGGGGTCATCAGTATATCATGCCTTAAAATATTTACAATAAATATCTCAATTATTATGTTTTCTGCCAAAGAAAAGGGTAGAAATGCAATAGTAGAGTAATATAATCATGAAACATTTCACACTATCAAATCATTTATGTAAATGAAGGTAGTCTCTGAGGGAAACCTTGTATTTAGTATAGAATTTTAACAGCCTAGAAAAGAATGAAACCCAGAAAACCATAGAAAAGAACAGCATTTTGGGACCAAGGCCAGGATTCAGATTCTCTTATTTGGTCATGTTTCTACCAAGTTTTCCAATTCCTTAATAAGGCAGGATTGGTTATTAAACAAAGACTTCACAAAATTGCTAGCCTTATAATTGGCTACGGGTAAACCAAATAGGCCAATACATCAGTAAGCACTATAGCTTTTCTACTATTAGTTTTGTCTCCTACTCAATTCCTTTGTTCTAATTTCTTAATGAAAGAATTTCACACAGGTGATGTTAATTTAAAATCACCTGCAGTGAAAATTGCACGTGTTACTTGGGTGCCAATAAATTGGCTCCTTGGATGCACTGTTGGTATTTAATAGCCTGGGAGCTATTAATATTCCTGTACTTAAGAAAAGACTGGTTAAATGAGACTGAAGCTAATACTTTACTTATATGTGATTAAATTTTATTCCTATTGTGTTTAGTGAAATATCCTGAATTCACCTTGTATTATAAAGTCCTAAATAATGGTGGCACTTCCTAAGCCAGCCACACACTCTTCATACTTCACCTGCTGTAGAAAGGGGGGAAAGGCAGTTTCGTTGCAATTTTCCTAATAAAATGCTTGGCAAATTTGAGTATAGAAAATACTGATATCTATATATATTCCATTTAACATAAGATCTGTCATAATTATGAGGAATTTCATAATAGTATTAAGCAATAAAATGTATTTGTACGTAGTTTTTACACACACAAGAAAAGAGACATACACTATGATTCTATTGGGTGTGACTACAAAGACATGGCACTAATAATTTCCTCATAAAATACTTTTTTTCTATGAGAAAGTAATAAAGCAAATATCATATTACATATGGATGGTTCTTGTTTTTTTCTAAGAGGTTTATCCAGATATTTTACTGTTATAAATTATATGCATTATTTTTGCTTTAATATATAAAATAAAATAGAAACAACTTAAATGGTAGATAAACATTATTTCCTAATTTCAGAAAAGATGAATTAGATAAACATTGGCAGTATCAGTTTTGATTATTAAAGAAATTAAGGCAAACCACATGATACATTATAATTTAATGTATCCTATATGCTGAGATCATTAACAAAAAATTGATAACAATGAGAGCAGGCTAGAACTAACAAAGTATATAATTTCTGCCAATGGGAATGTACATGAAAAATATCTTTTTAGTTAAAATCATGAAGGACCTTTGAGTTAAGTATATAGTGTAAAGTCTTTCTGATAGGGCGAAGCACATGTCACTCAAGCTTCTAATCTTGCCTTTCGTTGAAAAATTAGAAGATTCTACTCTGCCACATATTTTTATTTAGTATAAATGTAAAAACTAAGAAAACAGATAATAATGAGTTTAAGTAAATTAACTTCAATGTATTTTTATGCGGGAATATTATGGCTGGAGTTAGCTGGGGAGTACCAATTGCTTCCATAATGTTATGTCCACTGCAAAACTCTAATGAAATGATATTCTAAGTCATCTAGTTATTTTACAAGTGACAGAAATGATGACAACTAGACTTCTTAGGGAATGTTTACTATATTCCAGAAATATAGTAAACGTATAGTAAAAGTAAATGTACTGTCTCAGCTAATCTTCCCTAAGTACATAGCAGACTCCAAGGCCAAGGGTTTGACACTCATCTCCCTGGAAGGTGAACACTCTAGCACCTAGGAAAGTACCTTGCATATAGAGGAAGCTCAAAAAGCATTCAGATAGGCAAGTGAACAAATCCATAGAGAAATTACCAAACAGGACACTACCAGTATTATTTAATTTTATAGGCAAGGAAACAAAAGTTAAACAACTTGTCTCGAATTATACTGCCAGTGAACGTGAAAGTTAGAATTCAAAATTAGAGCTTTTTTCCTCAAAGCTAACCACTTAGCTTTATTTGCCCTATCTATATAAAATTGTGGCATATTTTACTCTGCTTTGGATCTCAGTGCAGTCGTACACGAAAGACTGCTTTGCACTCAGCTCAGACACTTAATTCTTGCACAGAATGTTCTATTTGAGGAAATTTTCAATCAAAATCTTTCCTGTAATTCATAGTATTTTATTAACATCTTATTAATTGAAAAGAGAGAAGATACGAATTTAGATTTTTTTTCTTTCCATTGACATCTAAAGAAAGCCAAGATTCATTCTCAATTGCATTTGCCAATATTTGCCATTTATAATAAGAATAAAAAATAAGGAATATTCAGAGAGGCTAGGGAAAAGAGAATTGTTCCGTGATCCCTTCCAGGAGAGACAAAAATTTCACTGCCAATAATATGTCCACTTTTCACCAATTTGGGTAAAAGCAAAGTTGTATCTACTTTGATAACACAACTTATCTCCTGCTGAGCTCTTTCCTGGAAAGTAGGGAAAGATTGCTTCTTCCTTAATCTCTCCTTGGCTGAGTGCCTCCGCCAGGCGCGGCCTGAGATTCTGACCTCCTGCCTACCTCTCCACAGGTGAGGCAGGACTAGACCTGTTCCACACACACAAAAGGCCCCCAAATGCAGTCTCAGCTTGAACTATGTGGAAGGAGGCTGTTGACTTCTCCCTTCTCTTACGGCTTTCAGATGACTTTGTCCACCATTCCTGATCCAGTAGCCCACTTACAGCCTCCTACATGCTAGCAGTTCCATGTTGCCTCTTGGTGAACCCAAGCAACCTGCTGAGATGTGGTCTTTACTGTGCCCCTTGCACTATTTCTCCCTAGAAACCTGCTTTTTGTCACTGCTACTGGGTCACAGCTTGGTTGATCACCCCAGACAAGGGTGTTCCTTGGGCTCTGATAGGATTTCTTCCAGGTTATACTACTCCATGGCCGAATGCCCACGTCCCAAAGTGCTGCATCATTTTGATTTTGTCATGTAACCAGACTTTTAGCCCCTGTTGCAGGATTCACAAAAATGGCCAATTCCCTAAAGCCACTCTGTGTCCATCTTATTTCATTATAGAAAATACTTTTTAATTACTTGCTACTTGCTAAAAGACCATACTTCTATGATTTCCTTGTACCTGAGATCAAGTTTTGATCAATGAGATACATGCAGATATGTGCTGTGTGATTTAAAAAGGGAAAATATGAGCACTATTTATCCCATTTCTCCTTCTTACAAAATAGAATCAAGGCATGAAATACAGTCCATTAACTGGAAACCACATATTATGAAGAGCAGAGAAACAAGAAAGAAGGTGCTTGAACCCTCAAAGACAGTGAACTTAGGGCCAGAATTGAATACTTATGCCCCTTTCTGATATTCATTATCAGTTACTTTTATATTAGATTAATAGAAATAACAATAACACAACTGTAAGACTGATAATATGTTCTTTGTATTACAACTATGAAATATGTATTAATCCCATTAAACAATCTTAACTCAGTTTTCAGAATATGGTGGAATAATAATACACAGTCATGCGCACGTATCTCTATTAAATACTTATATGCAAATAACTAACTGTGGTTGCATTATTAGCTCTCCTAGATTATAAGTTTATTTAGAGCAGGGATTATGTCATATTTTTTTCTAGTTCTAATTCAATGCACTTCTAGGGAGTAATAAAAATGAACCAACTAAGAAAGCCCAGGACCCAATAAATTCACTGCTGATGTCTAAAGAATTTCAGGGAAGATCTAATGGCAAGGCTCATCAACCTCTTTAATAAAATTGAAAGGCAATACTACTCTCAAAATCATTCCCAGAAGATAGCATTACCCTGATTCCAAAACCAGACAAGAACCCAACTGAAAAAGAAAACCACAGGCCAATCTTTTTAATGAGAATAGATGCAAAAATACTCAATGAAAAAATTAATACTCAACAAGATACTGGCAAACAGAATGCAACAAATCATACATCATGACAAAGTAGGCTTCATCCCACAGGAATGGTTCAATATATGCCAATTAATATACCATATAAACAGAATTAAGGACAGAAATTACATGATCATCTCAATAGACACACAAAAAAAGATGTTGACAAAATCCAACTTCAATTCATGACAAAAAATAACCTGAAGAAAATAGGGATAATACATCCTTATATCAATCTGATAAAAGTCATTTATCACAAACCAATCGCCAACATCATATTAAATGTGTAAATGCTGAAAGCTTTTTCTCTAAAATCAGGAACAAAACGAAGATCACTACTTCTGTTCAACAGAGTACTCTAGACATCAGATGGACCAATCAAACAAGAAAAAAAAAGGGATATACATAAGAAAGGAAGAGGAAGTTCTTCCTAACCTCTCTTCCAGCCAGTTTTGTGTTTCTGTTTTAATATTTAGATCTTTAATCCATTTTGATTTTAGTTTAGTGTGTGGTGAGAGATAAAGCTCTAGTTTTAATCTTTGGCAAGTTGAAACCCAATTTTTCCATCACCACTTATTACAGAGGCTATCTTTCCTCCAGTGAGGGTGCTTGGCTCCTTTGTCAAAGATGAGGTGGCTGAGTGCCTCTGCAGTTGTTTCTGCATCTTCTAATCTGTTCCATTGGTCCTCAGGTCTGTTTCTTTGCCAGTACCATGCTGTTTTTATCACAGTAGCTTTGTAGTATAGTTTCAAGTTGGGGATTGTGATATCCCCTACCTTGTCTTTATTGCCTAGTATTGCTTTTGCTATTCTAGGTCTCTTCTTGTTCCAAATGAATTTTTGGATTGTTTTCTCCAAGTCTGTGAAGTATGCTGCTGGGATTTCAATTGGGACTGCATTGAATCTATATAGCAGTTTCAGAACTATGGCCATTTTCACTATGTTGATTCTTCCTACCCAGGATCAAGGGATGTCTTTCCATTTCCTGATATCCTCTTCAATCTCTTTTTTCAGAGTGTTATAGTTTTCAGAGTAGAAGTCTTTGATTTCTTCTGTTAGGTTGATTCCTAGGTATTTCAATTTTTTGGATGCTATTGTGAAAGGAATTGAATGCCCCATTTCTTGCTCAGTGAGGACACAAGTGCAAATACTGAATAGTTTCTCTAGTGCGAGAAGCTGAAAGTGTAAATAAGGACTAAAAGGTATAATAGATAATGTGAAATAGGAAGAAAAGGTGGAAAGGGGAAGGGGAAATGGGAGGGGTGGGGGAAAAGAAAGAAGGGAATGGAATTAATATGAGAAAAAGAAAAAAATGGGAACAAAGTCTTTGTAGATAGGGAGGGGTAGAGGGGTTGAAGGGAGGGCAGGGGAATGGGGAAAAATAAGAACCAAGATGGATTATGTAAAGGTGCAAATTTCCAATGATGAATGCCATTATATTCTATACTTTAAGTATACCAATATAATTAATTAAAAAATCAACCAATAACAAATGCTGGCAGGGTTGTGGGGAAAAAGGAACCCTTCTCCATTTTTGGTGGGAATATAGACTGGTGCAATCACTGTGGAAAACAGTGTGGAGACACCTCAAAGAACTAGGATTGAAAGTCGCATTTGACCCAGCTATTCTCCTGCTGGGTATCTTCCCAAATTAAAAGAATCATATCACAGCAATGTATGTGCACCATGTTTATAGCGGCACAGTTTGTAACAGCTAAAACTAGAAAATTGCCCATCAAGTGGAGACTGGATGAAGATGGGTTTGTTTTTTGTTTTTTTATAAAAAGAAGTACTATTCAGCCATAAAGAATGAGAAACTAGAGACATTTATAGCTAAATGGATACACATTGAAGCAATACTCTTAAGTGAAATAAATAGGACACACGTGTAAATACCAAATAATTTCTCAGATGTGAGAAATTGAAAGTGTAAATAAGGATCACAATGTAAAAGAGGTAATTTGAAAAAGAAAGAAAAGATCCAAAGGGGTAGAGGAAGTGGGAGGGGTAGGGGAAAGGAAAGATGGGAGAAGAATAAATATGAGAAAAGGAAAAAAAATGGAAACAATATCTTTGTAAATAGGGAGAGGTAGAGAGGTTGAAGGGAGGGCAGGGGAATGGGGAAAAAATAAGGACCACAATATATTATGTAAAGGTACAAATTCCCAATGATGAATGTTATTGTATTGTATACCTAAAATGTACCAATAAAGTAAATTAAAAAGCTCTCACAATAAAAAAGAAAGGAAGAGGGAAATTATATTATTTATAGATGATATTATTCTCTACAGGGAAGACCCAAAAAATTTCACCAAAAGACTCCTAAAATTAATAGCCAAATATAGTAGCATAGGAAGATATAAAATCAATAAATCAATACACACAAAAACCAGTGTTCCCATACACCAATAATGAATACACCACGAAAGAAATTAGGAAAATAATACCATTCACAATAGCATCAAAAATAAATGTTTAGAAATTACTCTAATTAAGGAAGTGAAAGACTTCTACTTTGAAAATTACAGTATTCTGGAAAAGGAAATGGAAGAGGGCATCAGAAAATAGAAAGCTATTCCCATTGCTGGATAGACAGAAATAATGCTGTCAAAATGGTCATATTTCCAAAACTGATACAGATTTAATACAATCCTAATTGAAATAACATAACCATTCCCCACATAACTACAGAAAGTAATCCTAAAATTTGTATGGAACCAGAAGAAATCCAGAACAGCAAAAACAATCCTAGGAAAACAAGAGCAAAGCAGGAGACATCATAATGCTGGATTTCAAGTTATACTACAAAAATACAGTGATTAAAAAAAAACAGCCTGATACTAGCACAAAAACAGATATGTGGACCAATGGTACAGAATAAGGAATACAGAAACAAGTCCACACATTCTCAGCCAGAGATCATTGACAAAGGGGCCAGAAACTTATGCTGAAGGAAGGATAGGCTCTTTAATAAATACTGCTGGGAAAACAGGCTATCCACATGCAGAAAATTGAATCCAGACCTATTTCTCTCACCAAGTAAAATCAAATTGTATGAAAGGCCTAAATATTAAAAGAGAAACACTATCTGCTGGAAAACAACTTAGGTAAAACTCTTGAAGACATAAGCATAGGCAGGCAAGGTCTTTCTGAACAGAACCTCAGTAGCAGAAGTAATAGTACCAAGAAACAACAAATGAAATTATATCAGAGCAAAAACCTTCTGGGTAGCAAAGGAAATAAACAACAGAGTGAAGACACAACTTACAAAATGGGTAGAAGATGTTGGCAGTTACCTCTTGGACAGAGCACTAATACCTAGAAGATACAAAGAACTCAAAAATTAGACCCCATAAAATAAAAGATCCAATTAAAAAACAGGCAACTGAAATGAATAGATACTTCTCAGGAGTAGAAATACAAATGGCCAGTAGATAGACAAAAAAATGTTCATCATTGGCCATTAGCAGAATACAAGCCATGGATATGCCTTCCTTGCCACACAAAAGATTACATCTTGTACATCCTGTAAATTTTTTTCTTAAAAAATTTTGTTTTTAAGGGATTTACTTTTTGAAATATTTCTGATATATTTACAGAGCTCCTTAATATCTGAAAATGGTACCCATATTTATGTACTTAGTAGTCAATGATTAGATAACTATCCTTGGTCTGGACTGAAGAGCACACACTAAACCCAGACTTAAGAAAGAGACATTCAGTAAATCTTGAGCAAAACCAAGAGCCAAATCTAGGTCTGTATGTGGGGTACCCTCAGAATTCTGCTGTTTTACAGACAGAAGACTTGAGTGTTTTTTAAGCCAACAGAACTGAGAGATCCATATATTTAAATACAAAACAGGTGCTCAAAAGATTCCACATGTCTTTCCAGCATGTGTATCATGTCATGTTTATACTAACTCTAACCTCAGGTGTGTGTGCTTCACACATAGATAGCTGTCTTTATGCTCTAGCTAACACACGTCAATCAAAACCCATGGTCCATTCATGGCAACTCTATTTTTCTGCCCTACTGCAAATAATTCATATATTAGTTTCCAAGGAAACTAATAAAGGAAGACAACCATGCAAAATGAGAAACTTAAGTGTGACAAATAACTGTAATGTAATAGGTCTTCATTGTTTGTAGCATATAATTGAAGAGTATCTTATAACCATGAATATAATGTATGCTATAAAGAAATAATCTCCAGAAGATACAAATGTACTAGCAGGAGCATAGCACTTTACAGTTTGCATAGCATGAGCATGAATATTTTCTCATTTTTTTATCACAGTGACTGTTGAAGAATAGGGCAGAATGGATATCTCCAAAGTATACTATAAATATTTAAGTACGGTATATACTTACGTGTGTAACTGTTTCTGGACCAAAAAAAAAAATTAGTGGACCTCAAATATTTACAAAGATGGAAGAATATTGAGTAAGAAGTTAAATCCAAAATTGACTTGGGGCTTTTTTTTGGTATGCAGAAAACCAATAGTGAAAGTTTCCATTCATCTAACAGAAAGAAAGGATGAATAGAAGGAGGGAAGGAAGGAAGGAAGGAAGGAAGGCAGGCGAGGATATGACACATAAGATAAATGTTCACAAGGAACAAGGGTGTAGCCAAGTGTGAAGTTTATTTAACAAGAGAGTAGTTTATTTATTGCTTTGTCCCCTTGAAATATCTTCTCCCAAAATTAATTAGCGGCAAAATTCTTTTATGAGCCTAATTTGAAAAGAAGATAAAAGGTGTTGGTCTATTCAACAAATGTATATTGAGCCCATAGACTGGGTACTATAAGACTTGAACAGGATTTGTTCTTACTTAAGGATTTCCCAGGAAAAAAAAAAAACAATCTCATGTGATATTCCACCTAGTGTCTACACGACCAAGATGCTAAGAAAATTAGGAAAGATTGTGAATTTCAACTATGATACTTAACAGTGGGATTCATTAAGGACCAGCTAAGGATGGGTCTTTCAGGAGATTAGGATAATGTTGCAGCATAAAAGGTGGATGATAGCTTTTGAACCAATATGTAAAACAGTCTACCTGTCATCAGGTATATTCATTTCACTGTACAACATGCAAACCACAATTACTGAGACTACCGAAGCTGACAGGGCTTAATTGCCAACATGTCTACCTGCAATTCAGAAACATTTCTACAGATATCCAACTTAATAAATAAAACCCTGATTTCCCTAGCTTTTGAATTTTATTTTATTCCTTCTTCTGAAACTTTCACTATTCTACGTACATTGTAGAGAGACACTAAGTATTTTGTTTAACAAAAACTGAAGTTGATTAGCGCACAAAACTTAACTGCATTCATTGGCTCACTAGACTTGGTTTCTTCATTCTTGCTGTGTATATGTGAGGGTAATTTCCACAAGCTTCCTGTATGATTAACTAAACGTGTGTTTCATTCTTGATCTGCCAAATGTAGCTATGTGAGTAAGCTAACAGGCTTACATACATATTACATTTTAGTTTTCCCTTCTTAAAAACTTGGTTGGAATTTTTTTTTTTTTTTTTTGGTACCAGGGATCAAACTCAGGACCTTGCGCTTGTGAGCCAGGCACCAGAACCACTGAGCTAAATCCCCGGCCCACTTGGTTGGAATTTTAGCATTTCAGACCTTCACTGGGCTGACAGAAGGCCTGATTGCAGATAGAAATGAGCATTCCTCCACATTATGTGCAGCACTGGAGAGACTGGACAGTTTTCAGTTCACTCATTCCATGTCTCAAGAGGGCATGACACAGACAAGTCAGCATTCGGTGAACAATTGAATTGCTCATTCCTCAGAAGCTTTGTTTAAAAGCTACTCATTTAATAACTGTCAGAAAGTGTATCCCATATAATTCAGAAAATTTAGTACAGATTCATGGATTTTTACAATCTGCATGGAGCAGAAGAAGTTTTGCATAAAACCTTCAAATAAGATAGCACTGTACATAATTGATAGTTATAAATTGAAAAGATGAATATATCCTCTTTAGTTCTTTATACCTTGGCCACTCTAATGGCTTTCATTTATTTCACCTGTTTATCTATCTTTCTATTTACTAGATTTTTTTAAAGGATCTAAGCAGATTTCTGAATGGGCTGCCCAACAGCTACTAGTCAAACATATACTAGTCACAACTGAGCAGTTTCAAAAATATAGCTAAATGTTTTAATAATAAAACTGATGCATTTATTTCTCTTCATGTATGAAATAAGAATGTGGGGTACAACTCTAATACCCATTTTTGACAATTTCAACTGCCCTGTGAGTTTTCTTTTGAGCCCTACAATTCTAATTCCATTTTCATTATTCTTCCAGAGAAAAACAAATGGTATCTCTCCTTTGAGTAAGACAAACAAAGTGCATAGCAAAGGGTGGGGAGAAGGAAACAAGAGGCTAGATCACTTTCAAATGGGAAGGGATCGGGAGACCTAGGGCATGGGGGAGAGGGGGAGGGAAAGCAGGAAAAATTGAAATAGGCCATGTACAGGAACCCAATATACACAATGAATGTAAACATTAAATGTCATAGACATGAGCTAAGAATAACAGAATGAAAAGAGGGAAAGGGGATTGAGAGGCAGAAGGAGGGAGGTGGGGTGGGAAGGGGAAGGGGATTTAAAAAAAGAAACAAGCTGTATGTGTACATGCACCCACTCCTCAAGATGAATGTAAATTTCATGTACTGCAAACATGTACTAACAAAATAAAATAATAAAAAAACTCAACGTGTGCACTTTGGGAAGTAACATACATATGAATGTATCCTCAAAGTATCCATTATCTTGCTCTGAAATACACACGAAAAAATATCAAAGCTATCCCAGACGTTTTTAATTTTCAGTTTCCATCAATATGCCAAGAAAAGTAAAAGTATTTCTCCTTGTTTTCAGGAAATATGTATGCTTTACAGGCAGTACAATCTGTGATTAACAGCATAAATATAGAAGAATGTGAAATTTTGCACAATAACATAATGAGTAGTTTGGTGTAGATGATTAATGAGAAGCTTCTCCTCTCATCTTCCAAAGATAACTTTTGTTTAAAAAGAAAGATTTTGATGCCTTATATAGTTTGTTTCAGCTTTTGAAGATGTGTGCATACATGTATATCATTTAAATACTTCAGTGCCTGGCATTTTGCTGTAATCTCTTTCTTAGTCTGTATTATCTTCTAGATCTTACAACATCATGTAATATGTAAGGTAACCACGCCAGAGCCATCTCTGCCCCACCGATGTCACAAAGCATGCAAAATCAGCAGAGTCACAGATGCAAGGCCAGTCTCTGCTTAAGTACCTCACAGAGCAATCAGGGATTGAGAAGAATAAAGGCCCCTAGAATGTGTCCTCTGTATTTTCTTCATCAGTGTAATCTTTTCTTTCTGCAGTGTCTGCATCAGAACGATGAAGGTGGTTAGGATGCGTGAGAAAAAAATTCTTATTAAATCATCAGGAATTTCACTGCAAGAGTCTGACTTCCAGAATTTTATGGTTAAAATTCTTTTTTAGAGTTGCCTTTGGAAGTAAGTGGCCTATCAACCAAGAGGTCAAGAAAAAACGATGCATCCTGTGATTAGTCTTGATATGCTTACTTCTGCTGCACCCCAACAAATCTCTCAAATTCAGATAAAAATAGAAACAGTCTCAGATATGAGTCCTTGATTCTATGTAAGAAGCTTTCATGGCTTGAATTAAAAGGACCTTATCTGCAAGCCAATACCACATTTCAGAATATCAAATGACCTAGGCCTAATTTTCATCTTTTTACAGACATGTGAGATTTTACTGGATTCCTATCACTTAATGCCAGAAGAGAGCACACTATACAGTTAAAAGTTTAAATAGTTTACTTTTATCACCGCATACACATAGGCCTGACAGGAAACGCTGTGAAAGTGTTGGTGGTTGCCATCAAACACTAGACATGCAGCTGAAGTGGTATTTTTCAGAAGCCTGAAAGGATTGGATTTTGGGGAAAATGAACCTGTGACTTTGGTCTTCTCTCAGGCTTTGCTGGGTTCATTTAGAAGAAAAAGAAAGGAAGACTGGAAGATGAAGATCTATAATCCCATAAAGTGGAAAATATGCTTTACACACACACACACACACACACACACACACACACACAGGCATGCATGCACATCTACACATAACCTAGCCTTTGTAAGTTGAACCTTTTTTTTCCAACTTTAATTTTGAAATGTTATTTATTGGTCATTTTATGAAAACACAATTTTAAAGGAGATTAAAGTTGTTTTATGAGCTGCTTCTCTCTTTTATTTGTGTAATTTAGAAAAAAAAAAAAAAGGCATGCCCATTGCCCACCCATGGTCCACTGCTCCTTAAGAAGAATGCAGGCTGGAATGCAGCCTCCAGCTCCTCCCTTGGGCAGGCTGCCTTATGCAGTAGACTGACTGAACAGCTGTGTGTGGCAATCTGGTTGTCAGCGAGTAGGGAACAAGGAAGTAAACAAAGATCAAAAGAGAAAGGAATATGGAGAGTAGGAGAACAAAGTATTTTACTGAATGGCTAAATCCTTGTCTCCTTAAACAGGGAATGACTGAGTCCGAGGAGAATGAAAGCTCAGTAACAAATGGACGTTTAAAAAGCTAACGTGCTTTTGCAGAGATGAAGTAAGATCACCAGCCTTTAGCTTCACAGGACATCAGGCAACTGCTTTTTCTTCATGCTTATTTTCGACATGGATGAAGGATTTCTGAGCAGTGTGATAGGAGGTCTTCCGAAAACGCTGTCTCAAGACTTTCTACAAGAAAATCTTAATTACTCTCTATCTGGATTCACAATAATTGAATATAAAAAATGCATAACTGTTGGTCCACCTGGGGGCATTTACCTTGGGAAACTTTTTGATTTGTATCACATAGGAGATATTTTCTGTAAACCACTAACTTGTTTCCTCCTTTAATCATACCATTTTCTCTATCTCAGTTTCATGTATATATTTGACCCAAAGGATGAAGAAAAAAGGCAAAGAAGATTAAATCAGACAGACAGAAATATGAATTGGGAAATCTGCCCCTACCATATTTGGGAGATACCATCCCCAGGATTTCTAGATGTGCACCTTGTGCACTTGAAGGAGCATCGGGAACCTGAAGCCCGGCAGAGGGACAGATGCTGACAATGACAACAAGGTCTCTCAACACCTACACAACCACACATGGAGACTCCACAGCCCATGTGAGCTTATAACATATACGATCCTCTCTAAGAAAAGGAGTACATGAAATATTGCAGAAGATATTATTGAACTTTCCTTGAAACAAAATCACCATCTATTTTGGAAATGTCAAACATTTCATGTATTTCACAAGAAAATTCCAAATTGTTTATTTGATCTACAAAGTGGGAAATTCTCTCTCCAGTCTGGATGATGAGGCTGCTTTATATGTTTTGTTTTTTTTTAAAAGCAGCAATCCATAGGAAGTTTCAAACTCCTCAGAAAGCAATACAAGTTACAGAATGCTTCACAAAGCTGTGCCAGCAGGAAGCTGCTTGGTTTAGACTCAGGCTAGAAAACAAACGAAGCACTTGCTGGTTTAGTTTTGTTGCCTGTTACTCAAAAAATACAGTTGTCAGTTACTGAGTATCTAACAAGGCACAGGGAAAACGATCTGCTAGTCGTGAATCACCTGCCATTGGCTTTTACCTATAGGAATAGAAAATATGCTTGTTTTCTTTCTTTATGGGAACTATGTCTCTTTAATCACTGTGTGATATAACTCAACAACTTCATGCCTACTGTTTTCATTATCACCAATAAATAAACTCTACAGCACTGTATTAATCCAATCACCAGACTTATTTCTATGTAGCTGAAAAACACCAGGGTCATTGCATTTAATGGCTCAATTATATGAGATGGGTATAAAAGATTGAATAAAAATCAAAATAATGTATCAAAATATTTTAAAGCCAGTACTGAATTCTCATCCAGAATTCTCATGTATTTCTCATTTTTCAGACACTCTCTCATCTACTTAAAAATCATGCATGAAGAGAAAAACCCACACATTTAGGAAGACCAGGAAGATCTAGATAAAACCTGATGACTCATTATATTCCATAAGGTGAAACTAACTGAAAGAAGATAAATTGTTGTTCTAGCATTTTCATTATCAACATCATAAAGGCTTCTTGTATTTTCAATTTATCATTATCCCATTTCTTCTCTCATTCTATATCTTAAGCACTTAATAATATCTAATGCCCTTCCTAGTTATTACCTACATGTAATTGAACTAAATTCTTTCAGTTTTTATCCCTCATTCAATTAGCATACCATTTTTTAAAAACTCTGCTCCAATTTCATGCTGTAAATGAACAGGCCAATTAATGTTTTTGTGAAAGAGCTTAATAGGTCTGAAATTAAGATGGATTTACCAGTTGCTGATCACAATTTTGTATAATTTTGTAGACTCCAGACTTAAGGAAGGCAATTACTATGAGCTTATGAATTGCTGAAGAAAAATAAAGCAAGTGTTTATGTTGTTCTGGCACAAATAAAATTTTAAATATGAGATGATGTCCAGTAAGAAAAGCAGAAGACTAAGAATTAGGAGACATAGATCTAGACAATTATTGAGAGTGAGTGATTTTTGACTAAACATTGAACTACCTACAGAGTTTATGTTGTTCATCTATAAAGTAATGAATTTAGGCTACACATCTATGCCTTAAAATGTCAAAGTTTATAGATTTTATGAATTATTGGAAAATATTTCCAAATCTTTGCTTCACTTGGGTAGATAAAAATTTAGCCCATAATTTTACATTTTATAACAAATTAATCAATAATATGATTGGTGACTGTAAAGAAGCAAAATGTCAGACAATATGTGAAATAGAAGGGGATATCTAGCTCTTTTTATTTATTTGCCTCATAAAGCAAAATAGATGATCAATATTCCTGTAGCTAGTGTGATGACCATACTTATGTAAGCAGTTTCCCATTAATTCACTTACCGTGAGTTGATATACAATTAAAATAATATACTATTAAGTACTATTTTTCAGGGTAAAGATTTAGAAATTAAGTATGAATATATTTTGAACTCATGAAATCAGAGTCCCAGCCAACTTAACCATTCAGAATATTTTTTAGACATTCATAATAAAATTTAAAGAGGATAAACATTTTACAATGAACCCTTTATTTATTCTTGGAATAATAACAATGTCAACCAAAGGCTAGAACCTATTAACTCAGTAATATACATTAGTTGTGAGTGTTTATGTATTCAATATTTTCATTAACTGTCTAACCACTGTACTATTTTATTATGATACATAAATTCAACATCCAAGGGAATTATGTTTTAGAAGGTGAGAAAAATATTACCAGACAAATATTTAAGTAAAACTAATAAATGCCATGAATGAACATAGAGAAGTACTTAATTTAGAGTATATATTTGTCTAAACATTTGTGCTGATATAACGGACCATCTGACATTTGAGGAATTTATAGAGGAATTTATTTCTCACTGCTCTGGAGACTGAGAGTTCAAGATCAAGATAGTGGCAGGTTTAATGTCTAGTAAGAGCCTGGCTCAGGGATTAGTATGCAGCCTGTTTCAGCACACTCTGGAAGACAGGAATGCTTTGCCCTCATGTGACAAAAAAGCAGAAAGAGACCAAAATCCCTTTGTAAATCCCCTTTAGAGTAGGATTAATCCATGCATGAGGGTTGAGGCTTTATTACCTGACTATCTCCCAAAAGACTGGGAATTAAGTTTCTAATACATGAATCTTAGGAGACAAAATTAGACCATAGCACAGTTTTAGTAAATACTGAGGAAATAATTTTTGAGCTGAGATCCAAAGCAGAGAAAAGTTTTAGGGAATACCCTGCAAACCCAATTCCTGAAGCTACTGGAAATATAGTGAGTCTGAACAACAAAGTAGACCAGTGTAACCACAGAGACTAAAGCAAGGTTGTGAGCAGAACAAGATAAGCTTTCAGGGTAATACAGAGACTTACAGGCTGTAGGAGGAATTTTCAATTTAATTCCAAGGGTAATACAAATTTTTTGAAAAATGTTTAGAGAAAGATCATACTGGTGGAAAAGATGATGGAATTACTTTTGGTACATGTTACATTTATGCTACACTTAAAAACTAGGAAAGACATCAAGGGAAGAATTAGAAGGTACCAATTTAAATGTGAAATGATTCTTAATCTTGTTAAAATGGGACATATAAGACATTCATAATTTATGCATTATGCACATATAGCTAAATAGAAAAGAGAGATATTCTATTGCTCCTTTATGGAAACACATTAGAAAAGCTTATACTTTAAGAAAACACATATAGCAATTTAAATATAATTTCTAGACCAATTACTTACATTATTAAGTAAAAGTGCTGAGAGAATCAGACTTTGCTGTCGTATATTATAATGTAAAAATTATGCTGATTTCTAGGTGTCTAAAAAGATTCTCATTTAGTCAATAACATTTTCAAGAGTGGAATGAAAATAAAAGAGAACACAGTTACACATTGTCTCACACACTGCCACACTGAGAAGAACATGCACTCTATCGATCCTGTCACTGAATGACACCAATTTATGACTTTATCAATAGTTGTATAACACAGAACTGAATTTGACTTTTTGCAGTGATAAGCAAAAGAATCAGTTTTTCCTTTCTTGATGAGACTCTTATTGAAAATTATTTTTAACCAAAATATAAACTAAAAACTAATGAGAAATATTACAAATATTATATAAGATATATAGTTTTGTGTGTCTACCATATACAGATTCATAATTCAGAGCAGAAGACATATCTGGAAATCTGTACAAAATTACTAATGGAAATAGTCCAGATGCCATGGAAGGAAGGGAATCATTTGAGAAGATAGCACAGATTCATAGATAACCAGTAAGTGTTGAATATATTAAGATAAAAGTTAATTTATCTTCTAGTCATCTATAGAGCAGAACAGTTTCTCTAAGGATATGTTGTGTATATTTTAAATATTACCGTGTTTAGTGCCTCATTAGGAATATATCAATCTTATTCTAAATATAAGTAGGTTAGATTTTTAAATTTTATTTTTAAGATTAATAGTTATCAAACATAAATTTTGTGGTTAACATATTTTAAGAGTAAAATTACATTTTTTACTTTTCTCCTATTCTATAAATAAAATACAAAATTCCTACCTCAGAGGATTGGAGTAAATTTAACTAAAAATCATAATTAGCATGTAAATAAGGAGGATGAATGATCTAACAGCAATTTGGCTCACACATTTTCAGCATTGTTTTTCCTGTTATTATCTCACTCTTAACAAGTCCCACGGTTTGCATGTTTGGAGACACAGAGGGACAAATAATGAATGAGTCATAGAAAAATAATAAATCTGTCTGATATTTCAGACATAGCATCCGTTAGTGGAGATGTAGTAACTTTCTTAGATCACAAATTTTAAGGTAAAACCTCAAAACAATAAGGTATTTAGGCATTTAATATCACACTTACCATGAGACTAGAGAGTCTTAAGGTTTGCCCATAGTTTCAGTAGTAATAGTTGTTGGAATCCTTTAGAAAGAATTCCCTTCCTCACAAATAGAAAACGTGCTTCTAGATGGTGTCATTCTAGCTTTCCAAGTGGACTTAGTAGTCAGCTTAGATACAAATAATGCTTAGGAAATGTCAGTGGGGTTCCTTGGTTGATGGATCTTTCTAACACAAAGGATTCTCTTGAAAATGCTTCATGGCCACAATATCCCAGGGGTCACAATCTCTTTTATATACTTGGGGCCACAGTCACAAAATCCATGTCCATTTTGTTAGTTATCATCATCTAGGCTCTGATTTTCCCCCATAGTATTCATTAAAAGCCCTAAGGCCTTTTTCTCCTTCTGTTGTGTTGGCTTGTGTTGTCGGATTTCTGCAGAGAAACAGAAATTGGATAGATGATAGATAGATAGATGGATAGATAGATAGATAGATAGATAGATAGATGATAGAATAGACAGATGCTGCTTGACTTACAATGGGTTTACATCTTGATAAACTTGTCATAAATTGAAAGTATCATAGTTTATACATAGTTCACAGTTAATATATCTAACCTCACAACACACTACAGTCTAGACTATCAGTTATTTTATTTCATGATCATGTGTCCACCTGGAAGCTGTGGCTCAGTGTTGCTGCCCAGTATCACATATGACAGCCTGAGGAATGATCTGAATTCAAAACACTATTTCCTATGTATAAGGAATACGTTCTAATCTAAGGTCTAGAATGAATGGGCCCGTGGTACAAGTTCCAGTCTGAGAAGAAGTCTGATGTCTCAATGCAAGCAATCTGATGGACAGAGAGAAATTCCCTATTCCTGCATTTTCGCATCCTATTCAGACCTTCAACAGATTGGACAATAGCTACGCACACTGGGGAAGAAAATATGCTTCAGTCAATCTGCTGAGCCACACAGTAATCTCTTCCAGAAATATCCTCATAGGCACAGTTAGAACTAATGTTTAACCAAATTCTGGGGGCCCCATGACCTGTCAGGGGGACTTTTTAACCATCACACAGCTATTTTCCATTTAACCAATTTTGTCATAGATGTACACTCAGATATGTAAGGTGTATTCCTGGCTCTCTTATTAACTTGTTCCCTGATGGACTCAGTAAGGACCAGCATCTGTAAGAGATCTGAGGGTGGGGAGAGAGGAGCTGTACATTCAGTCCCATCTCAGCCACAGGCATTTGACAGTGGCTGCTGTCCACCCTCATGGTCTCTGGCAACTGCACTTCCTCCCTTTGCTCCTTCTGGCTAAGAACATGAATACTCAACATCCTCCTTTGCTCTTGTTCATATTCGTGTAAACTGTCCCTTGATAAAGTCTCCCCATTGAACCCTCTGAAGTTAGTTCTGTTTGTTATGGAAGTGAGCATGTCCTCAAATTAGTATTTTTCTACCATAATCATTGGTGACCGAGGTGACATGGTAGAGTCTCCTTTCCTGCTGTGGGTCACCAGTGCTACACAAAATTAGAACTCCATTTGGCTTACACGCTTCTGCCTGTGATGGCATCGTGATCAAAGCTAAGGTCAAAGTTACAGAAACAGGAAGATTGTTGGTATCCTTGGTTCTGGACACGATTAAGTCATTTTCTGTTCATCTGAAGAGAATCTTAGAGTTCTCTTTATGTAAAAAGCTTAATTAAACAACGGAGAGTGTAGTGGGCTGTGTAGATAGCCACTATTCTTACTCATGCTGTATTATTCCTGCTGTTGGGTCATCAGTGAATGTGTGTTAGTAAGCTTACCATGAAATAGTATGCTGTGTGTTAAAATGAAGCTAACTATGGAAAGAAAAAATGTAATTTTCTGTCATTTAGTAATTTTCCTGGGGAGAGAAGGCAAAAAAAACAGCAACAAAAACCAATGTCTCTCCTTTTGTGCAAAATTGTGAACATGCTGGTATGCTGTCCAAAGACGGGGAAATTGTTTGCAAGTTATAGTCTATTCATGTGGGAATGAATCTCATTTAGATAATCTTCCCTTTTTTTTAATGAGTTTTATTGGTACATTTAAAGTATACAATATGACGACATTCATCATTGTAAATTTGCACCTTTGCATAATCTCTCTTGGTTCTTATTTTAGATACTGTTTTCTAAGAATACTGGAAACCTGATTTCTTAAGAATATGCAGTAGAATCTTAGCTATAAAGACTACGCATTTACTATAGCAAGCCTTGAGTTTCTTCTGTTTGTGACAAGAAAAAGATCTTTCGGTGGGAGCAGCACTGGGAGTGGTTAAATGAGCACTGTGACATAAATCTTCAGATAGATAATTAGACAAGGAATAACGAGTAATGCCAACTCTGTGGTGTCAGAGTGGAGGAAACACCCTTGAAAAGCCCAAGTCCAAGTGCCCTCTCCTGGCTCTGTGTTGCTGTGGCATCACGGCAGCAGGCAGCACTCCCATCAAGCCTCACCACCTGCAGGCCACTCCCCCAGACTGCAAGAAGCAGGCTAAGGCCCCACGGACTAAAGAAGGCAGCAAACAACGTAAATATTTTCTAAATAATGTGAAGATTGTGTGAGGATTATTTATCAATCTTTTCTTGCTTGTAAATAAAAGAAACTGCCAAAGTGACAAAAATGCCTTTGTTCTGGACTCATTAATATCACCCTCAAAAAATGTTTATGCATTCTCTATTGCTAACAGAGTAACAGCTAAACTCTTCTCTCTCCGAACACAGGATTGTTCCCCACTGGGTGCTACCTCTTCTGTTTCTCCATCAGCATCACACACACACACACACAACATTCAGCCATACTTTGTACAGGATTTCTTCATATTTTCTGGCATTTTTAATGTGTAATTTCTTGATATAAGATTTTGTCTCTTTTATTTTTGTCAAATTCCTATTGATACATCCGGGTCTAGCTCAGTTCTTTCTAGTGAATTTCATACCCTAGACTGATTCAGGTAATTTACCCCTAGAACTTTATCTTGGAATTGACAAGATCATTCTCAGAAAAGTTGAGTTCTATTGACTCCACAAAAGGGGCTCTGTTTTGTAGTCATTGTTCTTCAGATTCTTGCTATTCTCAACACACTCTTTGGCTAGATGTTCTGCTTCTATTCCTCGGGGACTCATAATTTTCTTTAGTTGCATTGAGAATACCTAAAATTCCCCACTGGAAGGAAAGGAGGAGGGAAAATATGGAAGGAAGGAAGGGGACAGGAAGGAAAAAGGAGGAGGAAGAATAGATCACTTACTTTGTCTCTTAATTGTAAATACATCTAAATATTTTGGTTTTATTTTTCCCCAAATCATCTTTTTATGAGTTTTCCATATAATCTAATAGGGGTGATGAAAGTCACTATGTAGGAAACTGGAAACAATTTAAAGAAACTATATCCAGTGCATAGTTTTTTCTAATCTTAAGAATGACTTGTTTAGCTAAAATGGATTCAGATAATGGGTGGGTGGAGATGGAGGGGCAGAAGTATTTTTTATATCAGCTATGAGCAAAGCTTTGAAGGAACATTGCTCAGGGCTTAGGCTAAAGAATCTCTTAACAAATAATACATACTTTCTAGAGAGTAAATAAAAACTGAGTCTATTTCCTATAACAATATAGTTGTTTCTTTTTATTATACCATATGCGATGCTCATATGCAATAATGATATTATTTGATATTTAATCTTATATTTAACCTAAGAGTTTCCATTTAATTTTTGCAAGCTTTCTCATCTTTCTGGAATTTATACACTTACCACAATATCATTGGAAATACATTTTTCCTGATACACTCATAAATGAGATTGAGAAAAAAGGTACATAAATATTTGCAATAAGATCGATATTTAAAAGTTTTGAGAATGAGAAATATTTTCTTAAGAAAAACACTTTCAAATTGCTTCCTTCACTAAATTTTTTCAATATAGTTCATTATGTGTTAAACTGTGTAAAAATTAGTACTGATTAATTCAGTTAAGTTCATCAAAAATATGTTTAATTTACTATCAAAGTGGCACCAAAGGTCAAATACTTTGGTATATTCTCTGCTACATATTGAGCATGTGAAAGATACTGAAAGATTTTCCTTCTCAGAAGGTCACGTTTTTCATTGGATAGAATTACCTAGGTGTTTTCTTTAAAGGACAATATAATCAGATTCTAAGTATTATATAAATACTAAATTCTCAACTATTTTATAAAAACCTAAGAGAATTCCAAATCATATATACCTTCATGAATGCAAATATACCATAATTAAAACAAGGTAAAAATTCCATATCAAATTAATTTTCACCACAGGGTTATGCTTAAAGAAACTCAAATATTTGAGCATGATAATGGGGCTAGTTTTACTAATATTTCATAATTATATGCAGTTATTCAAATACATTTTTAATAATATTATACTGAAATCACCTGCAATTTTTCAGTTATCACAAATACATTGGTTTA
>NW_004624731.1:20028899-20089722 GCF_000247695.1 Heterocephalus glaber | reverse complement strand
TGGACAGCTCTCTCTCTCTCTCTCTCTCTCTCTCTCTCTCTCTCTCTCTCTCCCCCTTTCTCTCTCTTCTTTATGTGTGTCTCTGTCTCTATGTCTCTGTCTCTCTCTCTGTCTCTGTGCCCCCCACACACACAGCATGCTAGATCAGTCCAATCCAGATGATCCACAATACTGAGCATTATTGAGCAGGAAGCATGTGTAGGATGCTGAGAGATCAATGTGCAATTCAACACATTAGGGGAGCTCAGAAACCCACAACAGCAACAAGCTCAACTTCTCTAAGAATCTCCTTTTCTTCCTCCCTCTCCTTTTCCATGATTTGAACACTAGCTTATTATTTTAGCCTTGTTATTCTAAGTGGTTTATTATTCTTGATGAATAGTGAATTATTCTAATAGTGCTTATTATTCTATTCATTACAACTTGAGGCTGATTAGGAGTGAATAGCTGCTAAAGGAGCCTTTCCAATAGCAAAATTAGATGTCTATACTTTTATGGTGCTTATTTCTTTCAGTGTCAGTAATTGCTCTGGTAGTTTCTATCATTTCTCTCTTTCTCTCTCTCTCTCTGTTTTAAATTAAAGAGATATAGTACAGTGATTCTAAAATAAAGACAACTTATCTTCAAATAACTTTATTCTTATCTGGGTGTTTCACTTTCAAAATGTATCTCACAACCCTGATTCATTTTTAATCAGTAGAATATGGCAAAGATAATGCAATGATACTGTCACAGTTACCTTATGATATATATACATACATGCGGCACAGTCTTACTAGCATGAACTATAGCAACCCCACCCTTCAGCTCTTGCTCATGGGGTACACTCTGTTTATTTCTTTTCCCTCTCTGCCCTGCTGTCTCCCTCCAGTCTTTGGGATTAGCTGGTACCTAAATAGTAAACATGTATATATATTCAAAATATGCATACACACGTGTGTATATTCTACTGCTTCTCTGGCTGAGTCCTAAACAATACCATCTTTATCCAAATGTTATTGCTACTGTACTACAGCATTTGTATTCTTTTCTTTAGCAGCAATTGACTTCTAACTTTTCTCTATAAATAAACAATCACAATTCTAAAACACTGCTATTATATTATCTTCTACAGGACGTAGTACTACAATTGTACACATAAAATACAAGGTATTATTTTATGGTGTTAAATAGAGTCCACCTTGGCACTTGACTGCCTTGAAAGTTGTGAATTTGGTGCTCATTTTGTCACAGTGTTTATCATTTGCTTGGCAGTCAGTTTGCAAGCTAGATCTCATTGGTGCTGAGCCCTCATGATTTTTACTCTTTCCAGCCAAAACAATTCCCTCAGTGCTCCTCGATTTTGCTAGTTGTCATATCTTCCAGTACCAACTAACAATGAGTGCTGAGGAATTACCACTGTATTTGTGATGCCATAGATAAGGGCAAATCTAGGTGCCTGAGTTCTTAGTAAACAAACCAAATTCCAACTTAGTGTAAATGGTTACAGTTTAAGAAAATGAAAACCAATCAGGAAATGTGAACCAACTCCTAATTAGAGAATTACTGGCCAGAATCCATGAATTAACCTCTGACTAGGGAGTTTCTGCTTTAACCAAGTATTTTCCTTCCCTTGCTTCCACACTCAAGAGCTCAGATCATGTTTGGTTTGATGTTGTCTGATTCATAAATCACTCTCTGCTTGAATAAACCCTTTAAAATTTCCATGTGCATAACTTAAACTTTTAACAACATTAAGTATGGCTGCTGAAAGGTATGTATCATTACTAAAAAATGGAAGGAGGAAGTAGTCGGGAAATATGTGATAATTATTCTTTAAATTGTTATTATAGTTTATCTCCTATTACCATGGAACAAAAACTTCATGTTGTTGACCAGGCACATAAATGATTTTTCTGGTTTTCAGGTCTCAAGCTTGTTCATTTCCATCTGATCAAATTGTATGGAAAGTACTTACTTTTCTCCATCTCTCTTTGTTCAAACCTCCTTCCCTGTCATGATCATTTGTGATGACAGCGTTTGTATTCCTCCTTATGACAAACCTAGGGGACCCTTCTGACTTGCTTATATAATATGAATTAATTTTATTGTAGCTTCTTGCACAACTGTCATCCTGGAATTTCATCTCTTTGCCCATCTAATCATTCTTTGATCCCCATCCTTCTCTAGTTTGGAGTTTGCTTGTTCCACTGAACTACGAACTGACATTTTCTTTATAAGTAAAAGATACTTTCTTTTTAAGGTCTACGGATACTATTCCTTTTAGATCACTATATATGTATAAAAAAGGATCTTATATTTGATAGTCAGAATTGTTCATTAGCCATTTGGCCAAAAATAACAAAATTTTATGTTTAAATAATTTTGAATCATAATACTGAAAGAATTATTTGAAGTTTTTTCAGCCCTCTCATCAGATGTCTGATACTATTGCTTGTTGTTCTGAAGACAACTTGTCTTTTAAAAGCTTTTCATTCATACTAAAATTAAAAGAGTCCCAGGTGCTCCATATCCTCATGAAAAGCGGTGTCATTCTAAAAAGAATTTTTAGTCTTCAGAGAGGGCAGGTAGTGACGTGTCATTTTGGTTTCTATTCATATTTTCCAAGTGACTGGTGGCTCTGAGCATTTTTCTGTGTGCTCTGTGTATTTTTGACATACACCTATATTCTTTGGATAAATGTCTTTTTGGATGGTTTTGCCTTTTTGAGAATCAGGTTGTTGTCGGGCATTATCTTCATATGCAGAATACTATATAACATACATTATATGCAAATGTGTTTGTCTATGCCTCAAACTTAACAGATACATAATTCATTATCTGCTTTTCTTTGTCTCTGTCAAACCTGTTCACCATTCAGTGATTACCATTTTGTCAGTGAGCCAATCAATCACAACTAATTATGCTTTCATTCTTCCTAGTAGTTTTCCTAACCCAACATCCAGCTCATCCTCCAATCTTCTCAGGAATAATAAATGAAAAATTTAAATCATTTATCTATTACTGTACTTCAACTGCCTCTAATTTGGTCTTTTTCTTTCACTATTGCTTCTCTGGAAAAACTACAGTATTGTTTTAAACTTAAATAAAATTAGGCTACTGTAACTGTTCCTCAAAAGTATGTCATCTAAGCAGGACATGGTGGCCAATACTGGTGATCCCAGCACTCTGGGAGGCTGAGGTAGGAGATCACAAACTCAAGCCTAGACTGGGAAATTTAGCTACTTGGCCTGTCTTTCTAAAAAGGGGGAGGGTGTAGCTCAGTGTGAAGGTCCTGGGTTCAATCCTCAATGCCATAAAAACCCTCATTTAAATTAGACTAAATTCCAAGATCACCTAATCACTCCAAACTTTAGGATGTGTAAAAAATCAACTAGAAAGTTTGGTAAAACATAGATTCCAGGGCTGCTCCTACAGATCGTGAATTTGGAGTTCTGGTGTGAGAACCACAAACAAGCTCTCATTCATTGCTGATGTCCATGGGTTTCAGTTCTGCATGATTTGACTATATTGTTTTTACTTGATTTCCACAGTCCTAAAAGTTAATATAAATGTCACTTATATTCATAATTTAATGAATGCTATGTTTGTCAAGTATAACAAATTGTAGGATTCCGTAAATATAGTACATAATGATCAAAATCAATAATTGGGCTACTGGTTTTTAGGGGAAAATGTATGTGCTAACTTAAGAAAAAGAAAATATGGCTATAGAAATGTTTTCATTTCTTTTATTTGCTTACACTTCCTGTAAGCACACAACTTATGAAATAAATCCAAAAAGAGCCATATATGAATCTATTTCATAATCTCAGAGAAATAATAAAGCAGAAGATAGAGCCAAAGACCAGGTTGTGAGATTATTCTCTCTGTTGCTCTCACTTTCATGCTGGTCATATAAAAATTTAAGACTTAAATTTTTTCCTCTCATTCTCCACTACTCCATCAGTAGTCGACATTATCTAATCTGCTCCTTTAATAACAAACTTCAATAAGATTGTATTTCAAAATATGTGTATATGTAAAAATGAGAACAATGTTAAACTTCCAGGACTAAACCTTATACAAATTACTTGTAATTGCATTCTCTGATTTCAACCTATCAAAACCATCAATCAAATTATATGTATATATAATTATTATATATTGATATATATGTATCAATGTTTGAATTCAGTCTCGAAGAATGAAAATGTTTCTATTCAAGTTTTAAAATGCCATCTTTTGTGATCTCTCAAGTTACTAAATCATGAATTGTAGACTAAATTAAGGCTTTCAAAATTCAATAAACAGAAGGCTTTGATGTTTCTGGACTCTTGGGAAGCATTATGTTTCTCTTGTGTCATTATTAGTAGACTAATGTGTCCATACTCTTCTAATCAAAATTTATAGTTTTATTTACCCCCAATAGACTCTCAGATCACAATGGAAGTCTCATCAGATGGAATTATTTGACCACTGCCATGTCACAAACATGAAAACACACTAATTTTTCACTAGTGGCAGGATATACAGGATTAAAACTGTCTCCTCTTTGGAACATCCAAACTTCATTTCTAGGATTCTATACCCTGCAGCTTAACCCAGCCTCTAATGCCTATGGCTGGTAGCTGACTTCCATTTCTTTTTTCCCAGTGAAAACAGATTTCAAAATGGTCAGAACTAAGGAAAGGTCTTGCAATGCTTCTTAGGAAAAATGTTTCTTATTTCAGTTGATCCAATTTCCTCAGGAACAAGATGCTAAAAGCAACCAGGTATTGAGAATGAAAGTATCAGCTCATTTTAACTCCAAGATGCTGGGCCAGTCTATGAGGAAGTTGTTATATAAAACAAAAGAGTATTTGAGTCTGGCTATTGCTTCTCGGCCTTTTGGCTAAGATCAAGTGGAATCTGGCTACTACTTAAAACACTTAACTATTTCATATTTATTAAAATACTCTTGTAAACTACATTTTTAGGTCTCTACAATACAAAGAAATATTTTAAATATTTTAAAATATTTAAATGTTTTAAATTCTTCAATCATAAAATGATACAAATAGCCTTTTTAAGTAATGAAATGTGCTATCACTGCATCAGTTAAAGATAATCTAATCATTTTCATACCTGTTAGTCCTAGGAGGCTATTACCAATCCTTTCTCATGTGTGTTAAGACCTGTTTTTAGAAAGAGGTGTTGATATTACAAGATCAATCTAATATCCTTAGATGGAAAATATCAAAACAAAATACCTTGTAACTATAAAATGCCAACTGTTCGGTTAAAATACATGATATTAATGTTAAAGAAGCATTGCTCCAGTGCTGCACCTCTGGAGAGGAGTCTTATGATCACCGTTCACTCACACTCATCCCTCCTCCTGCTCTGGTGGTCTTCACCGTGCTTCTTTCATCCTATCTGTATACTAACACTTTATATGCCGATGTACAAATGTATCCATACGTACATATCATAGTATTCATCTACTTTTCAGAATATTTTAAGTATCTCAAAATGAAAATTATAAAATAAATTAATGAAGTGTTAAAATAACACATTTCTTTCAATCCCTGAACTTCTTCTCTTCTTATTATCATTATGCAGTATTTAAATTTTACTTTCAAGGTAGCTTGGCCCTTGAATTCTTCTCAATGACTCCTTCAGATGAATTGTGAATTAATTTATCACATTCCAAAAGAATCTATTGAGATCTTGATTTGCATTACCTATAGATTAAATGTAGGGAAATTAACAGTTTTATGGTGTGAGATGACTCCCCACCCAGGAACACCTCATGGCTTCTCAATTATTTAGGCCTTATTTTATGACCTGAAACATATAGTCTTTCTTTATACACATATTGCCTATTTTTGAGTTTATTTTCAGGTACTAAGTCAGGCATTAAGCATGAAATAACATTTTGTAATGTCTGATAATATAGACACATGAAATACAGTTTAACTTGTGCTTGAGAAGCCTGGTTTGCAGCCACAAATCCTATGTATCATCTTTCATAGGAAAACAATAAAGATTCGCTAGGCAGGTTAGGAGGAGAGGCCATCACCTCACCAAACTTTATATGTACAGTCGTGCACAGTTTTCCGGAATCAGGTGCTGTGAAGGACTCAGCCCCTGACTCCCAGTCCAACCATGCTCTTACACATCTGTGTTCCTTCCTAGGTCGGGGGGCAAGCACGACACACCCCAGCTAACTCTTTACTGGGAGCCTCAGTTGAAGCACTTTCCTCTGCTTTGATTCAGTTCCTTTCTACTCAACCCTCTCCTTTCTTTCTTTTCCTCTGGCCCACAAATCCAGGAGGCAGAAGATTTATGGGGGCTCCTTGGAAGGGAGGCCATTTCCTGTCTGCATCCACCTGATGACCACTCATTTTCATTCCGCATAGAAAAATGAAATACAGGGAGCCAATGCCTCTTTTGAACTGCAACACTGTTGCAGCAAATATATTTAAAAACTAGATTGAGTTTGCTTCCTCTTTCAATTCGGCTCCTTGTTCTAAGTGGCCAGCTCAGCACGTGACCACTCAAGAATATGCAGTAATTTGATTTAACTGATAATTCAGGCCTAATATTTTAATAAATTTCTTGGATATCTTTTTCTCAAAAGATATTTCTATCACGCAGAAATAGTTATAATATTGCTTCTTCCATACTAATACATAATATATATATATTATTACTCATTTCTCTTTTCTGGTAAGTCCAAATGGTTTAGCATTTTTTTGCAGAATAATGAATGACCATTGGGGTGAATAATCCTATATAAGTCATGACTTTAAAGGAAATACTGGAATTGCTTACTCCTAATATTTCATTTCTCTTTTAGATACATATAATTTTAAAAGGTTATATGTCTTGCACATATTAATCTCTCATACAATTTGCAGTTTATAAAGAATGTTTACATATATCAACTCATATACATATGTAACACTCTATGAACTAGTAGAAAAATAAATTCACTGCAGTATTTGATCAACTCATCAGTGTAAAATTTTAAACTTTAGAAAAACAATAAAATAATAAAGACAATTAAATTGAATATGGATTTTTTCAAATATATTTGCTCTAGAGACTATTGGTCTTTTAATTAAAGCTTTGTTTTCATTGCTACTCTTAGGGCTTACACCAAATCCACAAATCATCTCATGGCAGAAGACTTTTCAATGAACTAGCGTTGATTTACTGTGAAATTCATCAAAAGTAGCTCATTTGCCAGAATCTCAGGATTGAAAGGAACCTTGGAAACCAACAGTACAGTCTCCTTATGTCATTTCACATATATGATTTCCTTCATGATATCTGTGCTAATGATCATCAGTATATACTTGAATATCTCTAGTAATGAAAAACTCATTACCTACTAAGGTATTTTATCCGTGAATACATAGAATTTGGAGAGGGCTGAAAATATAGATCATGATGAAATTTTATAAATTTCTTCTAGAGTCAGTTTTTAAATTTAGAATTTAAATGTCAACCCCAAATAGTCCTATATCAGGAAGCTCAAGCTCCACCCACATAAAGCCTGTCAATATAAGGAAATGACTTCAGTTATATATTTCCTAACCAGGAGATGCCTGCTATGATAGTGAACAGCTAACTTGATGTTAGAGACCTGCTTCTTCCCATTCCCTCACTTCACTTCTATCGCTAAGTGTACCTAAATTGGCCAACCTCAGTTACACTTGAAATACCCATAGCCCAGGAAATTGCCCAGGAAATGTCATTGTTAACTTTATAGTCTCTGCACAGCAGAGGAAGAATGGTCATTTTAGTCACTTTTCCTCTTTCCAGAGACACAAAACCAGACAATTTAAAAGAGGAAAGTTTTACTTTGGCTTATAATTTTACAAGTGTCAGTTCATGATTAGCAGGCTCAAATGCAGAAACAGCATGGTGGAAAGGCCGGTTTTTCACATCATAGTGACCAGAAAGCAGAGAGAGTAGAGAGGAAGGAACCATGAAGGGAGATATACCCTTCCAAGTTGTCCTGCAGTGACCTACCTTTTCTGACCAGAACTACTTCTCACTACCTCTCAACAGCACACTTGGCCACTGAACTCACCAGTGGATAAATACACTACACAGATGATGACTGCAGCCCTGTAATTCAGTCCCCTCCCAAAAGTCCACCTCTGAGCACATGAGAGTTTTGGGGGTCATTCTTGGTCTAAACCATAACAATGGCATAGTCACACAGTGATGGCAAACTTTGTTGAGATTTCAGTGATACAAACAGCCCAATGCAGCACATGTGCTATAGGTTCACCGCCACTGTGGAACCGAGTTGGCACCCACATTCATCAGAGACAGTAAACCTAAGCATCTCTTTTATCCCCACGAAGTATTTTATTGCATGATGGTCTAACCCCAAATCCAACCAACGTAGTTATTTTATAATGTCCAATGCTTTGCAATATTACATAGCATACCTTTCCTTTTTGGTAGTCCATTCTAGGTAAAGACTGAGAATTTATTACTTTACTTAAAGTTTAATTTTACATAATCTAACTAATACTAAGCTTACCAAATTGCATAGTAATACCTTTTTGAAGAATAAATTATTAAAAATTTTAAACAAGCCTCCACCTAACATTTTGTCACTATACTTCTTTCAAATCAGTAATAATCATATCCAGAAGGTAAAAATGGTTAATTTTTATATCTTTTTTTTGCAACTGGGGATCAAACTCAGGACCTTACGCTTGTGAGGCAGGCAGCAGAACCACTAAGCTAAATCCCGGGCCTATTTTTATATCTTAATAGAACCTTTATGCAACTTGTATTTCCATTCAAATAAATCATTTCTTGCCACATAACCCTAAGTAATTTGGAGAATTTTGACTTCTAGCAAACAAGAGCTATATGCAATTATGATATAAATCAAATGTAAAATATTAAATAATTAAATAAGTTGAAGAGATAACAGATAGTGAATGGGAAAAAATTAAATTACTGTGGTTTCACAGAAATATGCTCATGTTGTGGGTCTTTTCAACAATTTTAAATTCATGGTACTAAATAAGATTTTGCTAAAGAGCCTAGTATTTTAATTTGGGGAAAGATTTCATCAGCCTGTCCAAGGACTAACAAGGAAAGGAAATATCCCCTCACCTAGCTGATAATAGTGTCACTCTCATTGGTACCGTGTATTTCCCTGGAAAGGCTGTATTTATTCAACATTAAAAAAGAAGTGGCAAATCCAACATTTCACCTAAACAGTCTGTTAATCTCAGGAGTAAATGGGAATATATTGAAAATTGATTAATAACAATTTGTAGATATATCCTGGTAAGGAGAAGGAAGGTCATAGAAAAGTAGCAGGGAATATCAAAATAAGAGAAAGGTGTGCAGAGTACCTGGTTGTCATATCCATCATACCCTTGATAAATGCTGCAATGCTGTTAACAAGTGAAGCCATTTCTGTTTTGGAATATGGCCAGTTTTGCTTTAGCATTCATGTTTCATAGATCATCTAGCAAAGCAGGACCTATAATCCATGAATCCATTTTCAACCTCACTCTCCACAACCTCTCTAAATTCATACCAAAAAAAAACCTGTTAAAGATTCAGTCTAATTTTCTTCTGTTCTTTCTCTTACCTGCCTTAATTTTTAAATTTAATTAATTTTATCATTACACTTGATTTAGGGTTTTAAGTTTTGATAGGTGTATACCGTTTCCCAGAACTAGTCTCAGGGTTGTGATTGCAGCTGGGAATTAGTTCCTTCATGGGATTAGAAGTTGGAACTGGTGCATTGATAGAGAGCTTCATATGTGACAAGCACTGAGTTCTTTCTTTCATTAACTAATTTAATAATTAATCCTTCCAACATTCCTATTTTATGGTTGAAAAAACTGAGGTGTGAAGTGTTAAATTCATCCAAGACAGCATGACTGCTGAGTATGAGAATTGGGTTTTCAATCCAAACAGGCCAACTCCAGGCCTTAGATTTCGCCATGCACTATTTGAGCATGAAAATGGAAAAGAGAGCAGTTATTTTTAGTCCCTCCTGCTGTGTCATGCTTCATGCTCACATGTTAGACTTGACTAGTTCTTGTCAGCTCTGTTGCATTACACTTCATACACAGAATTCTTCTCCTGAAGTCATTTGAAACATTAACCCCTCAAAAAGTAAGAAGTGATTTGCAAGTGATTTTTTTTCTAGTGACAAATGAAATGGAAATTTTTTCTTTTGTCGTTTTTTCTTTACAATGTGGTTTAGAGAAATAAAATACTATTATTGTGCTTACAAATTTACTTTTAAAGGCAGAAAAACTTTACATTACAATGTTTTTCTTTTTGTTCATGTAATCCACTAACTAATAATTTACTTAAGCAAGTGATGAAAATCATGGCACGGAGAAAAATTTTGCGTGGAAGAAAGTGTTCTTTCATTATAGTTAGTGTTGCTGTAATTTACCAAAATCCTTTTACCAATTGAAGAGACTTCATGTTCCAATGAAGCTAAATTATATTATTCCACTTAAAAACCCTTAAATCCTAATTGGTTTCTCTTTTACATCTATGACATAAGGAAGCAGTAAATTTCAAGTAGATAAAATTTATCAAATAAGTCACAGAGCTCGTTACATTTAAAAATTGTATTCATGGCCTTGGTATGAACCACTTTTGTTTCAAAATAGTAACGGTTGTTTTTCATAAGTTAAAAATCTAAGCAAATAGCCAATATCTGGAGTTTGTCACCAACGTCTCTACCATTGTTACTCAGATGCCCGGCCTAAGAATAAAACTATATTTTGTGCCTAGGTGCCTATCTTCTGAGAAGACAACTCATCCTGTTAACATTTTCAATTTCCAATGCCACTTGAAAATTCCTTAAACTGGGAATGAGATGCTGCAGGCTGCTGCTCAGTGATCTCTTCATGTTTCCTTCTCTCAGTACACAGAAAACGCAGCATAAGAAATAAGACAAGGATATAGGAAGTGAAGTTAAACAAGAACGAGTTAGATGTGAAGTAGATAGGACTGATATGTTTTTCTCCACAGGCCGAATTTTCGAAGTTCCTGTTTCAGCCAGCAGGGGTCTACAGGTGTAGGCTGGCAGGTATCATCTGTTAGCAATGTCAGCGAAATCAGAGTAATTGCCATGGAAGGATAAATTAGCCTAAGTGCTGCTTGCCAGACAGGTCTGCTGGAAAGCTCTCTTACCTCATTCTGGATCTGATGTACCAATTAAGTATAGTTTCTCCCATGAAGAAAAGGGTTTAAAGTAATAGCAAAGCTCTATTTGCAAGTAAGAAGAGGAAGAAAAAAATAACTTTTTCTGTGAAGAGTTATATCCGTTCTAATCCCTGTTGCCATTTCCCCAACTAATGTGCTTAAAGTCATCTCATTTCCATACTACCAAAAACTATAAAATATTTTAAGGAAACAAGTTTTCATGCTCAGAACCCAATGTTTATGAATTGGATCTTGAAGCGAGAAGTTATGTAAATAAGCTCTCTGGCATGTATTTCAATAATAAAAGGGAACTTCATAAAGCAATTCACTGTTGATGAGGTATTCTTCCCACACATATTACCTAATTTGCCATAACTACGAAACTTAGAGAAAGCAATTTTTTTTACAGTCAGAAATAGATGCAATATTTAACATTTTCCCCAAACAGCAAAGCAATAATGTTGCTAGACCACGGCATGTTACATCATTTGGATAAGATCCTGCTCACCTGCAAAATGATAAAGCACAATCTGAACACATTCTTCTGATTTTAAATGACATATCTTTCCAAGTGTGCATTATCACTTCTCTTAGATTTCTGGAACATACCTGAGATCAAGTAACTTTATTATTTTGATAATCACACTTTATTATGTGCAAACATAAGGATATTTAAATTATTATTCCACTGGCAAAATTTTACTGAAAATAATTATCATTAAAAATACATTCCCAGGGGCTGGGGATTTAGCTCAGTGGTTCCGCCGCCTGCCTTACAAGTGCAAGGACCAGAATTTGATCCTGATACCAAATCAAAAAATTAAATAAATACATGCCCAGATGTTAATAGACATGAGAAATATTTAATTTTGGAATCCTCATATCTGAAAGAAAGAGGTACCTAATACTTGGTAGGTGAAAACAATTTAACAAGCACTATACACGTATTTCTCCATTTTTCCTCAAGCCAAACTGGAAATTAGAAAAATCAACAAATTTAAAATAAGAATCATAGGGATTTTAAAAGTTAGATGATAACCATTATGTGGTAAATGAGACTTGGCAATCAGTGAACCTGAGACTCTGAGCTCCATTGGTTTTGTTTTCTTCTACACCATACTGCCTGACGTAGAATTTTCCTCTTACTTTAAATATTCTGTCAAATGTTGTGATCTTCAAAATAACATCTGCATAATAAATATAAAAGTCCTCTCCAATAGTTCTTTCCAGTTTATTCTTTATCTTACATATACTATGTATTTTTAAATACATAGCTCAGCTTTCATTCCATACCAGGCTATCAAAAGTAAGTTAACAAAGCAAATGATGATGGAATTAAAGATATAAATAACTAAAGATGGTATGGCTTCCCAAATCACAAAAGGAGTACAGCAAGATCTGTGGTTGTTAATAGAAACTGACATTTTCTATTAAAATCTGTTATGTTATTTACCATCCACACAGATGAATGCTTTTACTCCTAGTCTTATTTAATTAGCAAAGATTACTAATTTGAGGCTTCTTTCTTTATAAGCCATGACAACTTTTACTAAAGCCATTTTAACTCTTTTCCCTTTCATAACCAAATACTGCTATATTCGAAAGGATGAGAATTACAAGGCAAAACAATGTATTGAACAATAATAAAAACAAAATTATGATATATTTATCCTTTCTCTTTCATGAAAGTATCAACTCTTTGATAGTATCTGAAAAAGTTAAACCATCACTCTTTTATTAATATATCACAGGCAGTTTATGTGGCAGGAACAGCCTGCACCTGTATTCCAGAACCAGCTGTTCCTACTAAAATTAATGTCTGTAGACTCCTGGCTGGCAGAAGATGATAGAGCCATTAATCAAAAATGGACAGGTTTACCAGGGTTTCAAGGTTTGGTACAATTGCAATTTGTTCATCACAAGTTTCCTGAGAAATACAAATGGAAAGAAACATTAGGTAAAAGTCATGGTGAAATAAAGTCAACTTGTTCTAATACTACCTCACTTCATTTTATTCTTTCTGACTTATGCAGTCTCTATCTCTTTGTCATATATTTGGTTTCTCCCACCTGTTTACATACACCACCAGAAAAAAAAAACACCCAGGAAGGAATATAAAATGAAATTTAAAAATTGAAGCAAATGTATAAGCACCTGTCACCCCTCCTTAACCCATAATTGTAAAGTATACCCCTTACTTGATGTAGGTTAATCTATCATGCACTTGAGAAATACAGTGTAAAATAGTACATTTCATTCTGCTTCCAATCAAAATGGAAAAATGATGAATGATGATATGAATATTCCTTCCTGAAACAGATTTTTAAAACTGGAAAAAATACAAGCAACAACAATTTTCCAGATTTTGGACATCAGGCATCTTTGAGAGATAGAAAAGAAGACAAGCATTGCAAAATTGTTCCACCTCACAGTCTAGAAAGAGATTCCTGGCTGCAATATAAAGAGTGAGAACCAAAGAGAATACGACAGCATCTCTCTCTCTCTCTCTCAACTGAGTTGGAAGCATGGGGAGGGAGAGGGGATGCAAATGTGTGGAGGCAGAGACCCCAAGAGAGGACAGCTGCACACAGAGCCAACTCAGGGGGTGTGCAGGGTCACCATCAAGTTCTCAGCTGAGTGCTAATGAGGACAGGAATACAAGGAAACTACTCACAGACGGGAAGATAAACCATAGATTGTAGGGGACAGTGCCTGAAACTCACACAAGGATGAGAGCAGTGGCCATTTTCACCAGACAAAACAAAATCACATAATTCACAGTCACTGGGTGGAATACTCAAGGACTATTTTCCCTCAAACATTCACTGATATTAAACCTCTTAAATCTGTTCTGGAATTACCTACAGAAGCTTAAAAGTAAGAATTAAAGTGTTTCTACATAACTTAATCATATCCCCCCAAAAGTCCAATACAGTAATGTATAAGCTACAATAAGACTGTGTTTGGTCAATCTGATAAACTGCAGATACAAAAATGTAGCTAACATACTGACTAGTGAAAGATTGAAGGTTTCACCCCATAGTTAAAAAAATGACATCACTCTAGACCACTTCCTAACATTACAAGACAAGAAAACAAAGTGAATGGCATCAAGATTCAAAAGGAACAAATAAAACCGACTATTCCCAGACACCACAATCATCTACATAGAAAATCCAATGGAATACACCAAAAATTAAAAAAAAAAAAGTTACCAGAATGAATAGACAAACTTGCCAGAATTTCAGGATATAAGATCAAGAACAAAACCCAACTTCATTTCCATACACTAACAATAGGTAATCAGAATTTTTTATAGAATTTCATTTGAAAGTGTATCAAAAATATACAGCACGGAAGAATTAATTTGGCATAATATTTAATATTAGGGATAAATCTGATGAAGCCCATATATTAAAAAACATTATGGAAATAAAAGCAAACACTTAAATAAGCAGAATGAAACTCTTACACAGTGCTGGTGGGAATTTTAAATGGTGTTACCACTTTGGAAAGCAGTTTGACAGTTTTGTAAAAACTTAAACATATACCTACACCTGAGCTAGATTTTGTATTCCTACATATTTTCCTAGAAAATATTTCCGATGCAAATATTTCTCCCTGAATATGCACAGACAATCTACTTTTAAGAACCAAGAACATGAAACAACCTGAAAATCCCTCATCAATAGATGAATGGATAAACAAATTATGGTATATTCATAGCATGTACCAATGTTCTGTAGTAAAAGGAATGAAATATAGAATAATATAGGTAAATTTTAGTCAAGAAGCTAAACAAAAATGAATCCTGAAGTTTGATTTCACACATATAAAATTTTAGAAAATGCAAGTTAATTTACAGCAACAAAAAGCAGATCAGTTATAGATAATAAAAAGCAGATCAGTTATGGAGATAGAAAATAGTGACAGATTCCTGGGTCCACTTGGAAACTTTCAGAGGAATTGATATGTTCACTGTCTTTAAGGTGAATTATTTGAATTCAGTGTATAATTTACCAAATTATACATTTTAAATATTTACACTTTGTATACTAAGTCCCCGATTTACGAATGAATGCTCCAGGAAAAATTTGTAAGTCAGATTTACAGCTAAAATGTATAACTAAGGCAGGATGCCTTTCCTGTATGTATTCCAAAGTAATAGAAAAGAATGCTAAATATAGTGGAAAGCCACTGAATTAGTTTTGACAGACCAATTAATAACAGGCAAAATTATTGTCTAGGCTCACAAAAATAAACTGTAAAACAATAATTTAAAAAATTTTTAATCTAGATATTTCTTTTCTTTTTTCGGGGGGGGGGGATACCAGGGATTGAACTCCGGACCTTGCGCTTGCGAGAAATCTAGACATTTCTCTACCAATAGCTTCAACTAATCCCTTAAAGCAATGGCTTTTTAATAGAATACATTTTTCATAATACAAGACAAAATTTGTAAATTATATCAGAAAGTCAGAGTCATAGACATTTATTTTATCTCTCAAGTACATTTAAGAGCTTGTATCAATAAAGTTAACTGAATGATAAAAGAAGACAAAAATGTTGAAGTTACAAGATAAATATCTACACTCATAACTAATACAGTCTGCAGTTCTGAAACTCTGGAGTAGGGCGAATTAAACGTTTTTAAAAGCAAGTATGTTATTCTCAAAACCCAGAGTAAATGAACCTCATTATCCTGGAACTAAGCCAGGTCAAATACATCTTATGTTAAAAATGAAATCTGATGTTTGCAGATTGGGGCTACCATTTCATTATTTCCAGTAAAAATCAATAGACATTTAAAGTGTCTATTCCCAGTCTTTCCAAACTAAGTATTTTAAAATTCTATTATCCCTTTCTCTTGTATTATTCTTTCTCTCTCTCCCTCCTTAGCCAGGGAGTGATAATCTGCCCACTGATGATGTGTCTGAATTTAATCGCTTCGCTTCTTTCTCCTCCCCAGAGTACTGATTTTATCCTCCAATAGCCTTTTTCTCTCCTGTCAAATCTTCTGCAACATAATCCATCAAGTCCTTTCTTGAGTCGTCTCTACTCATTTCTCTTCTTCAAGTGCAGAGAAACTCTTCTTTGAGATTATGCTGAAATATAAATAACACCCACAAGGCTATACATACATATAAATACATGTATTAGATCACATTACTCTTTTGTATTAAAATATAATCCGTGTACTTATAAAAATGCTAATGGAGCTAGGGTTTTAATAATTAGCCCAATACCAGAGAAAAGGATATTATCTTAGAAAATCAAAAGAAATTGGGTGGTGTTTCTGGATCTCCCGCATTGAGTATTGCTTTTTAAGTATTTGATCATTTTATGCTTCTTTGTATGCCACTGAGGTACTAAAAGAAGAATTTAGGTTATTCCTTGGTTACCCAATTTATTGTACTTAGATTTCTTCCCATTCTCTTGCCACCATTTCCACAAAAATATAAGGAAAAGACATTAATGTATTGAAAAACAAATGTCAGGTCAAATTTCTGTTGTAAAAGTCCTTGGTGACCCACAGGTGAAAATAATGCCTGAGCTGAAAATTCATTTGGAGTCCATTTATCTCTATTTCCCCAGAGGTTTCTTCTAATAAAGGGCTGCCTCTACTGGTTTCCTCTTTATTTCAGTGACCTTGGGAGACTAACTTCTTCCAAGGACTTTTTGAGAAAATTGTATTTTTTCCACATTGTTCTTTTCTTCAGCATTAAGTAGTGTTTATAGCATGCATAGTGTTTAGCTACTACTAAATTCCAGAACAGATGAAAAAGTAAACTTAAATAGTCACTCATATAGTGCACTCATTTCTTCTAAATTTCTCTGTACTCACCATGTACATATCCTGGGACTAAATTTGATTTAATAATATTAAATTTGACTTAATAATTATTTTAAATAATCTTAATTCAGGGTACATTTAGATTTAGAATAAAAACTAGAGTGAATTTCAAGTTGCAATTTAATTTCAAAATTTCTTTGCCAGTATACCTAGTCAAATTGCTGGAAAAGGTTTTCATTTGATAAATCATAACCATAATAATTTTTGTCTAAAGTTTCTCATATCTTATTCTTTTATAGAAAAAAATTTAATGGTTCCAAAGTAATCAGATAAATTACTTTAGAGATCTGAAATATCGTCACTAAAACTTATGAAAATGAAATTTAGAGATTCTCTGAGATATGTAAGCCATTATTCATTTATTTAGTGATCATTATTTTATTTATTGAACAACTGCTAATAAATACTTTCTTTCTAAAAAGTCATTACAATAATATTATCAAACTAGTTTTCCACCACTACATATAACAAGTAAATGTTAGCTTACAGTTTAGGGCAAAAATTCTACAAACCACTTAGAGCTAAAGTACTGTAAATGGTATTACTGTCAATGTGGGGGAACTGGAACTCTCATACAGTTCTCATGAGTGCAGATTGTTATGATAAGACTATTTGTCAGTATCTACTACAGACAAATATTCATATACACTGTGAACCAGAAATGTTTACATATATAGCCCATCAGAACATGCATAGCAACTCTAATCAAAACAGTAAAAAACTGGAAAGAACAAAAATATCCAACACTATAATAGAAAATAAATTGTGATACATTTATAAAATGAAATACCAGATAACAATAACAAATCAACAAAATACTTTTAGCACAAAGCACTAACAAATTTTTACAAATAATGATAAATTAAAGATGCCAAACACAAAAAAATAAACATAAAGTTCAAATGAAAAAATCAAGGTTCTATTTCCAGTTATAATAAATTAGGTACTTTTAGACTAATTCTCCTACTAACGACAATTGTAAATCCAATGTAATTTTTAAAAAAACTATAGTCAGTTTTGTTATGATTATTTTGAAACCACAAATTTGTTCAAGGGAATATTAGGAAACAATTTACATATTTCAAATTTCACATTTGCTTATACCAATTTCATCTGTGGAAAACCTTAGGCTAATGCAGAAAATGGCATTCACCTGAGCCTAATTCCATAACAACATAAAATGCACACACACACCCTGCAAATCTACTGGTTGCCTCAACTCATCCCGTTTATTATGAAGCACATGCATCTGTATCTATTACTTTCTACCGATTCATAATAAGTCACAAACTGCAATATTCACTTGCATAAATAAATTTCAATTTTTACAAGGAAAAGTGGCATATTTATTGTTGTATTTATGCATTTTCTACCCATTTAATGTACGCAAAACTAGGCTTCCTTTTTCTTTTTTGAAAAAATTCACTAATGAAGTTTTTGAGTGCTGTGTCCCTAATCTGAAAGCCTTCTGGTTTTAATTGCATTATTTTGCATTTTGGAGCACAGTTTTTAGAGCAGAGCTGATTGCATTTAAAAAATATTGCATAATGATCAAAAACAGACTAGAAAAGAGTCAACTCTTCAAAGAGGCACATTGCACTTGGTAATATCTGCATCTGTGTGCTTTTGTTTGTCTTTTGCCCAAAAGCATGCCAAAAGGAGATGATGCAAACAGAAAATCATGCAGAAAGCCCCAATCTTACTATCTTGAGAAATTAAGAATTGGAAATTGGTGTTTGAGCATACCATACCAGGTAAGAAAGTGACCAGAAAACACCAGGAACAAGTATCAAAAATAAGAAACAGGCTAATTTGTCAGCAAATGCTCCAGGCCCTCGATTTACTTTGTAGCTTTGCACACACATGGGAGATACCACAAAAAAAGGAGGCAGCTGCTAGCCTAACAGGGGGGAAAGCAGCTGTTTTGCTGATCACATGCGAGACAGTATTAGAGTTTGAGCACGGAAAACTGTCTGCTAAAAATTAAGCATTATCAAAATTATACTCTTTTAAAAGAACTCTGTGATAGACCATCCAAAATATCCAGGATGGAATTAAAAAATTTAAGCATCAAACAATTTTAAAATGGAAACATGACCTATAATCAAGATAAAAAGCAGCCAATGGGCTGACCCTGACAGGACTCATGTTAAAATTAGCAATAAAGCCTTTTCAAGCAACTATTGAAAGTAGGGTCAATGATTTAAGGAAAATATTGTCATAATGCAGAAAGAGATTAGTAGAAATCTTACCAGAGAAAGATAAAAGTAAGAAAAAGAAACAAATGTGAATTTAGAAATGAGAAATATAAGGGAAATTAGACATAAATTTTATTGAATGGGTTTAAGAGCAGATGAATGGCCCAGTAAACTGAGAGCAGTAGAAAGTAGATACTCTGATGAACAGAAAGAAAGATGACTAATATAAATTAAAAGAGCCAAAACCTAACAGGAAAGTGTTTAAGGAACGAGAAATATTAACCACCCAGACTTGATTATTATATACTGTATTCAGGCATCAAATATTGACATTATACCCTGTACCTAGTCAAAATAAAAATTCTAAAACTTATATATTAAGAAGTATATCCCTGTAACCCAGACAAAAGATTTCTTAGGATATGGAAAGCATTCACTATAAATTTAAAAAATTAGACTTCTCCAAGACTTAAACCTTCTATTCATCAAATGACATCATTAAGAAAATAAATATACAAAACAAAACCTAGGTTAAAACATTCAGAATACACAAAATTGGATAAAATGAGTTTATCTATATATTCAAGGATAAATGCAAATCAATAAATATGATACACATTATCAGAATGGACAGAATTATCATATTTAGAATAGACACATTAAAAGCATTTGACAAAATTCAATATCCTTTCATGATAAAATTCTCATCAAATTAGTTATAGAAGGAATGTGCTTCATCATACACAACAAGCTCATAACCAACATTACAATTAGGAAAAGTTGGAAGCTTTCACTCTAAGATTAGTAACAAGGATAGTCACGCTCAATGCTCTTATCAAACACAATATTAGAAGTCCTTAGGCAGAGATATTAGAAGAGGGAAATAAATAAAAGACATCTGAATCAGAAAAGACAAAGGAAATTGTCCCTCTTTGAATGTAACTTCTTCTTTAGAAAACCCAAAACTAATAAACAATTTCTGTAAAATTGCAGGGTCCAAATGAATAGAGAAATGTTGGCCAAAAGATACTAACTTTTGGTTATAAGATAAATATATTCTGAAGACCTAATTTACAGCATAGTGACCATAATTAACGATAATGTATTTTCTTTGAAATTTTCTAAGAGAGTAGATCTTAAGAATTCTCATCACACATTAAATAAGGTGACTATATGAGATCTGGTTGTATTAATTAGCTTGATCATGGCAATCATTTCATAATGCATATCAAAACATCATATTGTATAACTTAAACACATACAATGTCTCTTTGTCAATGATATTTTAATTAAGATGGAAAAGGTGTTTATAAATGAATAGACAAAGTTCAAAATTTTTATCTTTAAATTTATACTCATTCTTTCTATATCATTTCTGCAATGGCTTAATTATATTTAGATAATAAACCTACAATATATAGATACACATACAAATATATGTATCTGTGTGTGCAAATAATCTTATTCAAAATACCTTTATTAAAACTAGATTTAGGTTTTAAGAAAACACCAGAAATGGTAGAGTAACAATATTTTTAAATGTAGTTTATATTTGCACTCAGAAAACAAACAATTTAAGATGTACTATACATTTATATAAATATATTTTATTCATTTTTAATAAATATATAGTAATTTGACAATTAAACTAGTGAGCAAACTATAATGTAGCACTCTGGTGCATTTTTTCATTTTCAAGGAAAAAAAGAATGATGAGAAGGAAATCACTGTGCACTCCTTAGCCAGACTCTAAAACAATTATGTATGGTTATGCTCAAGTGCACTGAAATTTGGAGTCATTAATAAGTAAAAACAAATTTGATTAAAATGGAATAGCCGCAACATAATGCCATAATCTATTGGCTTCAAGTATGTATATTAGTGAATATGTGAATTCCTGAGCCATGCATTCATTATCTTCTACAATATGGAATAAGGTCACTATCACTCAGTCAATCCTAATTCCATACACACAAATTCTCTGCTTCACCAAAACTGCTATCTTCCCTGTTGTTTCCACATACCATATTAGATCCTACCACTCACTGCCCAGGTACTAATGCTGACATTCCACTAAAGTCTCTGTAACTCCTCCTCTAAATCACACCCATGCTTTAATGCCTTGGCAATAGCTTATGCTGTTTTATAAAGATGGTGACACTTTCTATTTCTACGATAGAATGAGATCAGTGAAAGTTCAGAACAAAGGGAAGATGATTCCAGATGTTTTTTGTAGCTATTGAAGCATATCTGCAGTATACAGATTTATTGATAACTGAAGCATTGAAATTACCAGAGTCACTGTATACAGTTTTATCAAATTGTGCACATTTAGTCATTCTGTAATGTCTTCATCAGTTTTTTCCTATATCCCTAGAATTAAATGTAGAAATACTTTATTACCTTTTTAAGGAGGAAAGCATTTTATATTCAATAAGATATTTAACTTGGAGCTAAACATCACTCTAATTGTATCTTTCCATTCCATCTAGGCTACTCCAATTCTTAATTCATCATTTCTTGTTTGGATGATATCAGTGGCTTCCTAACTCGTCTCTCTGCTTGCTGGTTCTCTACAGTAATCCATCTTCACACGCCTAGAGAGTGACACTTCTAAACACGGAAGCTACCTAAACCCCAGTGGTGCTTGCTCATCTCTTGAAAGATAAAATCACAAGTCATTGTTGCAGCCTATAAAACCCTCTATTATATATTCCTTTGCCCTGATTTTACTTGTGTTCTTCTCTTACTTTAAAATGGAACTCTGCACTGCTGCTTCTTCTGTCTTCCAGATCTCTGAATCAATGGCAGTTTTTCAAGCTTCCATAGACGCTTCCCTCTCTCCTCTCCCCCTTGCTCCATCTCTGACACATGCTTGAAACAAGTTTTGCTTTCTCCCTTGTGTCTCCTTTCTCTTAATTGTTTTCTCAAACCTTTCCTCCTGTGTGAAGACTTTCCAGACCCTCCCAAGCCTATCCTCCTTTGGCATCAACGCCATATGTATCTTCCTGCAACATTAAGAAGTAGAAAGGTAGAGCATCTGTGTGCATTTGCCCAATAGGATCTGGTTCATGGTAGGTAATCCATGAAAGTTTATTGGCTACAGAAACACAACTGTACCCAATTTTTCCTTTGAATAGTTACAGTTATATTTTAGTTGTAATTGTCCATAACTCAAAATAATAAATATAAAGAGAAATGTATGAATTTATCTAACCATGGGGAACAAGATTTGGTGCTTAAAAAATAAGGACCAAGTTATATATATCAAGATACAAGTATCCCATTCTTAAAATGTTCTACAATTAATAAATGGATATAAAACACTCAAATATTAAAGGCATACATCAATCTTCTGCCTTAATGAACTTCCAAGTTCATCCAATCACTTAAAGGTAATTAAAATTTCAACACTAAAATTTAAAATTTTTAGAAACTTGCCTAGCCCTCTGGAATACAGTACCTGTGTACCATTGCTTCGAGTAGGAACAAGAAAAGACCCTTCCACTAAATCCCATTAGATGAACACAGGCATCCAATCATACTCAAAGAAATAACATATACAAAATAACATATTCAAAAGAAATAACAAACTAAATGCAGTAAAAGACTGCATCCAAAGGTGAGGAGAATATAATCATTTCTTCCTTCTGAGAAAAATTACATGTTGGCCCTAAAATTTTCATGTTTCTGAAGATAATTCCTCTTACATTAAGCTTCATTTAAAAAGTTCTTGGCTTTACACAATTCTAACTTGATCCTTTCTGGGATATTGGTAAGATTATTTTAGATTAGACTTTTTTTACCTTGAGGAAAGTTCTGCTTAAGACTTAAATGTCCACAGGATCTAAGATTACCGTGTTAGCAAATGAAACATGAAAATGCATTAAAATATAATAGTGAACCCCTTTGGGGGTTGCACTTCGTAGTGCTTATTGAATTTTGGAGGATGTGATAAAGTAAAGCACCATAGAAAATTCTATCCTTGACCACTTTCTCTCTTACTCCCTTTCAAATCACTGCAAGCAGCAGTCACTGTAATTAACTATGACACCCAGGTAAAATAATTCTGAAAGCTGTCATAACCCTCAACAGGCAACGTGATCGGAAAACTATTTTTATCAACCCAATATAATATTAGTCTTTACTGAAAATCCCTACAAAGATAAGAGGAAAGGAAGACTTTCAATAAATGCTGACACATGTAGAATAGATTCACCAAAATAGGAAGATTTAATAATAGGAATAATATACTAAGGTAGCCAAGTCCTATGGAGAACACAACCTGCTGAATCTTGAGCAATTTACAATATTGGTATAATACAGCAGAAGCATCTTCAAATTAAAAACTTTTTAAAAAAGTAACCTTGAAAAAAAACAAACTAATCAGCAATCTAACTTTATCTTATTAAGAATGGCTCTTGCAATTATCCCTGAGATTTCTTACCAAAAATGGAGCCCATGGGAATCTCATGCTTTTCAGAGTTATTTATACTGGCAATTCCTCCAAGTGGAAAATACTTTCCAGAGTTGAATCTTGATAGTCTTGTATACACTGAGTGTTTCAGTCTTTCTTAGGAAGCCAATATCGTATCTTTGAATAGTAATACCTGAAAAAAAATTCATCTTCTATTTCCACTGAATGTTAAACATATTAAATTTATATTGATAATACTAATTTCCCAAATTATTTCTTTATTTTAATGACACTGTGAAACTTAGTTGATTTATTCTTCTCTACTTATTTATGTATTACATAGGATTAAACATCCCAATCACCCAAATTTCCAAATTATTTACAATGGAAGAAAGATGGCTGATTAACAGATGATGTTTTTCCTCAGTTTTTTCTGTTCACATCAAGATTAGGCACAGCCAAGTGTCACAGATAAGCACAGATAAGTCCATTAAGTAGCTCTCTCAGTTCACGTTTGCTGAGCATGGTTTCCATCAGCTGTACTCAGTGCTATAGAGTGATCAAGGAGAGGCAGAGACCAAATGCACACCAGAATGGCAGTGTGTTTATTTCCAGGTGGAAATGTTCCTATCAGTGTCAACCTTCCAAACAGATCACTGGAAGTTTTCTTGATGAACATCAAATCAGGGCAAAGAGAATTAGATTGTCTTGAGTGATATTTCATCCCATCTATAGAGAAGCTTGGTGAACTCCCAGATTTTCACGACAAAATAGATTTCTCTTGTGGTTAAATGTCTGTGTCTGCTAGATATATTCTCTCTTTCCTTTGGACTATGTTGACTACATACTTAGCAATTCTTTCTATCTACTTCTCTATTATAATCTATTGATACTTAACTCATCAATTCTTCTGAAAATATGATTATAACACAATTGAATAAATTTCATCTTTCTTTTGTCTATGGATATGTTCTGATCCCTTCAGTTAAACTTCATATTTCCAAGTATTCAAATATACTACTTACCAAAACATCTTCTCTGAAGGACTTTTATGAAAACATCTAAGTTGTGCATTTCAGGAGGGATTGTTTGCTTTTTATTATTTTATAGAACTTTATCTCCAAATCCTGAGGCTATCTTAATAATTTCTCTAAGGTTTCTGCAGTTCCATCATGAGTTAAACTTTTACCAGTAGAGTTACTTTAAAAATGTGTAAAACATGAAGTATTGATACATGTTACAACATGCATGAACCTCAAAGTCATTAGGTAAGTGAAAGATTGAATTATATATATTTTATAGAGTAACCAGACTACCCAACTTCATAAAAACAGAAGCCAGATTAATGGCTGCCAAGGGATAGAGAAGAAAGAGAGAATAAGCAATAATTTGTTAATGAGTACAGGATTTTGTTTATGAAAATATTGTGATAATAGAAGTAGAAGTTACACAACATTGTTTATGTATTAACTGCCACTGGATCGTTAACTTTAAATTGTTAATTTTATGTTACATGAATGTCACCTAAAAAATATTCTTTAAGAATAAAAACATGCTGGGAGATTAATAGATTAATAGCAGAGCAATAGATTTAACATACAAAAATAGGAAAGTAATATACTACATCATATGTGTGTTATGTATAGACTACATTACTGTTTTTTATTATTTTGATGTGAATAATATGATCATAATAGGCCAAAGTGATATATTTCACTAAATATACCAGATGGCCTTTCTGCTAAAAAAAAAAAGGACAATTTTGGCATGGAGAAGCAGTTACAGAGAAATGAATTTGTTTTGAGATGTGTTGGTTTTGAAAAGTTGCTGATATTTACAGACAAAGAAATAAAGCAGATAATTAGAAATTCAATTTTGAAATTTTTGAAGATGTTACTACTGGCCAAGATTATAAATATATATAGATGTGAGTCAAGAACAAATAGGTAAACGAGTAAGTACATTTCAATGAACACGAACCAGTAAAGAAATGAAAATATAGAAAGAAAGCAAGTATAAAAAGAAAAAAGGAATTAAATAAAAATTTTAAAATAAATGTTATGGATGCACATTGAGGCCATTCTCTTAAGTGAAATAAATAGGACACACATGTGTAAATACTGAATAATTTCTCTGGTGTGAAAAACTGAAAGTGTAAATGAGGTTCAACATGTATAATTGATAATGTGAAATAGGAAGAAAAGTTCTAAAGGGGTAGGGGTAGTGGGAGGGGCAGGGGAAAGGAAAGAAGGGAAAGGAAAAATGATGAGAAAAGGAAAAAATGGAAACAAAGTCTTTGTAAAGAGGAAGGGTGAGGGGGTGAAGGGAGGGCAGGGGACTGGGGAAAAAATAAGAACCAAGATACATCATGTAGGGGTACAAGATCCTAATGATGAATGTAACTGTACTGTATACCTAAATGTACCAATAAACTTAATGAAAAAATAAATAAAATGAATGTTATTTTAAAGAATACAAGATTTTGAAAGGGTGAAAACAGTGAAAGGGAAATTAGCAAAATGAGTTGAGAATGTGCAGAGAACATTTACAAAATCAAATCAATAATCATCAGACACCTGTTTGTCCCTAATTTAAGAAACATAGCAAGGAATAATTCTGTGTAAATAGTGAGCAGGTATATCTTATCAGTCAGGTTCACTATTGTATTTCAAAACTGTAAGGAAGTATTTTGTACATAGGAGACCATCAGTGTGATAAGCTACAAGAGTTGAAGCATAGGAGGAAGACAAATTACTTAGACGAGTATTTTACTATTCTTTTCAGATATTGGTGGATAATCTTATTTAATAGTCATTAAAAACTCATCAAGTAGCAATTTCCTAAAGGTTAGTTGCAGTGTAAAATCTGAAATTTTATCACTGAAATGTTCACATCCTTCTATATTAAACCTATCTATCTGCATGCACTTTAAATGGATCATTTTAGTTATGTGATTTTCCTAAAAAAATAGTACTTGCAAAATATTGGTCCAGTATACAATATAAAGAACAATATATTCACTAATAGTTTATCAGTTTATCAACAAGGAAGCATTGGAAAGCTGTCATTCCACAGTAGAATATAAAAGGTGTGTACTTTTCACTTGAAAGCTCTCGGTTTTTTCATTAGAAATAAAATACTGTCAATTTTCCTGAAGTCAAAGGCCCACATTGTTTATTTTTATGAAGTTATCTATAGTACCCAAGTGTAAATATCCTTACTTTGTCTTTCTGTTGTTATTTTAAATAACAATATTCCATTTAAAAACATGATGACTGCAATTCCTAATCCTATCATATATCTTCTTTTCCCCAAGAAAAACTCCTTATTTTTATGCAACACAAATACTCTATAAATATTTCTAGGGTTTTTTGTTTTCTTGTCTTTTTTTGGTATTGGGGATCGAACTCAGGACCTTGCGCTTGTGAGGCAGGCACCATAACCACTGAGCTAAATCCCCGGCCCCCTCTAGGATTTTTAAAATGTATTCTTAAGGTCAAAAATAAGATAAAAGTTGTTATTGGTTTATCCTTCTGGTTGGAATGTGGCCCTCAAAGCTCCTATTTTGGACCTTACTCACCAAAGTAGTAGTAATAAGGTATGGGATCTTTAGGAGCTGATGACTTCTTTAGGGTAGAGCAGTCAGGAATGAGCGACCCTCTGAAGGAAGTGCCGTGCTTTTCCTCAACGTGGAGGACCTGGTTTGTCTTTCACCTTGTGAAAATGTAGCAAAAAGGCGCCATCTTGGAAGCAGAAAGACGCTCTCATTAGGCATCGAATTTGCTGGTGCCTGAATTTTGGCCTCCCGAACCTCCAGAAATATAACCTCTTGAATTCTGTTATTTACAAATTGCCCAATCTGTGGTGTTTTGTTGTATGAAAAGCAAGGGTCTGAGACAAAAGTGCTCTTCCGTTAAATAGACATTTTTTTTCTTTTACTACAAGTACAGGACAGTGAACAGACAATGACTGGTGTCACAGTTTGGTGTCACTGCCTTGGTTTGTTCTAAGACAGTATTGCTTTTCTGCCATAATAGCAGATACACACACAGTGAAAGGCAAAGGTGCCTCCATATCATTATGAAAATAGTTTTGAACTCACAGACCCCAGACATTTTCTCAAGGGAATGCAATTTTTCACTGACCACAATTTCAAAATCCCTATGAAAAAGGACTGAAAGAGAAATTCATGCCTGGTGTATTATTTTCCACAGTTGCAGGTGTCTTTTTTGAAACTAAATGGAATGGGGTTAGGATACTGAGGAGAGGTACAAGTTTTGTGAAATAACTGTGTGTATAATAAAAAAGAGAGCTAAACACAATTTTTTAAATTAAATTTGTATATCAAAGCACAAGCTGCGTTGGAAGTTGTGTGTGATACAATGAATCAACACTGGAGAATTTACAATTTAGAATTAAAAATGCAGGTACAGCAGAAGAACATTGTGGAGGAAAGGACACTTTCGTAAAATCAACCTTCAAGGCATGATTTTAAGAATGGCCAGTGTAGTATGAATGTCATTTGATTTTGACTATCATTTTTTCTTTAAAGTCACATACTGTGGTCAAATAACTGGACAATTGTACATAGGTTCTATTTACCATTTTTGTACGATACTACTGAGATATGAAGTCCTATAAAAACATATTTAAGATACTTGTGAAATATGCTCAGATTTATTTATTTATTTATTTATTGAGACAGGGTCTCTCTCTGTAGTTCAGGCTGTCCTTGAACTGCCTATGTAGCCCAGGCTGGGCTTGAACTCAAGGCAATCTTCCTGCCTCAGCCTCCTGAATGCTGTAACTACAGGTGTGTGCCACCGTGCCCAGAAGTGCTTAGATATTTAATACTCTATAATAGGAAAATGATTGTAGTAGGTTATTTGGAAAAAATTCTGGTTTCTGCTCACCTTAGTAATAAATATGTTTTATACAAACACTTTTATCAAGGACAGAGAATTATCTTAGGATATGTTTGTTTGTATCCCCAATTACCATAATTTTCATCTTCAAGAGTAATGAGTCTCATAACTTTTTATATTACTATTCCACATTTCACCAGTACTATTTAACCTATCAAAATCAGAAAACTTCTACATTTATCTGATTTACTGTGAAATACTACATGAATATTCAGTCACTGGGAAACTTCCATCTGAGGTAAGAAAAGTTTACTTTTCAAGGTCATTAGAAAGAAAAGCACAATTCCACAATCACAAATGTGCCTCTGATTTCTTTTCTTTTTTTCTATAAAACTTGTTTACATTGTTCAACAAGAAATGAATATTTTATGATGTTTTATATGTATAAAATAATCTCTAAGATTAATATAAAATATTAGCCAATTCCTGACAATCATTATTTTTGATAACAGAGCATACATATTTGCCTTATCACTCATTTTCAGTAAAAGTAATTATTCTAACAATTGCCTGAAGTTCCCTTTACACACAAAAATATGAAATACATTCTTCATGCAAGTATTGTTACTTGCATTTATATAATGTGCTAGATGAAAGACAGCCATAAATTATTGCTTCCCTTCTAATTCAATGATGAAATTTACTTCCTCTCCCCATGAAACTTGGCTGGTCTCAGTGACTGGCTCAACTAATCCAATGTGTTAGAAGTGACACAACATAACCTCTGGGGCTAGGTCATGAAAGTCTGCAGCTTCATCTCTGGCCTGTTGGAATATCTGCTGTAGGAAAGAAGTTGCCAAGCATGAAAAAACTAAGTACCTTCATTGGGAAGCTCTGATGGAAAAGAATCAAGTATTCATCACCCCAGTTGACTGCCCAAGATAAGGCAATGGGCAGTACCCTTGCTAGTGTTGTGAACAAACCATTGAGAAGTGGACCTTCTTGCTGAGTTAGTCCATCAGGGTTGAGGGGCTATTGCGTAGATCACAGGACCAATCTTTTACAAATTCTGCCCCAACAGTAGTTTTGTCAACATAAAATGAGCTTGTACCTTTCAGCAACTAAATGTGGTAGTCGGTTATAGCACAGAAATAGATCACTGGAACATAAATTATTTTGTCCCTCTTGTTCTTTAATGTGAACTCTATATTAGAAATAAAGACACTAAATACCACTAGAATGCTAGCAGGAACACAAGCAAGGCATGAATCTATAGTCAGTGCTCTTTCTGAAATATGAATGATTTTCTTTACACTTAAGAAGTATTAGATGCCATTACTTGGACTAACAGTAGGTCATGCAGTTCTCAATATCTGTCTACCCCTACAGCCAGCCATGTGTAGACCTGTACAATGCTAGGACTGAGGGCAAGGACTGTAGGCTTGCTATTTCAGTGGAAGTGGCCAGTACTAAAGGTCCTGACCAGCATTAGAGTTTGTCCAGCAATGTGTGAAGAAATGCCTGCCACACACCTGATGACGCCACTCCCAAGGTCAGAGGAGCCTCATGAAGAGTATCCGACCCACTGCTGTGCCTCCCACACTCACAGGGAGCACAAGAGCATTTCTCCCTTGCAGAGTCCCTGGAGTCACTGGGACCCATTCACCATATGCAACTGCACGAAGCAATTGATTACAACCAAAGAAGCTCTAGAGTGACTACATTACGATGCCCAGCTGCAATCAAAGCCAACAGTACATTCCAAATTTATAACTCAACCCACATCTTTCAGAGAAAGATATTTACTACGGCAGTCACCTCATAAAAATGGTAGAGATAAATGGTTCATCAGATATGCAAATACCCATGTGGGATCAAAAGAAATATGGGAGAAGGAAAGGTAATATGATGCCTCCAAAGGAACAAATAACTCTCTAGAAATAGATCCCAAAAAATCAATACTGACAAGCACCTGATAAAAAATGTAAAGGAATGATCATAAGGAGCTCAATGAGTATCAAGAAAATATAGACAGAGAGTATATTGAAATTAGGAAAACAACTGATGATATGAATAAGAAATTAATCAATCAGAATGAAATCTGGAAAAATAACTGAAAAGAGAAATCTTAGAAATGAAAGTTCATGCAGTAATTATACAGAATGGACTATTACTCTGTCATAAAGAAGAGTAAATTTGAGTCATTTGTAGGAAAATGTTTAGTGAAATAAATCACACACACACAAGATTAACTATCACAAAAGAAGAATCAATGATGTGGTACATTCAAGAAACTATCTTTGCTAGGAAAGACAAAGCAGACTGAAAGTGAAAGCATAAAAAAGACATTGCATGTAAATTGAAGCCAAAACAGGAGTGGCTATTCTTGTACCAGACAAAATAGTTTTGAGGACAAAAAATGTAAAAAGACAAAAGATAAGTATACAATGATAAGTGGATCAATTCAACAAGGAGATATAACAATTGTAAACATATATGTACCTAAGCCAGAGCAACTAACTTTATAAAACAAACATTGGAGTTAAGGGAAGTAATAGGATCTAATATAATAATAGTTGGACAGTTCATCACCACATTTTCATCAATGGATCGTCCATACATACACACAAAGAAATCAACCAATGTATACTAGAGTTAAATTATGCTTTAGACCATATGCACCTAACAGATACTTGTAAAAAAATTTTATCTCACAGAAAGAATAAACTCTTTTCTCATCACCACATGGAATATTCTCTGAAACAGACTGTATGTTAGGCCACAAAATAAGTTTCAACAATGTTAAAAAATTAAATGCTATCATGTATCCTTTCTGATCACAATGACATAAAACTAGAAATAACAAATTAAACTTCAGAAATTATTCAGAAACTTAAAAACATGTGGCTTAATGGACAATGGGCCCTCAAATGTTAAATTAAACATTTCTGGAAATAAAAGAAAATAGAAATAAAATTTACCAAAACTTATGGAATAGAGGAAAAACAATACTAAGAAAGATGTTTATAGCAATCAATCAGTGTCCACATAAAAAATAGAAAGTTTTCAAATAAACAATGTAATGATGTATTTTAAGGACTTAGAAAAGCAAGAACAAACCAAACTCAAGTTAGTACAAGGAAAGAAATAACAAAAATCAGAACAGCAATAAATAAAATATAGACTAAAAAAATACAAAAGATCAAAAAACAGAATTGAAAATATATTTTTAAGAATCAATAAGCCTTTAGCTATATTAAAAAATAGTGGAGACCTAAATAAATAAATTAAAAATAGAAAAGGAGACTTTGCAATTGATAGCACAGAAATAAAATTATTAGGGGCTATTGCAAACAATTACGCATCATTAAATTGGAAAGTCATTTCTAAGCATGCATGATTGACTAAAACTGAGTTGTGAAGACACAGGCAATCTGAACAGAGCAATAATGAATAATAAGGTTGAATCAATAATAAAACATCTCCTATCAAAGAAAAACCTGGAGTGGATGATTTCAATGCTGAATATCAATTCTTTTTTAATATCAATCCTTCTTAAACTACTCCAAAAAATTAAAAAGGAGAAAGTTCTTCCAAATTCATTCTACAAGACTAGCATTATCTTCATACCAAAACTGTCAAGAACAAGAAGGAAGGAAAAAGGAAGAGAGAAGGAGCAAGAGAGGGAAGAAAGGAGAGAAAAAAAATCTATAGACCATTATCACTACAGGGTACATAACATCTCAGCCAAAAATTTGTTGGTTGTATCATCAAACAAAAGTACTGAGCTTTCAAGTTCTTCCAGGAAACCTAAGATAAAGTCAACAGCCTCACCTGAGAAGAAAACAATCGATGGATCTGGAACTTGACCAGACTGGCTCCACAGAGGTGACTAAGCAGGCAGTAGATATCAGTTGGATTCAAGGTCCTGCATTCTATCTCTGGGAAAGAGCTGAACCCCTATTGCAAAACCCAGTCACATTCTTAGGAAAAAATGAAAGGGAAGAAATTGGAAAGAATACATATTTATTAAAAAGAGAATGAATCATCCAAGATAAACATTTTAAATAGAAGTTTCAGAGATAAATTTGCTAGATTAAAATATCTTTATACAATTCAGGAGGATGGATCCATGACATTTGGATGAATTGTATAAAAGAACATCTAAATGCACTGGATAAATGTAGTCATCCCTGCCGCTTTTCCTCTAGATCACCAACCAAAATTAAGCTCCACTGACAAGAACAAAGTCTTCCTCGTCAAAATTCTATACCCAGAAATCAGCATCTGGTTTGGATGCAATAATCAGTGATGTAAGAGGGAAGCAAGAGGATGAGTTAGAGAAGAGATTTGAAAATGGAAGTAGAGAGTGGAGTGATGTGCTTTGACAGTAAAGAAAGGAAAAAGATGAGAGAAGGAATTCAAATGGTCCATAGAACCTGGAAAACACATGGAGCTAGATTCTCCCTCAGAAACTCCAGAAGGAGCTCTGCTCATACTTTGATTTTGGCCCATAGTTCCATTTGAGAAGCATGACCCTAAATATGTGTTTTTGCCACTAAATTTGTAACTTTGTAACATTTATAAATTTGTAAATTTGTAACTTATGACAGCAACAAAAAGGAAGCAATATAGATTTTGAGTTATTGCATTGATGAATGCCTACTTTGGTAACTTCCAATAATTGAAAGTATTTTATGTATTAATATTGTTGGTGAATGAAGGTTTTTAATTATACTTCATGATTAATACTATACCAACCCGAATGCATTGCTATTTTTTTAATCATTTAAATAATTTCAGCATACTAAATTTATGTAGTTTTTGCTTGCAAATGATACCAGAAGACAAAATTATGGCTAATCTTACTCTTTGGTATTTGAATTAGAATCAAGAGTATACCTTTGTTGCTATTATGGCTTGTATATGCCCTAATAAAATGTTTAATAACTTCAAAAGACTTGCCAATATTTTTTATTTATCACACTATAGCTTCTTTGTATTTTTCAGAAAACACTTAAAACGTTTTACGGAAAGATTTTTAATAAGCTCATATGCTCATTTATAAGTGCCCAGTCTTGCCAAAAGAGAACTCAATATATTAATTCCCAAATAACAAGATTAATTTAAGAATTTAATATTCACTTGATGTATTCCCAAAAAGTCTCTTTTTGTAAGAAGCTCTGAAATGAAATCTTCATTGAAAAAAATCACCTTATACTTGTCAAAAGTCTAGAAAAATAAGATTTTCAAGGTTGAAGATTAAAGAATTAACTAATTCAATCAGTGTTAATGAATCAATAATTAATGGAACTAAGGGATTCATTAAATCCTAATATATGCCAATGGTAAAGTATGAGTCCACTTATAAACAACCAATTTAATACAACCTTCAAGGAACTCAAACCCTGTATAAAGATGGTAGATTTTTCTACAAAATTACTTCTCTTTCTGTGACCATAATTTTCAATGTACTGATTAATCATCCCATTTGATAGTGGTGGAATGACAAATTTTTATCTAATTTTTATCTAAATAAAATTCATAGTAAATGTCAATTGAGAACATCATGTTTACCTCAGGTATTTCATACATTTCTTATTCTCGGGTTCTACTAGTATTCCTGCTTTTTCACTGTCTTGATTTCGTCCTACTTTAAAGTTAGTTGCACCTAAGAAGAATTGAAGATGACATAGCTATCATACAAAATGTTCCTGGTAATTTTAAGTGACAGTCTAATGAAAAGACTCGTCTTCCCTTCCAGAGTGGTGATGAGACAAATGTGTGTGCACAGAGTTCAGAATCAATTTATTTATTAAAGTTTCTCCTAGGGCCAGTAATTCCATGGTATTCACTTGTCAATTAACCCTGAGTGTTGGGCCATGTCAATTTGTTTAGCTGCTACCCTTCCTGGATATGTGGCAGGTTTTATTCTTTAAAAAATACAGGAAGTAGGGCCAAGGATTTAGCTCAGTGGTTCTGGTGCCTGCCTCCCTAGCACAAGGTCCCAAGCTCGATCCCCAGTACCATAAAGAAAAAAGAAAAAAATACAGGAAGTAAGAACAGCGGTAAGGTAGAGAGAGGATGGGAAAGGGAGGCAAAAAAATCTAGTTATTCCTAAATGATCTTTTTAGTTTTCTCAAAATACATTTAGTGAGGCCTATGTTCTAATAGGATGTTTGCTACTCCAATATTAATGTATTAGTGTGATAATATTATTTTTCTACTAAAGTAATCTGCTTACTAATCTATCACCTATATTTAGGAAAGTAGGGATTACAAATACTAAAAGAAGTAACTTTATGTCTATATATATTTCCAGAAGAGATTATGAAAGGTTAGCAAGGCTTGGTTATTTAACTTTATTATTTAATTACAGGAAGCACAACTGAGTGTCCACTCTTAGGCAGTGAATGAATGGCTCTGTATGTATTATGTTGTTTAAAAAATAGACCTACCCATTCTTTAATGTATTATTCCATTTTTAAACAAATACTTAAGCATTTATTGAAAGGAAAGGCTCTCAATGTAGTTTATATTATATGTGTAACCAATAAAGATGATTTAAAAAACGTTATTTTAAATCTACATTTACTAACATTTTTATCCACAGTGATAGATGGAACAATTATTCTTTTTTCTAGCAGCTGAAAAAATAATTTGAAGAACACTACTAAACTTTAAATTAAGTATTTTCCAATGTAAAAATTATGAGAATAATCAAATACATGTTATTTTTATTGTAAAATAAATTCTGAAAAAAGTTATAAGCTTTTGTTTTTATAAATTTAAATATAATGTAAAACAATACACATTTTGGCAATATTAGTATAGATGTAAAGAAAATCTTACTTTTAACTTCCTATGTATAAAACATTAAGTCATAGTAGTACTGTACTTTAGTATTTCGGTGCTGACGATATTTTATATATATATATATATATATATATTACATGAATTTAGAATGACATTAGGAAAAACAAAGTGCTGGGATAACAACTAATTTTGATCTAACTTTCAATATATTCTTAATGTTTGTTGTATCCTAATACTAACTTTATTCTTCCTTGATGAGTGAATTTTTAATTTCATACAGAGTGGGCAGCCTATGAAAATCCAGGTTCAAAACACAATTAGAAGACTATGTGACAGCTTATTACTAAATATAAAAACATATTTAAAAGTTTCATTTCTTATTGCTTTCAGGAAATTAATTTTAAGTTCTCATTCTCCTTTGTTCTTTTATCTAAGTTCAGCAAATACACTGAAAAACATATGTGGGTTGGCTAGCAATGAAGTAAGAGGGTGATTTCAAAACACAGGACGTTTTACTATCTAATTTTCCTTCTTGAGACTCTTGACCTTTCAAAAATTTGCCAGGTGCATGAAGGTGTTGTTTTGATGATTTGTTTGCCTTTGATATATTTCAGAAGCAATTCTAATTTCATCTGAAGATTTTCCTCTTATCATTAGCTTTGCAATAACCAAAAAGAGAAAATGAGGAAGTCGTTCTTGATTTTAGCTGCAATGTGAGGCTATTAATTCTTTTAAAAGTTTTTCATGTCACTTTCCGATGAAACATGTTTGTATTTGACAGTTTTTAATCTTAATATAACATAAGCAAGTAAAATTTCTCACTGTGATTGCCTTTCCATACAGGCACTGTTTTGGAGTTTATTTGAAGTGTGATGTGGATTCTTGTAGTCACTATCCTTTTTTTTTTTTTAAACCAAAGATAATCAAGATGCCTGGATTGCTTTTCTCCTCTAAGCTTTGTTCATTTATAGATTCCTGTTTCCTCCAGATATTTATAATCCACAAAGGGAATAATTTCTATTTCTCCCTAAATTTTTATTGTTAGGCAGCAATCTCAGGAGTTGCTCCTTTCAGGTGGAACTGGCCCTTTAGGAAATATCAACTACAAAGTATCTTCCATGAGCAACTCCTTTTCTAAAAAGCTGATTCACACCCCTGTTTTGGAACTCTGAACATCTGTGTATTTATCCTGATGCAAATTTTCACTATGGTTCCGCCACTTGCAGCTCCTCTGCCACAGCACAGTAATTCTTCCCTTTTCTTTTTCATCCCTCCTCACCAGTGGAGCAACAACCACTGATCTTCCAGGCTTTCTGAGAGCACTGACACTCACCTTCCAATGAGTCCCTTGTCCTGGCCCTAACTGTTCTCACATCTTAAATGCTTCCCAGGTCCAGCAGCACTTACAGTAAAAGATAAGCAGTGAAAACTGGGGCAGGTAGAGTGTCTGGTTCTTACTCAGTGCCAGGAACATTATGAAGGTCGTGAATTAAGTTCTGATAAGCTTATTAACTAATTGTAAGCAATCAAAATAATGAGTATTTCTTGATCTCTGTGAGTTATGCGATGAAGACAATTAAAATTTATAATCTTTAATATTAAAATATATCTTAAAATAACTCAAATAGTCATGCATCAGATATTTGAAATTGGTTCTCTCAAATTTAATGAGTATTAAGTATCAATTTTCCCAGTACTTTTCTTCTTACTGTAGTGAATATGAAGGAGATATGAAAAATAGTTCTTTTATCAAAAACATATTCCAGTCAGGTACAAATGACTACTATAAAGGGATGACTGTAGGAATACATAAGGCAATCTGTATTCCTAAAATTGAAGCCAGTAATAGCAGGTAAACATAATTCTTAGGAATTAGAAAAACTATTTGTCACTAGGACTATTGGATATAAAAACTTGCAGAGACTTTAGAAATACTGTAATCAAGGTTCTTTATTTTGCAAACAATGAAAACTAGGCAAAGCAGTTAAGTGACTTATCCAATGACACAGACCAACTATGTTCTAAATTAGGACTAAATAAATCACTTTTATCACTTCTACATGAGAGTTCCTTCTACTCCAGCCTGCACCCTGGCTAATCACAATGATTTTCTATTCTTTTGTGTTAGAATGGCAATTCAAATATTTACTGCTGACAATTATCTTATGTAAGCATAAATCCTCTGCAACAGCAAAGGTTAAATGTTCCAGAATAAATTACAAGTAATATCTGTTTTCCTTGGATTTGTAAGTGGGGAACTCTAGTGGGAGATGAGACACACTTACCCAGCTGTTCATAGAGGCTCTGAATGTGCTCAGCAACACACTGCCCTGTCCTTCTGCTACTCATTCTTCTGCACCTGAGCTCAAAGCCCCTTTGGATTTCTAAAGCCAAAACACATGCTGTCAAAACCTGAAACTGCAGAGAAATTGTCAACACTTCACCATGATTTTGACCTTGGGAAATAAAAAATATGTTTTATTGCCCTTGTAGTATATTTTTGAAAAGCTATGCAAATCAAATAAGAAGCTGAATTAAACCTTCCTTGTGTATTCCAAAACCAAAGTGCAGATTTAATATCCTGTATATTAAAAAGGTTGTATTTGACTAGTGACAAATGGTAAATTAAGATGATGTTAAGGTTGTGGTGACTTAACAAAACAACTTTATTTTCTCTTTTAATAATAACTATCCCCATAAAAAGTTAGCTATTAGAATACTTTTTTATGCAGTGTCTAAATTAACATATTTTATTTTAAAAAGCATAATGTGTTCTGATATTTAGTGCAAAGAATAAACATTACATCAATTTCTATATGAAAGTAATATGAATAGATCAAAAATGGACTTATATGACCTAGCCAATAGCAATCACAGAGCTTTGGTTCCAATGTTTTCCCTTTGAAATAATAAATTGAGTGACATTAAATTTAGAAATATGAAGCAATATGTCTTTCTCTCCTTTGTTTTGAGTCAGAATTTTAAGTTATTAGGACCAGGTATCATGCAAGAAATATTCAATCTTTGCAAATCAAAAAATCCTTTCACAAAACAATGTAGGCTCATCAGATTTCTAGCCCCAGAACCAAAAAATAATAGATCTGTATTGCTTAAGCCACTAGTTTGTGATCATTTATATCAGTAGCCATAAGAAGGAAGGAATAAAAGTTTATACAATACAGTAGTTTTGTATCTAAACATAATATGAATTTCCTTGGGAATTTTGAGTAAGCCAAAGGGATTTAAATATTTCATGTAAGTTAAAGATAATGCTTCTACAGACATGTTAAAGTGAGGTAATAAGAAACAGAAAAAATAGTGCATAAAAGACTGAAAAAGAATATTGACAGCTATCCATGAGGCAAGTACTACCCTATGCCAGTTTCTCAGACTCTGTTCTGTGAGATATCAATATTTTTTCAGGCAAAACAAAATCAAATATTTCTGAAAATCTCAAGTTTCTTTACCACAGTGGTTGTTCAGTGTTTCAAAACTTTTTGATAATGCAATTTAATATTTTCCTTAATACATAGTTTTGTTGAACATGGCTTGGGAAAAACTACATAGGTTTGATACATTGGTTGCTCTATGAAGACTACCAAAATGTCTTTGTTCAATTAATTTTACATGTTTCATGAGAAATGAATGTATCCATTTAATTTTAACAATCTGAAAAGAAGTTCAATAATTCAGTTAAAATAATGTACACTGATCAATCTCTCCAGGTATAGCTTCCTTTAGTAAGTGTTACAAAGAAATAAAAAGACCGTGAAGTAGCTACAGACCAGTATGATCCACATAAAAACAAGGAAATCTTTGATTTTAGATCTGTCTAGGATGAGTTCTTTGAATATCAGTGTAAAAGCAGAGGTTCTTTCTGGATTCCAGTCAACCAATTCCTCCCATTGCATTACTCTACAATGAAATCAGCCACTAGGGTTGGTCCTTTTTCCTAGGACCCCTTGCCTACAGCTGCATATTGTGTGCAGCCACAAAAGTTTAAAAAAAATGAGAGAGAGAATTTAAAACACCATGTGAGAAAATTATGAGCAGAATCCCCATATGAACAGAAGTATATAAAGATGGATAACCATGGAAGGGACATTGATTTTTTACCTGCAAAAAACTCCAACAGCTCAAATGGAAAATATATATAAAGAGTTTCGTAATTAAAACTAAGTATGATACCAGGGTAATAAACATTAATAGAAATTAGAAGAAAGATGAATAATATAGATAAAAATATAGGGCTCTGGGAACAATGACAATATTTGGTAGAACTTATAGATTTAATTAGAAAAGAGAGGAAAAGACACTTCTTAGTGAAGGAAAATGAAAACATACAGATGTTGGACAGAGAAAGAAATGTGAAATTGAGCTAAATATGCAAGAAAGTACCACTGAAAATCAATCAAGTAGTTTCTTCTATGTTTTGAGCACACACTAGTTATCTCTGATTTAAGACATCATGTCATTGTTAATGTATGTGTGAAGGCAGGGAGTGTTGGAGAAATGCAAGGTAGTAAGGATCTGAGGGCCAAAATCCAGAAAGAAAAAAAGTACCTAAAGACCATATGTTCAGTGAAGTTTTTCCCAAGGCATTTGTCAGTTTTAAAGCAGCAACTGAAGGCTAAATCTCTCAGCACAAAGTACAGCCGAATAGCTAAGAAGCTAAGTAGAGCTTATGAGGCTAGGAAAGCAAAAACTTGAACAAGTCTAAATTCAAAAAGTTTGTTTTGTGATTGTATTAAAGTGGCCTTTCCCATTCAAAGGACTGTCTAGAATAAAAGTCAATCTTTTCTGTGGATAACATCAGTTAGACTATCATTAAACCATCCCTCTTTTGTAATGTACAATGCCCAACATTCCAGCAAGAACAGCAAATGAAAAGGGAGTGAAGATCACATGGCTGCAAATAAAAGAACAAGAAAAACGAATCCATAAACCATCCAAAATTGGAGTGATTGGACATGATTAAAGATATGTGTGGTTAACATACATAGAAGTTACATGATATGGGTAAATTAGCAACTTATTAAACAGTATGTAGAAATTGTAGAATTTAAAAGTAAGAAGTTGAAATAAAAAATGCAATAGATGCCCTTATCAATAGCAGAATTAGACATTTTTGAAATAAGAAGAAATGGAGGACTAGCTGGAAATATGACTGCACGTGTGGAGACAAAGGGTACATGGGAGCTTTCTTCTCATTTTTGCTGATAATCTAACATTACTATTACTATAAAAACTGTCTTAAAAATGAATCAATTAATTAATTAAAAACACCTCCCCTCCAAAATACCTAATACGGTGGATGGTTTAATAATAGACTAACCATAACAGAATTATAAAAAATAAAGTTGTAGACACTAAGTAAAATAAATAAATGAACAAAACAGTGCATGCATATGAAACTATTTGAATCCAATCAAATGTACTCACATGTATATAATTAAGTCATCAGAAAGAAAGGAGAAATAAAAATGGATTGAAAGAAATTTTTAAGTGATAATGGTCAACAAATTTACAAAATCTGATATTAAAGACTTCATATTTAAGAAATTCAGCAAACCTAGCAAAGTAAAAACAAAAGTGAACATCAAAATAAAAGTGTAAATAACAAACAAAAGAGAAAATTGTACAGCTAAATATAAAAGATATACACAGTAGAACAAGAGGGTCAGAGCATTTCTTTATGAAATGATAAAAATCATTGCTAACTTTAGAATTCTACATCCAGGAAGAATAAGATATAAGGGAGGAGCTGTGCTCGCTTCAGCAGCACATATACTAAGATACAAGGGAGGAATACTGGAGTGAAGAGTGGATTGAATAGACACACAGACACAAATATATCAGTCATTAACTTAAATTTAAATAAAGAGTTGAATTAAAATAAAGATTATCAGACTGTATACAAAAAGAAAACTCAAATATGTGTCTCATAGGAGGTATACTTTAATAAATACGCATATAATGGAGGAAAATAAAACAAGGGAAATGTATGTCAATACTAAGTAACATTAATGAAGCTATTTTAATATCAAAATATGTTTTAACACAAGAAGTGTTTCCAAAATAAAGCATATCTCACATGGAACATGCCATGTCTCGTCTAGAAAAAGGATACACATTTGGGAGTGTGGAGAGATGATAGTTGTTTCCAAATATCTGAAGTTGTTAGGCAGATGAAATATTAAGATTAACCTATGTATCATTCAAGATAATTAGGAACAACTGACAAAATTTATTTAAAATCACATACACATACAATATAATGAATGCAATTAAATAGTATATATTACATTGCTTTTGTAGATGGTCATCCCCCACTTGAACATGTGCCGGTAAATCCAGGGAGCAACCTGTCCAGACTGCTGCAAAGAAGATGCCAGCATCACACAGAGGTGTAGCCTCCTGAAACCATACCTCACATAAAACCTAACATGCCAGCAGTAGCCACAGGTCACAATAAATTTTAACAGAAAAATATAAATGCATGTAAATTAGAGATGACAAATGTTAAGAAACATTAAAATAATTAAAACTTAAAATAATTTGATAAGCAGAAATATTGTTATCAAAGATTAAAGAGAGTAAGTAGTCCCCTAAATTCTAGTATATATATTTTAAAAGAGATCAAAGAAGAGAGTAACATTGCATGGCTGAGATTTAAGAAGAAGAAAGTTTGATCAGAAGCAGAGAATGAGAATTAAGAAGATCAATCTGAACTTGGATCAAAAATCTGAACTAGGGTCAGGGATTTAGCTCAGTGGTGCCACCGCCTGTCTTGCAAGTGCAAGGTCCCGAGTTCGATCCTCAGTACCAAAAAATAAAAATAAAAAATCTGAACTGTCTATGTGCCATGTTGTAGAAAGTACAAGATGGGATGGAAACGAGCAGTGAATATAGTTTTTACTCCATTCTCAAACTTTTATGAGCTTTGAAATTGCTTTTTTATTCTTTGTCACTTTATAGGTCACATGTTTAAAAGTATAAATAATCACTCATATATAAAAAGTTCATGGATGAAACTTAAGGGATTAGTCCCACTGAAACAGATTTGATAGTTCTAGCCTATATTTTTACTTACAATGCCACCTTTGTTAATTGTTTTAGCAGAGCATGTGGCAAATCTGTGTCTCCATCTTTAGAGTGTAGCCTGGACTGAGAGAAGTTCATGTTTATTTTTCTAAAATGTACCTCCATAACTTGTTCCTTTAAATTGTTGATTGTTTTGCTGTCTCTTGTGTTTGTGACTCAAATATTACCTATGTATGCTGGTATGTTTTAGAAATGAAAATCTAGTCCTTGTTTCCATGATTATCTCTGTTGCATCTTCCAAAGATGAAAGGAGTAAATACATATTTTTGTTCAACCAATATGCAAATTTAGCCTCCCTGCATTGAGAGCTCTGGAGTACCTATTGTAACTGATGGGGAAGTAGAAGCTGGTCTAACTGCTGCTCTTGGCCTTGACATAAGAATAGATGATTAAAATAAAATTGGAGTTTGGCAGTGTTCAACATTGGCCAGCTGCCCAAATTCAGCAGTGCACATTGTAGTATGCTTGCTTCTCTCCTGACACACTGCACCACTGAGCTCAGACTTCCCCTCCCTATTACTTCAGATGTGCTGGGATTGATATATTTATCCTGCCCCATTGCCTGTGAGTACCTAAGGTATTAAGGAAAAGATTAACCTGCAGGTATGATGAACACTGGGGACTCTTACATTAGATGTCACTTCTTGAAACATTACCTTTTAAAGATCACACACATACTAGCCAGAACAAAATGAAATTTGTATTATGTAAGTAGTTTTCACCATTCACTAGAGGTTTGTAAAGTGTATAAGTATGGCATCACTGCATAAGGTAAGGATTTGTAGATTTTACATTTAATGCATAGCTCTAAGCATTATAGTCAAGATGCATAATGTCAAAGGTTTCCATGAATTTTTCAGGCACACAAAAACAACAACAACAACAACAAAGAAAACCACACAAGTCTTTCTTTGTATAGTAGACCAAAAACTAAAAAATTATTTTTAACTGTTCAATTTAATTTTCTTTTCCCTCACTTATACCCTAAAATGAATTAGTAGGTTGCCTGTACTTGTACAGATACAATTATATATTGCCTTTTTACATAAAATATAAACCATTAAAATGTAGCCACTGAGCCCTACTGGTGCAGAATTGCCATGGTTTTAATATTTCTAAACATGTTTAAATTCAACTGTGTCTCAGTTTCCTCATGTATAGAAAACATGAGCTTCCCTTTCAATACAGCTGCTGTGAGAAGTGAATGATTTGGTACATATTGAGTACTGAGAACAGTGACTGACACATCCTGGGTTCTTTGCTAACATCAGCCACTACAATTAACCAGAAGAGATATGAGTATACTGAATGCTCAGGAAACCAAGTCCTGCACAGAACTGCCAGGTTTAATCTAGAGAAGAGAAAAGCTGTAGATACTGTGATATCCAAAATCAAATGTCAAAAAAGTTGGCAAGTGGTTAAGGCTTTACATTTAATCTATGTGTCAAAAACAATACATAGTGCAAAATAGTATACTATATAACAGTCACAAATTATATATATGCCCATCACCTCTCTATTCTCAATCCAATTCATATTCATACGGTTTTTGAGGGAATTTTAATTTGGACAGAAATTCTTAGGATTAGAAATTTTAATCTGCACTTTCACAGACTGCGTACTCAAAATACAGGATCAGGCAAGGTGCTGACCCTGGCCTCTTCATAAGAGATTTAATTGTTCATGTAGACATCACGAACTCCAAAATCACAGTGACTTTTCAAGTACCCTATCCCAATGAGAGAGAGAGATTCTAATTTGCTGATGAAAAGAGCAAGAAAAGTCTTTTCTTGAACTAACTGTTCTTTACTCTTACAAGCAAACCACAGTCAAACTATTCAACCTAAATTCCAAAGTTCTGAATTCAAAAATTAAATACATTTATTTAAAAAAAGCTTCTGCACATTTCAGACTTCTAGGCTTTTTACTGGGATGGTCTTACAGAGTTCAAGTAGTAAAGCTTCAATACTGAATGTACATTAGAATCACCTGGAAATTTAAGACAAATGTTGATATCCTGGTTCCACCCCCAAGCAGTCTGATTTCATTGACCTGAGGTGGCGACCAGAAGTCGGTATGTTGGAAAGCTCTCTCGGTCGTTTGAATATGCAGTCAAAGTTAGAAATATTGGTGGAGACTTAATTGCATCTCAGAGGTATCCTAACACAATTAATTGGGAAAAATTATTGAACAATGAAAAATCATTACATAAATGAAGCATTATTATGTAAGTTTATAAACATTTAAAAGTATAATTCCTTAGCGATCAGGAGAAAGATGGCAAGTTTAAACTAGGTTCCAAGTTCTCAATAATGTTATAACTGATATTAGTTTTTGTAAGAAAATCAATACAACATAACACACACAACAAATCCCCAATGTTGCATCACAGTGCAGTCACTGAGATCAGGAGCACTTGCTAGGTTCACAAGTGCAAACAGATAAATAGATAAAAGGAGAAGTATGCATATAAGCAGCTCAAAATTGAATTTGTCATGGAAAAGCAGCATAGCTTGACCATGGAGCTAACATTTATTTGTTGATTTACTGCATGCAAAGCATTGCTCAGAGCATTTCACAGCAACAGTTCTCTCCCCATTTTATAGGTGAAGAAATGAAAGAACACAGATGCTAAAAAAATTATGCAACGTTATAATCCTGCTAATGGTGAAGTCCAGATTTAGTTCCAACATAACAACTAGAAATTCTGACTTTGTAAATACTAAACCATGCTACTTTTCAAGGTCAAAAACACTCAGACTTGTCATTCAATGAATCAGGTTGTCTGCAGGTGAAAATCTATATGTGCTTATACAGATAGAAGTGTTCTTTAGAAAATAGAAATTGTTTTATCACTCATTAATTGCATGATTTGAGGTTTTCTTATCTTTTACATTTTGAACAATTTTTAATGAAAATAAATTATCAATACCTGATTTATACTAGTGAAAAACAAATCTTGATAACGTATAACCCAGATAATTTTCATGGAAACCAATGGATGAAATAACAAACAATTGAAAACCAACCTGGAAAACCATACCTATGAAAATTCATGAATTGAGGAAATCCAGGCAATATTGGAATGCCTAATTGGAATATATCATAGTCAGCCACATCCTCTCTGCATCTCACTTGACTAAATAGCAAAAGTTCAGAAAGAGCTTTAGGTCATATACCTACCTGCTGGCCAGGAGAGACCTGGAACCTTGATAATTAATTCTACTACAGCCATTTGAAATAAGGAGAAATATTTCTGTAAAGACATACATAAAAGAAGGAGGAAATCAGGCAATTCCAACAGCTGGCCAATAAATTCTACTGCTATTGAAATGAAGAAATGCAATAATTTTGAAAAGCCTTATGAAAAGAATCTGCTTGTTGGCCAAAACAATTATTATCTGTCAATGAAGAAAAAACATTTAAATACATACATAAATTTATTCAAAAAATGATCCTGAAGAAGAAGATGTAGGTGTGAAGGTATAAAGTGTAATTCATTCACAAGATAGCTACAAGGACAATCACCATGAAGCAGTAAGCTTATTCGTCCTCCCCTGAATTCTACCTTCCCCCTATTACGTTATACTTTCAGAACAAGATCTGTTTTTTCCCACGTAATTAAGGCTAGAACTGATTAACTCCAAAGCTTTGATCACTGAAATTGATTTAATATGAGGCCAGGAAAAGCTCTTTGCAAACTTAGCTAAGTTAAAATTTGAAATGATGTGTTGTTGTCCTTTGACTGATTCCCTTCTGAAGGCTCTAGCTCATCGTTCAAGTAGAATATGTTAGTTATTTCTCCACATTTTTACAGCAAGGCCTAAGAATTCTCTCACAATACCAGTTACTACTCTCCATTTTATTTCCATGCTAAAGAACCTTAAGTTTCCCAGGAGACTCATTTCAAACTCTTAGTCTCAGCCTTTTTTTCCAGCTGCATTTTCCTCCACTACTTCGGGCACACTATAATTTAGCCACACCAAAAGAGGAGATCTGATTTTAAAAAATACAGTGAATGCAGCTTGCTGAGTGCCATCTAATGGAAAGGTAGGAATCTTCAATAGGAGAAGTGGTGTTTTGAACCATAGTAACAATGTGCAACATGTATCAACTTGTTCAGTTCACTCAGTTGATTGTGAGCTATTATTGAGATAATTCACATATCACAAACAATGCATTTCATTGGAGTTCAGTGATGATGCCACTCCAGATTGTAGCTGTTTTAGAAATGTCATCATGGGAGATGAAACTTGAGTTCATGATTACAATCTGGAGAACAAGGTTGAGTCCTCAATGAAAACCACCTATTTCTTGTGCGAAAAAATGTGTCAGTCAGGATCCAACATCAAGGTGTTGTTAACTGTGTTCTTTGAACTTCATGGAACTGTGCAAGCTTATTTTGTACCCAAAGCACTGTGGTGAACTCTGAATATTATAAGGGATTACACAAACATTTAAAAATAATGTACATAGAAAATGGCCTGAGAAATGGGCAAATGGATTCATCCTCTGTCATGACAATATTCTGATATGGCAATTTCTGTCAAATACAAACATTACAGTGCATACTTACCCACCTGATTATTCACTGAATCTGGCACTGGGTAACTCTGGCTTTTCCTCACAGTCAAAATGACCACGAATGTAAATATTTTGAATTGATTCAGGCCATGGAGGCAACTGTGAAAGCGCAAATAAAGACACTCATGAATGACATCTTCTGGAACTGTTTCAGAATGTGGCAAGAATGACAGGATGGCTGTGTTCGACCCAAAATGGAGGGGGGTGTTTTAAGGGGGAACCACAGACTTTTATTGGAATAATGTTTGGAAATTTAAACATTTGCTGTGCTTTTCGATCATAACTTATATTAACTTTCTCCCTTCAAGGGGTGTTTTACCCAGTCTGAGTCCACATACACATATTCTGGTAACCTTGCTATCTTTCCCATCTCATAAACTATCACTTTCCTGTATTAAATCAGCACAGTCAACCTATTCATGAAGACATATGTCTCTAGGACTGTAGTAGCTTCTTCAGTAGCTTACGCACTAAATTGAGCTTGTTGAAGAACCTCAAGCCATAACATTTCCTTCAGCCACCAGAGCCAGGAACTTCCAGGACCCCTTACCAGCCTAAGCTGGAATACATTATTTATATTTTTATTAAAATATATTAGAAGTGTTGTAATCACAGCACTGTTTGCCCATATCTCCTTTTACATTGTGAACTCCTTAGAGGCAGTGACCTCTTGCAATCATCTATCATCAATTGCAACTGCTTTTTCAACTCAATAAACATTTATTGAGTACCTACTATGCTAAGGAATTGAGCTAAGTTCTAGAAATTCAATGGTGAAAAATATAAAAGGCCCCTGCTACATAGCACTTAGAGCATGAGATCTTGAAGGAAGTCACTCTACCACTGTGTGCTAAATGCAAAGATAAGAATACACGCAATAACATGGGAACATATTCAGTACTCATAACCATCCTATAATTAGGTTCTTCATTATATAAATAGATGGGGAAAGTAAGTTGTTATAATTAATTTTCCTCAAATAACTCAGGAAACAATGGTTCTATACCCACCCCCAAGCCCTGCATGACTCCAAAGCTCAAGGCTCATCTATTATGTCATGTTGTCTCTTCTCACAAAAGTTAAGAATAGCCTATAAGAGCCCACTGAGAAAAAGTGAGGGACCAATACATATTGCCAGGGAATTTTATTTTAAAAGACAGCAATAAAAAACAGTCTAAAAGGCAAAGTTAAAATAGGATAAAACAAAAAGGAAGAGTAAAAACTGGAGGAATTTGTTTGTAGAAGCAAAGAGAATAGATCTCTTGGCATACCATCTCCTAACATAAAATAGTCACTTAATAAGTATCACATGCCAGGCTAGCTGAATAAATCAAGATGATCATGAAGCAAGCTTTCCTGTTTTTATTCTTAAAGAAAGCTTGAGGATCATTGGTAACTCTTCTTAGGAGCATTTAAGAATTTTTCTATGCAACATAAATATAAAGATGAAATCACTTAAATGGCAATTTTGAATTATGTTGAAATACACACAACCTGAGACCTGCGTGATAAAATGTGTGACATTGTTATAATTAATCTTAGTACATAAAATACTAGATAATTTGATAAGATACCTATTTAATGTCTTATTCATAATTTCATCTTTCTTACAGAACAGTTTCCAATGCATTTGTAAAAACAGCCAATGCATTGAAAGATCCAACAACACAATCCATTGAAGATCCAACTGGTGACTTGGTCTTTCACTTAATATCAGGATAGATTCAGACCTGATTACTTCAGAAATGCATTACTATTTTTACTTGATGGCAACATAGACTGCACTCCTAGACACAAATGAAAACATTCAAAGCATAGAAATCACCAGAAAGGATACATAGAAGAGGAAATTTTAAATACAATTAGCACTTTCAAAGAAAGAACAAGGATGAAATTCATTCAAGACAACCCATTGTAATAATCCTCTCAGATCACATTTTAAAATGTGAGAATTATGAGATGAATTTTTATAGGTCTGATTTATTAGGGTACTTTGTGACTCGCAGGGTACACTATCTGTACCAATCTTCACCAATCTGATACAGCAGGGCATAAAGTGGAGAAAACAAAGCTAAATAAATGATAGAATATTGTCCAATGTAACATTGGGATATTTATAATTAACATGTTAATTCTATAGTCAAAGACAGCTCCTGTAATGCATGCATTATATTACATTTTAAAAGGCCTTCATTAAATAATGCTCCTTTATGTACCACGTTTTTCTACTTAGGAAACTGAATTATATTGAAAAAATAAGAAAACATATAATAATACTTTCAAATTTTCAATTATACATAAATTTGCAAAGAGTTGTGTTGGAATCAGCTCTCAGCATAGGGCACAGTTTTATCTTATTTCTAGTATGTTAAGTAACCCTAACCAAGTGACTACTACATTTTCTCGTATGAAACTGAATGTAGAAGAATATGAATGGTGTGTCCAATAACCAGTCATCTACGAAGCACCTTGATTAACGATGATGCTTTCACCTTTGTTCTCTTCCATTCATAGTCCACACTTCGGTAATCTAGTCCAATGCCAGAGCTTTTTGTGTAGTGCTATCAGGTGTACTTTTCGATGGTTGAAGGAATCTCCTTAATCATCTTCTGTTAGAATACCAATGTAGAAATTTGAACAGGCTGAAGCTTCAAACGAAGTGCTGTAGTGCTGAAATTAGTAAGTCCCCTTTTGTAATATGATATTATTTTCACAAAAACTATGTGTCAAGTTAGTCTTACAGTCAAATTTTATCAAACCATGGTCCATGTTGTGACTTTATGGCTCCAATAAATAATTTATGGAAGAAAAGTTGTGTTTATAACATATTGAGTGTGGATCCACGGGAGATACTGCATTTTCATTTCTTTCTTGCCTGTCCTCTTTTGGTGATTGATTAATACCCTACTATTTCAAGCATGAAAATTTAAGCACAAAGAAACCTTTTCTCTGGTATAAAATATGTACTGTTCCAAGCATGAATATTTAAAGAGAAAGAAAAGTTTTCCTCAGCATAAAATATGAACAAAGCTACCTATAGTCACATCCAATACATTTTCCTTCTGGCTATTCTTTTTCCTGCTATCCACTGACTATTCAGTTCACTCCCATGTGATGCCACTCCATCAAAATTATCCTTCTTAAGGGCATAACTTTTTACCACTGAATCCAATGGTTATTTTTCTCCTTGTATCATGGAATTCTTAGATGTATTTGAAACTGATGTCTGCTCCTTCCTCTTGGAAAACTTCCTTACTTCATGACATACAGTGATTATTTTACAATTTCTCAGAGCTGTTCTCCCAATATCTCTATCAGAAATTCCTGCTCCCCCAATCCGTGAAGCTTGATACCTTTCTGAATTCATTAACCATGCTGTTCTTCTCTTTCTGTATTCTCTCTCTGTATTCTCTAATCTCATCATCTGTATATCTCTGGTTGCAACTGTATGCTGAGTACCATCAAAGCCATATCTGCAAGTCAGACTCTCCCCTGAATTCTATACCCATACTATCAGACGCTTCCACTGGAACACTCCAGACATCTAAAACTCAATGCCCCCAAAATGCACCACCCTGCTACTTCTACTGTATTTCCATCTCTATGAATGGTACCTTTCCCAACTAGTTGTTCACACCAGAATCCTCAGGGACAAACTACATATCTCCTCCTTCACCTATAATCTTACTCATGTTAGATCCTAAGTATATTTGCGTATTAACCACATTCTCCATCCCATTGAATTTAAGCCATTGTCACATCATGTGTCCATTACTATCATAGTCTCATAGTTTTTCTCTGGCATCTTTTCCCTTTTTTAAAGTTGGAGGAAGAATATTTCTCATTTTTTCATATTCAAACAATAATTATACTTTTCTGAAAAAGACTATGTTAACTCTGTGGTTAAAAACTTTAGATTCCGCTCCACCTCCCTTTTGATAAAGCTTGAAATCATTGACTTAATTATGACTAGTAGCCTACGAACCAGACATTCTCCTCTCTTCCACTTCTCATCATTCCGCTAAATACCTGGTCAATGTGACCAGTCTCTCTTGCAGGGCTTTTGAAGAGTAAAATTTGTTTCCATTTTACTCACAGTTCCCAGCACTGAGCATAATTCTTGGCACTACATAAATAATCTTTTGTGAATTAATAAAAATCTAAGTTTATTAAGCACTAGAAGACTTCCCAAAGACTTTACTTCTGCATGTGTTTGATTTAATTCCAGAGTCTCTATCTTGAGTGAAGAAAGTACAATTTCCAACCTTATCCTAACTCTAACACAAGGAATGGTGCTGAACACTATTCCTCACCAAGACTCTTAAGACAAGCCAAAAAAAAAAGTGAGAAGGAGATAATTAAATGCCATGCCAGAGCATGTAGTCACTCAAGGTCCATTCACGCTGATAGACAGCCCATCATGGGTCTATTTATCCTGGTGAGACTCAGAAACATAAAAGGCTTCGGAAGCCCTGGGTTACAGATAGGTGACTTAGCACCCATAATGATCTCTCTATCCACTCAAGCTAGAGCAGGAAAACAAACTGTTAAGCAAAATCATATTTCCTTCAGCCTTAGTTTTGCCAGGCAGCATTCTCTACACAAGAATAAACAACTTATCTAGTACCAATCACTATTTGGATGCCAAAACCCATCCCATTCCCTTGCTACTTACTAGAAGTGCCAATAAATTTTCCTGTTTCTGATTCTCCTTTTATAAATTGCAATGATCTCTTTGCTTACCTTTGCCCTCACTTTGCCATAGCATGGATTAAATCCTACAGGATATATTATTTCCAGCAATTAGCAAATTATAGGGCACATGATAAGAATTCAAGAAATGTTTCTACTGACATTAAGTGATTGTGTCAAGCACTAATAGCCAAAGGAATCTTCTTATGCTGAAGGATGTTTTTAAATGAAAAGATGAAGTGAGCCCGAAACAGGTCTTCTTCTCCACAGGTAAGGTGAGGTTAGAGTTTAAATGTAGGTTTTTTACCTGAAAAAAGATGAACCCAGATATCCATTCAACTTTGTAAGTTGGACCTTTTGCAAACACCATGAAGAAATGAATTTGGAAGTAGTTTATAAAATTATATTTATTTATGTAAAAGTACCACATTTTCACTAACATATCATAAAGTACTTTCTGATTATAAAAATAAAAGTGACCTAGACATAAAATGTTAAATGATAAAAATTCTAGAAAAAAAAACCCAACATGGCAGAAAATTGTGGCCTCAAGATGTAGTTCATTGGTGGAGTGGTTGCCTGGAATATGCTAGATTCAGTCCTCAGCACAGGAAAAAAAAATAGTCTTCAAAATCTTTGGGAAAACAAAGAATTCTTAGAGCACAAAAGCACTAATGTTAATAAAAATGAAAAAGTTACAGTTTATCAAAATAAAATGCTTAGCCAGGCACAGTGGGGCATGCCTGTAGTCCCAGCTATATGGGAGGCTGAGGAAGAAGGACCCCTTGAGCCCACGAATTCAATGCCAGAATGAACAACACAGAGAGACTTCGTTTCATAAATAAATAAATAAATAAATAAATAAATAAATAAAATGTTCAAGTTACTGTTTAAAAATTAGAAAGCAAAGTACGAACAAAGAAAAAAGGTTTGTAACCAAACTGAATAAGAATAAGTAACCAGATATCTTTGAAATGAGATAACAATTTGAGCAGAAAATACACAAAGGAAGATATACAAATTACCATGTTAAAAGATGGCCAGTATCTTACATTGCTAGGGAAATAAAACTTAAGCTATAAAGAGATCCCAGTAGGCATTCATAGGAAAAATTAAATTTGTATAATACCCAAGTTGACAAGTACACAGAACACCTGAAAGTCTCACACATTTCTGATGGTGATGCCAAATGGTACAACTTTGTGACACTCTTTAGCAGTTTCTTATAAAGTTAGACATACCTCTACCCTATGTCCCCACCATTCTAGGTCTAGGTGAATAGCAGAGAAAAACAAAGTATTTTTCTCATAAAAATATTTTATATGAATGTTTATAGCAACCTTATTCATAATAAAAAGGTTGGACATATTGTAAATATCTATCAAGACAAAAATGGAAAATATTGTAGAATGGAGTCAGTGATAAAAAGGAACAAACAACTGATTCACACTACAGATGGATGAATAAAAAGTAATATATTATTCAAAAGAAGGCAAATTAAAGAGCCGTCTATATGATTCCATTATTACCAATGTCCAAAAGAAGCAAAATTAATTGGAAAATAAGATTAGCACTGCCAAGGGCCAATGGTGATTGAAAAGATTACAGAGGGATCTGGACCCCTTCTCAGATTGAGGGGGCACAAGGGAACACATTTCTCAAAATTCATCACATTTTATATTTAAAATTATACCTCAAAATATTGGTTATATGATTGTATTCTCACAAAAATATTTAGTATCTTCTGATTATAAAATTAATAAATAATAACTGTAAGCCTAAAAATATTACAAAGATATGAAACAAAAAGATAAAGATTTACTGTAGCATCAATTCTTCCAAGAGTATATTATGATATAAGTGCAAGATATATATACACACACTGATGTGTATGCAGAGACATATAGTATTATTTTACAAAAATGGGAGAAGATAAACTAGCCTACTTTTTACTTGTTTTCTTTTAATGTTTTCTGATGCTTTTTGTCAAAATCTAATGAATATAGTTTTCTAATAAATATGATACTAGTGGTTTGATAATTTATCTTGAAATGTGCCTTCGTTTTACCAGTTTCTATCAGTAGAAAAACATTCAAAATCCACTTTCAGATATTTAACTTGAAAAATAAAAGAAAATAAATGGGACATTTTTAATATAAAGAGACCTTTGTTGACTGTTTTTGTAAAACAGCACATTGTGTGATTTACCCAGGGTCAGAGTTAATTTATATCAGCCATGTACACCCTCACTACTGATGAAAAATGCTAACAGTAGAAACAGGGCATGGTAAAGTATGAAGTTCTTAAGAGAGCTTTTGGGTCAGATGGAAAAGTGAAGCTGAGATTGATCAAGAGAGGGATCCAGGGTCCTGTGGATTGGGACTGTCAGGCCCAGCACCAATCCCAGGCTCTCAGATCTTAGTGTAGTGGTTTGCACAAATTTTGCTTTGTGTGGAGCTCTCTAACCTGGAAAGGGGTTCAGTGCATGATCTTGACTTCATTAACATTATGCCTGAACACCTGAGCTCACCAATCCTACCTGCATTTCAATAATTCAGAGAAAAGAAATACTCTGTGATGAAGGCACAGAGGTAACATGAGATTTGTCTTTCAGGAATGTTTCTTTATGCTTCACAGTTTAACATACTGCAACAGCATGATGCATCTAATGATTTTTTAAAACAGCTTTCTGCTGACAGCATAAACAGAAACAAGTTTATTTTGAATGAGCAGCTGCTGTTTTTTCATCAAAGAACGTCTCTAGCTGAAATAATGCAGCAGGCTGGCAGTGCCGCGAGAGGATAAACATCTATCGGGCTTGTGGACTGGCAAACATAGGACCATTTTGCTTCTGCAGCAATTACCAATAAACCAAACATCCCATCTCCAATTTTATGAGAATGGAAAGTTAAGCCAGTCTTCAAACGACTCACAGAAATGGGCTGCACAGATTGTCTTATTTTAATGAACGGATCAACTGCAGATGTCAGATTATTTTTAACCATATACTGTATGTGGAATTTGTCAATGTCTTTATTTTCAGGTTTTCTTTGAATAAACCTTTTTCCTTAAGATGTTCATGATTCCCCCTAAGCAGACATTCCTAACAAGCCAGAGTGAAGGCAATGGAGGCTTATTTAGACAACATTTCTTTCTCACCCTTTGTAATAGTTTACTAACAAAGAGTTAAGTGCAAAGATTTTTGTGCCGTATATGTAATCTGAAAGAAAAAAAAATGGATTTAAGAAACAACTTTTAACAGTAAGTAATTTCAAGGAAGTTGTGTGTTGACAAAAATGTTAAGATGAGAGATTTCACTCTTTTGGAGTGTTTTATTTCTCATCCCATCTTTATTTCAGCACATCAGGGAAAGGCAAGACAGCATCTTGTCTGAAGCTCGGCACTACCCTCTTGTTCCTGCACACCTGCTGACCTGTAATTACGTAACAGCAAACCTCAAACATTCCCTTCAAGTACACTAACTCCTAGGTTCCATTACAAAGTAAGGATTTTTCAAACACTTTTTTACTCCTTGAAGAGTCACAAGATTGTATCGATCCTACCATGCTTACCTCAGCTTCCTTTATGTTGACATGCTCACACAGTCATAGAACATTTCTGGAAACTAAGGAATCAAGTTTATATTAGGCTTGATAGTTTTTTAAAACTGCAATTAACATAACTGAGGGAAGCTTCTCAGTGGAAAACATACAGCACAACCACAACAGCTGAAGGAAAAAAGGTGAAGGATGAAGAAATTCCTGAGCGGGCAAGCTGTTGAAGTGTTCGTGCACCGTGGCATTTACACCGGGGCTCGGAGAGTGCTGTGCTGGGTCTACACACTGCTGGCAAGGAGCGGGAAGAAAACCTGTGACATTTAAAAGCCAGGAAGAAGATGGAAAGCAAACAGCTACAAGAAAGGGAATTGTGATCATCTATACTCTGTGAAAATTTCAAATCAGGAAAAATCAAGGGCTCTTTGCACTATTTGCAATGTAATAATTTTATCGTTACATCACTAGAAGAACTATGACCTATGAATCAAACCAAAGTTGATCATTAAAATAAATGCAAATCTTATCCCATTGTAAGCTATCGAATGTGCCATTAAGTCAGATAGCAAGCTTTTCTTGGCCTAAATTCAGGCAATTAGAACTGTGCTTTCACACACTCACCTCTGCATAGTTAGCATATCAGCGGGTGACTAGGTCGTGTCCTTAGAGTATCAATTAATCAAATTGCAGAGACTTTACCATTTCCTTTAGCACTTTAAGCAATTTAATACTGGTCTCCTTGAAGATCACAGAAATTTGCTGAAAATGTTAAGTATGGTAAGCAGTCAATTATTCATAGGCTGGGTTATTAAAATCGTTTAAAATTTATAAAACACAGATGTTTTTAAACAGATAAGTCTGGATTAGAAAGGTCTGGGCCAGTCACAAAGGCAACAAGTCGCTAGGATAATTACCAGAGTTCCTGGGGTTAAAGGACAGTAGCCTGTTGTTATTGACATTGGCTGTACAACCAGATATTTTTAATGTCTATTTGGAATCTTGTTTGTAGCAAGAATAGAGGTACCACATAAATTCTCTTTCTAGATATTTTATTTTATTCTCAAGATGAGTAAACATCTCTCCATATCCAGATCCCTGAAAGCAGCTTAAGCTGAGAAATGCAGACAAGGTTATTCAAACCCAGCAACATCCCTGACTCAGAAGAATCCCTGTTAGAGGTGCAGGATCTGGAAGCACCAATTTACTACCATATGTTAGGCTTTTTTTTTTGGTCTTTTCTTTCTTTCTTTACATAAGCTATTTCTAATCACAAATTCAGCTGTGGGGGAATCCCTTTTCTATCTGCTAAAATCCTGTTGTGTGTGACCACTTAAATTTCAGCTCTGTGAGGTCTTGAATGACCACGCTTCTCAGGAATGGTCCTTTCTCATGCCTGTTTGCAGAATTTACATTTACATTCCACACTGCTTATTGGGCCTCCTAGAGTGTATTCTATTATTTGTTCCTCATCTTCCTGACTAGACTTAAATCTTCTTGAAGACAGATCTGATGAATTGATTAACAACCCTTCTTAGGATACTTGAACCCTGATCTTTCTCAATATTCCATTTGTGACCAATGAGGGTCACTCAAGATATAGACGGCTGCAAAGCACTGTGCTTCACCCACACCATCAATTCATTTTTCACAACAATTATTAATTGCAAAACATAATACTGTATGTAGAAAGGTATTCACATGTAATTGCTTTCACTATGGATTGCTGTTTAAGAGAAATAATAGTTCATATTGATAAATAATTTAGTACAAATGGGAAAGCTGTATATTCTTAAGAGAGTCAAATGAAAAGCTTTCTGTGTTCTAGGAGCACATATGAGTTGAACCTTAAAGGATAAGAGAATTTCAGGATGAGAAGGGTGAAGGAAGCCAATGCAAGAAAGTTCAAAGAATCCACAGGGAATGGCACAGAGTTTAACGTGATAGAAGGAAATAAGTAATTCTAATTAGTTTCAAAAGGAGAATCTGTTCCAAATAATGAAGGATATTAAATGTGACATTTAGGAGTTTAGGTTTTATTCTAAAAGCATTTTTTTAACTTGGGAAAATCTTAAACATGTGCTTTTAGACATTTCCTGTAACATCAGGATATAAGATAGGAATGAGAAAGCACCTGGACACTAGGTCTTAGTTTGCAAGCGGTTTGAAGAACAAGCCCTGGAGATAGAAGGGAGAGGAAGCCTGAGAAATGTTACAGAGGAGGAATCAATAGAGCACATTGTACACATTATCCTTCAGCAAGCACTCTACCTTCTCCAGGGACCAACACTTGAGATGAAAAATATACTGATACTTAATGAAGAAAAATAAATATACACAGTTCCCAGGGAGCAAAGAAAAATTGAAGAATCCATTTATCTATATGCTTCATAAAATTGTTTTAAAAGAAATAATAAAAAGACAGAAAGGTGTATTATAAAATAAATATTTTAGAGTAGATAAGGAATTGAGTGTGTCAAACAAATTAAAAGAAATCAGAAATGTACAGCATCAAAGAAATTCTCCACAGGCCAAGAGAAGGATAAAGGTATGACAATGTGGTTGTCAGTGTTTTATTTCATTATGCGCTGGATATACTGAGAAGGCATTGATTTGGGTAAGGAAACTATGCTGCTAAATGTTTACCTAAAACAAACAGGCCTGCATACCAAGAGTATTTTAATCAGTTTTTCCATAACCAAATGAATATTATGCTAAAATTCATATAAACTTTTAGGTTACTTTAGATCTTATCCTTTTGTGAGGCAAAAGACATGATCATAGTTTTAAAGAAGCTCTGAGTTTACTCTTAATATATATGATTGTGTCATCTTAATACACTATAGATGGATTTGGAAGGATTCTTTGTCCAGAGTAAAATAAAGACGAGCAGAGTGTGAATCTAAAACTGATGCTAACTTAGAAAATGAAAGAACAAGGATTAAAAAGCAAAAGTAGGAACCAATAAGAAAATTGTTCACAATAAAACATTCATCCATTCAGCTCATCAGCTCTTAGGCCATACAAAAAATAAGATTATATAGATGATATGCATCTAGGATGTGAAATTCACAGAATAGGATCTGGATAATATGATTTTAGTACTCATTGAGATTGATCAAGGAACACCAAGTTACAGTTAGAGCAAGGCGTTCCTGTGTACTCTTTCACAGTAGGGCGACTACAGATAACAATAATGGACTGCATGTTTCAAAAGGATTTTTAAAAATTTACCGTAAGACATGATACATATTTGAGAGATAGATGTGGTTCACTTAATTTAAACATTCACCATGTACACAGGTGTCAAAACATCACATTTTATCCAATTAATACTGGTATGTATAATTTTATGTGTTTATATACCAGTTTGAAAAGTAATTTGAATTTTAAACATAGTCAAATGGACTACTACCCAGTTCTGAGACCATACAAATATATATATTCTTTTACCTTTTTTATACCTCTCTTGCTCTCTGCATCAGTCTGAAGATTCTAGGAAATCAAGTCTTGAAACCATTTGAAAAAGACAAAAACAGATTTTTATATGCAGTGTTCATAAATATGGATTGTGTGCTTTAAGTTTTACAGAACAAAAATATCAATTTCTTTACCTCTCATTGGCTTATGTCTCCATTTCCTGAAAACCAGGGAAAGACTTGATGAAAACCAGGGTAGTAGCTACCCTTTTTTGAGAAGAAAATCTCACTTCCCTAGGAATCCTCAGCCCAGATGTAGGCATATCTTTTGCACATTTCTTTGCACAAAATGATACCTCTTTGTATTGGGGAAAATATTACTTCATTCATTTTATTCCAAAATCAACTCATAATTAATTGATTTTACTGCAAAAATCAACTCATAATATCTGGATTTAAGTTGGTTATTAATTCCTGTTTTCTGACTGATAATGAGATGACTCCCTCAATTTTTACTATAAAATGGAATATTTTACTTTCCTGTGTTTTGAGTATTCATGGGTAGAAACAAGTACAACTCAGCATGAAAGGATGCGTGTGTTGTAACTAAGTATGATGATAATGCAAAAAATTATTTACCATTTTAGTCATTTACTTTGAATTATTTATGATGTTAGGATTGAATTAAATAATGAATTTCAGAGTCATGTTTAATGAACTTGTCTCTTGTTTTCTCCTGTCAGAGGACTGAATTTTATTCTACTACCATTGATCAAAGGTGTTTCTCTGGAGACTGAGTATACTGCAGACCACGATGAAAAGAAAGAAATAATAATCCTGACCCAAGACTTTCCAGAGAAGACATACAGCAAAATTAGATTAGTAAATACATCAAGGAAATCACAAAAATAATTTTAGATTTATTTAAATCTTAAATAAAAATAGGACAAAATACAGTCCAAAAATTTCAGGCTCCTAAAACTCAGATTTAAATTGCCTGAACAGGAAGAATGTGTGAATTTATGACTGATGAAACATGATAGCAAATGCCTTGCACCTGGATATTTGCAGGCATCTGGAAAGTTATCTGTGGAGTAGTTACTGAGATCCTTCACTTCCCCAAGACTATATTTTCTGAGTGCATAGTCACTGTAGAAAACAGATGGAAGAGGTACTCACTTTTGTATCGCAACATAATTATATTAAAATAAAGCATAGTGATATTGTCAGGAAAGAGGAAAATGCATGATGCACTTGTTTAAATTTTCTAATTGCTTTTTTGCTGAGCCAAGGAGAACAGGTGGGTGTGGGTGTGTGCATATGTGTGTGTTCAGTGTGTTCCTTCACATCTGGAGCACACAGGAAATGTTATCTCCAAATACCGTATTACCATCCTTACTACCAACAATAAATATTTTTTAAAGTTTTATGCAGCTGGGTGTGGTGGTGTACCCCAGTAATCCCAGCACTCAGGAGGCTGTGGCCGGAAGATTGCTGGCAGTTCAAGGCCAGCATTGGCCACATAGTGAGTTCAAGGCCAGCCTGAACTGCACAGGAAGACCCTGCCTCAAAAAAAATCCAAAAATGTTTTATTCAGGTATGATTAATATGTACAACTTTGGACATATTTAGTGTATACATTTTGACAAGTTTGGACATATGCAAATATCCATGGTAGTATGGTAGCACCACAATGAAGATTCTGATCATGTTCATCTCCTCAAAAAATTTCCTTTTGTTCCTTTATGTTTTGTTTTGTGGCAAGAGTACTTAATACAAGATCTCACCTGCTAATATATTTTTAAGCACCGAGTACATATTGTTAATGATAGGTTCTAATGGTACACTCAATTCCTCTAACTTATTCATCAGTATGACTGAAGCCAATCTTTCAAAACAATAGGGAAAGAGCATTAAAATAGCAATTCTTATGATCCCTTAACCTTCTTACTTTCTTTTTTTTTTCCGTTAAGTTTATTGGTACATTTTAGGTATAAAATACAGTTATATTCATCATTGGGATCTTGTACCATTACATGAGTATCTTGGTTCATATTTTTTACCTTTCCCCTACCCTCCCTTCACCCCCTCCACCCTTCCTTATTTGCAAAGATTTTGTTTCCATTTTTTTTCTTTTCT
>NW_004624731.1:19938942-19978645 GCF_000247695.1 Heterocephalus glaber | reverse complement strand
TGTTTTCTCATTTCGACTGGGGCAGGGGGCTGTTAGCGCCTGCACGGATTACCTCCTCTGAGCTGGGAGAGGTGGGACAGGGGCCGCGAGCAGTGGTAGGGATGGTTACCCAAAAGCCATTTCCTGTGGGCTGGGAGCAGCAGGAGCGATGGTGGCCAGGAAGCCCTTTCCTCTGGACCAGGAGCAGTGGGACAGTGGCTCAGAAGCCCCTCCCTCTGGGCCGGGAGCAGTGGGAGGGATGGTGGCCCAGACTCCCTTTCCTCTGGGCTGGGAGCGGTGGGAGGGATGGTGACTGTTAAGCCCCTTCATCTGGACCAGGAGCAGTGGGACGGCGGCTCAGAAGCCCCTACCTCTGGGCTGGGAGCAGCGGGACTCTGTACCTTGGTCTGGTGGTCTAGTGTCCTCTGCATCTTTGTAGTGTGGAACCAGGTGGCTGCCTGTCTGCAGCGGGGTGATTCGGTGTCTTCCACATGACTCAGGACCTTGGTAGGGCGTGCACAGACCTTCCTGTGTGCAGCGGGCTGATTCTGGATATTCCCCGTGACTGGGGACCTTGGTAGTGTGTAGGCAGACCTGCCTGTCTGCAGAGGGCTGATTTGGTGTGTTCTGTGTGACTCAGGACCTCAGTAGGGCGTGCACAGACCTGCCTGTCTGCAGCGGGGTGATTCGGCATCTCTAGAGCTATGAGTATTATAAACAGGTTGCTGTGGTAGAGAATGGTTTTAGGGTATATATTTTATAGTGTTCAAAAAGGTTTCTGAGAACTTTGTTTTTAAGGATACAAGAGAATACAGGAGAACCAGACCCTTGGTAAAAGAGTGCTGGAGGCTCAAGGAGAAAATGTTTCAATCCTACAGAACTGGCTTTATTCTGTGGTCTACCAGAAGGCCAGCCAGGAAGGTTAGAGGACAGATGATGACAAGAGTACTGTGTCATGTGCTTATCAACCAGTATCAACCAAGTGTTTGATGACCAATCATTGTGCAAATGTTTACACGGCTTATCACAATTGCACTCATATTTGTCTTATTTTTTTTCTCCGTTTGGGAAATTAGGAAAGAAAATCTCAAGGAAGTCAGGTAATTGGTACAAGGTCACACAGGTACTCAGTGGTGAACTGAGATTTCAATACAGGCCAGTTTTCTCAGCACACTGCTTTTTTGCCATCTATTGTCACTCAGATTGAAACTAGATTTGCCAGGGACTTTAAGGACATGAGTAGTGTAGATTTTACTTTTATTGGAATTGAAAAGTTACTGATATTTTTTAGGAATAAAGACAATGCTTACTGCCTGAGATTACCTGAAGTTCATCTCCATTGGCAAATTCTCAATTCACTCCTTTTTGTTGACTTCTCTAGCTTATGGCTTCAATGTCCACTTTTAACACTGGTCAATCCACACTGCACAGTGCCATTGCTTTATTTCTTAGTAAATTCAAACCAAGTAAAGTCACAGCCCTTAAAATTCTTCAATAGCCATACCTACCCTTCAGGGAGAAAAGTTCTAAGCACCTCAGCATGGCATGGATGATACTTCATGATCTATCCTCCACCTCTCTCCCCAGTCTCACTCAAGCCTCAAGCCAGATTAGAATTTTTATCCTGTCCCTCTAGCACAGTAAATCTCTTAAAGTTCCTGATTGTGCTCTTTCTCTCCCACTGTAAATGGGAAGAGAAACTTACAGGTGAATGTTACAGTGATTTTGCTGAAATAGACTAATTTCCTTGCTATTTCCAGTGGTATATATACTCCTCTCTTTGAACTTGTGCCTGGTCTTATAAACTGCCACTTAAGTGAATCAGTAATTGAGTATGTTTAAGTATCTGTTACAAGCAGATCTGATGATGCTTAGGTCATGCAATCTGTAATCTAATATTCTTATCATCACTATCCCCTACCCATCAACCCAAATGCTTTACTTATCTAATTTCACCTGTTACTCACTTTAAAAAGTTCAACTCAGGAGATACCTCCTTCCCCCTCCCCCAGTAATGAGGTGTTAAAAGCCATCTTCTCATGGTATGCTCTGCATACATATGGGCTTGCACTTATCATGCTCAATTGTGTTTACTTGTTTTTCTCCTCAATAAATTATGTTCAGTTTGAGCATAGGGATTTTTTCTTATTCATATATGCCAAAGCATGGAACATGGCATGAACTTTAATGAAAACTTGTATGGTGGCTCCGCCACCTGCCTCACAAGCGCAAGGTCCCAAGTTCAATCTCTGGTACCAAAATAATAATAATAATAATAATAACAACAACAACAACAACTTGTATGAATAAAAAGCAGAAAGAGCAAATCAAATCCAAGAATTCCAAAATCAGGACAAAAAGTAATCAATGTGGATCAGGAGTTGCATGGTTAATTTTTTCAGGGACTGTATGCCATTTCAAATGCTGACATCTGTAAACTCATTCTACCATGTATCATTCTCTAAGAAAAAACAAACTGGCACTTATGTGAGTCAGTTATTAAATATGTTTAAATATCTCTATTAAAAAGCAAATATGAGGATTCTTAGGTCATACAATCTATAACCTGAAAATTTGAAGAGAAACGTATTGTGATAAAAAGTTAATACTAATATATTTATAGAGAATTTTGTAATATGCACAGCTCCTTAAGGCAAAATGTTTTAGATGTCGGTGGTGATCCTTTGATATGTGTCATGTGTATTATTTGCAATATGCACTTTAGAGATTAGGGGACGGAAGCCTGAGGGATGGCAGGTAGACTAGAAGTTCAGCAGCCAGTAAGTGATGGAACCCAACATGAAACCAGGTTTTCCCAATCCAAATGATGCAATTAATTTTTGTTAAATTGATATTAGGAGTGTACATATATATACAGAGAGAGAGAGAGAGAGAGAGAGAGAGAGAGAGAGAGAGAGCTCTAAGCATCTAGCAAGACCTAGGGGGAATATTGCTGTATGAAGACATTAATTTTTTTGTTGAAGTTTGCTATGAAATCCAGAGTTCAGACTTCGGAAACCACTTGAATTTTTAACATGATCAGTTTCCCTACAAAGGCTTAAAATCTTGGAGCTTTATTCTGAGCCTGAAGCAAAGGTTGTTTCTGTCTTGAGAATATTCATGTATTCCAGGTATTTTGTCATTTTTCTGGCCCAGAAAACACAAATATTATTACTTTTATTCTCTCAACATAAAGTAAATTTAGATAATTCATTTCTATGCTAGAGTTAAGAGTTTTATATGTGTTTGTGATGTTGTTTTGTGCTGTGACCATGAAAAATTATAGTACTCTGATTTGTGATTAACTTTTAACTTCATGTTCTGGAGAGAGACAGAAACTTCAGAGGAGAACACTCACAGCCATTTGTCAGGTTTACAGAAAATCATTCCTAAAAAACAAGACATGTTTAGTTATTTGATTTAAAAGAGAAAGGTAGATGGAAAATTACCAAAGGAGGCAGAGTAATTAAATGGCTTTCAGTGATTTAAGTCCCATTCATTACAGAGCTGTACAGTTTGCCTGAACATTTTTTTAAATTTCTAATAAAATAAATATGCCCAATTTCTTTCAGCTTGAGGAAGGCATATGGCCAACAATAAAAATGACAAAGGATTGACTTCAGATGACAGCCCCCTCCAACACACACTGTGGTAGCTGCTACCAAAGGAGGCTGGAGTTGCAGAAATGGAAACCTAGGGGCTGGGTGAGACTGGATCAAGATGTCCTTGTCTCTGAAATGGGATCCACTGCACCCTACAGTTACCTTGGGACAGTAGCACTGAAGCACCCCTTACAATTTCTTCTACAGACCCTATGGACCATCATCTGTACAGAAGCATTTATTGAACAGATATCACCGAATAAATAACATTTTGACAATAAATGCAATATTCCTAGCTTCAAGGAACTGACATATTTAGTATAAAAGATACACACACATACATACATCTATCAGAATATAAAGTGTTAAATGTTCAAATTGATGTCTATACAAAATGCTACAAGGGCACAAGCAGGGTAACTCAGCCCCAGTCCAGGATAAATAATGGCTCTAGGAAAGACCAATGCTAAAATGAACAAGAAAATATGGGTAGCAGTTAGGCTGAAGATCATGGAATCCATTCCCAGAAAAAATAGCAATATATTAAAAAACATGAATTTGAGACAGAGCATAGAGGCTTTTGGGAAATGACAAGGCTCAATACGCATACAGTTCAGGGTAGTTAAATGGAAGGGATATGGGACGTGATGCTACAAACCATGGGAGGTGTCAAAATGTAGGGAGTCATATATCATGCTATAAAATTTCTACTTCGTGCTATGCACTATAGATGGTCATTACTGCATTAAAGGCCACAGAATGAGTGACATGATAAGATTCTCATATTGTATTCTATACTAATGAGGTGATATGCAGAAGTAGAGAAGAAAATTAACACAATTGTCCTACTGAAAAAAAGGATAAGAACCTAACTTTTAATACAAAACTGTGGAGAACAGAAAAAACTACAGAGGAAGTATAAAGGGAATAGACTTGATAGTGCTCAGTGATAAGGTGATAATAGCTAATAACATCTAATCAGTGGCAAAGAGGAAGGTACTTAAAATTAGTTATTGGTTTCTGATTTAAGCATGAAATAAATAGTGGTAAAAATCATCAACAGGGAAGAAAGAATAAAGAACATGCCTGAAAAAGAAGATGAGAATTCTGGGTTTGTACAAGTTGTCCTTAAAATGACTGAGACACATCAGTCAGGCATGGTGGCACATGCCTGTAATCCCAGCACTCAGGAAGCTGAGGCAGGAGGATCGCTGTGAGTCTGGGCCAGCCCGGGCTACACAGTGAGTTCAAGGCCAGCCTGCATTATTTAGCAAGACCCTGTCTAAAAACAAAACAAAGCAAAACCAAAGATAAAGACTGTGGCACATCTGAGTGGAAATATGTAGGGTTATTAGGAAATAGTGATCTGTAACTCAAGAATAAAGTCTGTATTAAGGTTTTAAATTTGTAGCTCAAACAGATAGTGAGAGTTGAAATTATGAATGTAGATGATACTGTCCAAGAAAAGTCTGTAAAATTAACTCAAAGAGATGTACATTGTCTTCTATGTTATTTGCTGTGAGTTCTAGTTTTGCATTTTACATTTAGCCCTATGATCCATTTTGATTTAATTTTTGTGAAGAATGTAAGGGCTATATCTAGATTCATCTTCTTTTTTTTTTTTTTTTTTTTCTGGCAATTGAACTCGAGACCTTGCACTTGTGAGGCAGGCAGTGAAACTACTGAGCTAAAACTCCAGCCCCTAGATTCATTTCTTTACATATGATGTTTATTTGTTCCATCACAACTTATTGAAAAGACAATATGGATTCTATTGTGCTGCTTTTCATCCTTTGTCAAAATTTTGTAAAAAATTTTTGGCTCTGCAAGACACTGTCAAGGGAATGCAGAGACAAGTCTTAGACTGGGAAAAAAATGCAAAAGATATATCCAAAAAGGATGGTTATCCTAAGTATACCAAAGAACTCTTAAAATTCAATGATATAAAAACACACAACTCAAAAGTGAGCAAACTAACAGACAACTTACCAAAGGAGATACACTGATGGTAATAAGTATATGAAAACATGCTTAACATTGTATGTAATTAGAGAAGTGAAAATTAAAATAACAAGATACTATTACATAGCAATTATAAAAGCCAAAATTCAGAACACCAACAATGAACAATGTTGGGGAAAACATGGAGTAACAAGAACTCTTGTTCAAGGCTGCTGGAATTACAAACTGTACAGCCATTTGGGAGACAGTTTGGAGGTTTCCTACAAAATTAAATATACTCTTCCATGCAATGCTGGAAGGAGGTTCCTTGGTATGTACTCAAAGGAGCTGAAAACATAGGACCACACACACACCCACACACACACACACACAAATTCACTTGAGTATTTAGAGCAGCTTTATTTTAACTGTCAAAACTGGAAAGCTACCAGGATGTCTTTTAGCAGAGTAAATGGATAAAGTGTTGTATACACAGTCAGTTGAATATTATTCAGTGCTAAAAAGAAATGAGCAATCAAGCCACGAAAAGACATAAGGAAACATACCTTTCACTCAATTATGTTGTGAACTTAAAACTCCTCTAAAAATTAAAGTCTATTAAAAGAAAGAGACGAGAAGATGCAGATTAAGAATAAAAACTTTAGAGAACTCCAATATTTAAAAGCCAAGAAGAAGATAAAACCATGAGATTCAAAAGATATTAGAATAACAAGGACAGTAAAGAAAGCATTCACATAGGAGTTAAGTGATGAGTGTTCCAAGAGAATATTCCAGGGTCACATGACTCAAATAGATCATAGCACACATTTAACTGGACCACTGACTACTCCCAGAGGTACCAGGGATCCAAGGATAAAATATGATCTCAGTTATCAATGAGCACAATGCTTAAAAGAAGATGGATATTGTGGCCATTGACCATGATTATCAACTTGCCTGGATTAAGGGACATCTAGAATATTAGGAAGCAGACTTCTGGGATGTCTGGGTGGACCACAGGGACATTACCTTGAGGACTCTATCTGGCTCCTGGCCCCTTCCTCTCTGGCACCCTTCCCTGTGCTCTGCTTTCCAGCCACCAATAAGTGAGTAGCTTGTCTCCACCATGCCCTCCCACCATGATGTTCCTGTCTTGAGGTGAGGTGACCATGAACAGAATCCTCTGAAACCATGAGCCCAATGAACCATTTCTTCTTTTAAGTTGTATATGTCAGATATTTTGAGCCAACAATAGGAAAGCTGACTAATGTAAACATATAAAACAAAGTATGAAATAAAGTTGTATGAAAGAATAATAAACACAGGTATATCAAATATCAAGTAGCAGTTTAGCACTAATGTTGGAATCGTCTAAAAGAAATAATTCTGAAAACTTGTAAACAAAGGAATTGAAATACATGCAACCATATTAATCACATGCAACTATATTACTGAAAAATATGAATTGCTGCCAGAAAATTAATAGAGATTAAACATTCAAAAGACTATTAGAAGGATAAATTTATCAAGAAGATATAAAAATAGAAAATGTACACAGCTTACAATTTCAAATATAAAGCAAAATTCTCAGGATTATGATAATGGCATTAACAAATCCTCAATCATTATGATATCTCCAATTAACAAAAGATAAGTTAAGTAGACAAAACTACAAGGCTATTGGATTGTGAACAACACAATCAATCTTAATCCCATAGTCACCTATAGACCTCTGTACCCAATAAATAAAAGCTATAAACTCTTCTTTGGTATATATGATACATTTCCATAAAGTGATCATGCAAAATCACTAAGGGAATGGCAACCTATTTCAAAGAATCTATTTTATGCAGACTACATCATATTTCTAGTAGCCTCAGGGATGTCTAAAATATTCAAGAAACTAGAAGATGCAACAAAAAGCCATTTGAATTATAAAGGCAAAGTCAATGCTCATGTAAACAATCAACAGAATATTTTAACATTAAAATTAGATAATAAGTATTTTAAGGGAGGAAATAAATATCTAAGTGTGTTAGAATAGTTATTAGGTCTTGGAATTATAGCTTTTCCTCATTATATTTATGTATCCATCTTACCTGTGTATATAATACCTTATATTGAAATATTTAACATTGAAAGTGATATGCTTGTACAAAAAATAGGATGTTTTGTTTCAATCAAAAATGCTACTAAGACCGAAAAATAATATGCTGTTAAAAATTATTAGTTACTCTAAAATTTATCATAGAATAATTGGAAATACACTTTGTAATAGGTGACACAGCTTCCAATTTCCATTTGCCTGGGTCTAGTATGCCACATGGACCCTAAATGTGTTCCTGAGCATGACAATTCTGATCACCCTTAGGTAGTATTTCCATAAAAGACACTGACATCCCATTTTTAGAGCTGGAACATACATTGAAATGAAAAGTACAACCTACTGTAGTTATTAAAGTCCCCAGTTGTTCCAGTAAAAGTGAATTATGGCTAGCTTCTGAAGAAATGCTTTTAATTTACAATCTGATCTATTTATAAATATTTTATCTCAATTCTGATTTTTATTGTCTATTACTCTGCCTCATAATTCAACTATATTGTCATGCTTTTGAAATTTTTTGTGAATGTTTTTGCTTTACTAGAATTTAAGATTTGGATTTATATGATACTTTTACCTTCACATCATGAAAAAGTTTAAACATATATAGAGACTAAGATAATCTGCCAATATTCCCATTTACCAGTTTAAATATGGTCTATCTTATATCATCTATATCACCTACACACTTCAAAACTACTCTCTGCACCACCTGTGAATTATTTTAAAACAAATCCAAAAGTCATGTTATGTCATTTATAAATATTTCAGAATATATCTCTGTAAGACAAAGGTTACATTTTAACATAAACATAAAATTACCATCACTAAAAGAACATTTGACTTGCTTTTCTTTATCTAACCTCTAGAGATAAATGTCCCAAAAATGTAAGACATTTTTCTAATACTTGCACTTATGATTGAAAATTTTCCAGAAAGAATTGTTTTAGTTGTATCCTATAACTTGAATAGGTTATATTTTCATTATCCACTGTACAAAATATAACTAACTTCCAGTTCTTGTATTTTTTGACCCACTGAATATTTATGGGGAGGATGGGGTTTGGTTAGGGTTAATGTTTTTAATTTCTAGATATTTCACTATGGTCACAGAATGTACTCTATTTTCAGGACTTAAAATTTGTAGGAACTTATACTTCAGTGCTTTGAAATTTGTAAAACTGTGCCTCATTGCCCAGCATTTAAACAATATGGTTAAATCAATATGAGTAAATGTGCTCAAAGCACTTGCAAAAAAATGTTAGTTCTGCAGTTAGTATATGTAGTGCTTTATTGATATCAATTAGATCAATAGGGTTGATAGAGACACTCCAATTGTCTATATCCTTACTGATTTAGATTTCTGCTTGTTTTACCAGTTTCTCTTAGTGTGGTAGATATTATGATACACTACTCACATCTCTCTTCAGAAATGAAGGACTTAGTACCGTGGCTTGTGGAGAAGGCTATGGACAGATAGTCCTTAGTTGTTAGCCCTCTTCAGAGAGAGATCTTCCCAAAGTTACCTCCATCCAGTAGCTGATTTACATAGGGATGGTAAGGCCTGGCTTCCTTATCTCAAGTCAGTAAAGGTTCAAAGAAACATCTCATTTTCAGAAGTCTCCCCAGAGTAGACTAAGACTTCTGTAGAGAATGGATCTCAACTTTCCCTTCTCAATAATTTTGATTCTTTCTCTCTTTCCCCCCTATATCTGCTGATGCTAGTACTCCCCAACAAAGTCTTCAGTTTGTCTGCCTCCACACTGAGAACCTGAACTGTGACAGTTGATGTCAAAAGTTGTCCAAGAAAGTAACCATTAAGATGGAAGCTTGGAACAGGCTCAGCCTAAGGCAGAGGAAGCTCTGAGAGCCTCTAGCAGATAGCAATTCAATAAACTTTCACAGCTGTAAACAACCATGTTATCTTGGTACAAGGGAATGCTTTTGCTAATAATGTAGACTCAACCCTGGAGGAGCATAGGGAAGGAATTTCAACTGTAAAGACAATAAAATTACGAGGTTACTACTATTAACTGGTGTTTTGAGGGGAAAAAATGATTTTTAGGAAGCTGAGAGTAATTAACTGACAACTAAAAGCTAAATTGTGAATGCAAAGGGGATTCATTGCTTGCATAATAAGAGCTCTCATCTCTTACAATGGGTGGCTGAGTAAGTTAGAATCAGACTCAGGGGTTTTTTTGGTTTTTTTTTTTTTTTGGTACCAGGGATTGAACTCGGGATCTTGGGCTTTTGAGGCAGGCAGCGGCACCACTGAGCTAAATCCCTGGCCCCAGACTCAGGATTTAATTGAAAAAGAAGCCAAAATCTGAAGAAGATTAAATCTACAACCAAAACAAAGCATTTATGTGAAGGTTGGAATCCAGTTAGGGAACAGTAGAGCCCCTAAATTCTTGAATCCCTGGATCCCTTGATCCATTTGGGCTTTTAGCAGTGGAGTAGTAAAGGTCTAGAAGGAAGAAAATTCAAAAGCATCACCACCTAAGATCCACTTCCACATCCCCTTTTGGCAATTAGCACAATCATTAGAGTTAAGTCACATCTCAGTGAGATCCATCTGGGCATGATATATACTACAAAACATCTGCAAGACCTGGCATATGTTCTGGTAGGAGCTGAGGGTTAGGCATGGGACTAGATTCTTGGTTCTGGGAGTTAAAACATTAAATAAGACAACAGGGAAATTATTCATCTGAGAGAACTTTCATGGGATACAGGAATTAACATCTTGTCAAAGACCCCAATAACTACTGAGGACCCAAACAAGCTATGAAGATGGCTCTGAGAAGCATGGGCAAAGCAATCACTCACATGAATAGGAATGCAACATTGCTATGGCAGATGGTGAAGGAACAATTGCAAAGCCAAAAGAAGTAGCTGTGCTTGAGTAAATATACAACACAGGGCAGAACACCACACCAAATGATGATGTTTCCTGAACAGCCAAAGGACACGTTGTTTGTGTATGTAAAATGAATGTGCTAGGGAGAAGGGCATTAGCATTACTAAGAAATTCAGTGGAAGCTCTCCTTCATGCGCCAGGCCTCATAGTGGGAGATGCCATTACCATACTGGGCTCACTGACAGCAGCTGTAATGTAGGATAGGTGATTAATCATTAGAAGTTAGGTAGACAAAATCACTAGTTAGTGGCAAGATCAACAGTCTCTTATTTCTCTGGCATCACAACTCCATGTAACTCAGCCTTATCACTGTCTCATCTCTCTAATTTTGTTTTCTTAATTTCCGTTTCTATTTAAACACTATGTTTACTTCTATATATTTTTGGACCTGTATTATAGTTTACCAACAGCATTTAGCATTGGCTAAAATGCTATTAAATCATCTTCAGAAGGCTTAATCTTATTACTTTATTTTTTCAATTCATTTGTGTTTCCTATTTTCCTATTAAAGTTCTCAACTTTGCTTTTTGGGGGTTTTTTTGTTTGTTTTTTTTGTGGGTTTTTTTGGTACCAGGGATTGAACTCGGATCCTTGCACTTGCGCAGCAGGCGACGAAACCACTGAGCTAAATCCCAGGCCCTCAACTTTGCTTTTTATATCCTTTAAAATATTCAACATAGTTATTAAGTCCTGTATCTGATAACATTATTACACAGTTCCTTTGTGGATATATTTCTATTCCGCACCATTTTGCTTCATTTCTAGTCTATTGTCCTGCTGATTTTTCCATTGGTTGATAAATGTTATTTCTATTTATTTAGTAATATGAGCCCTAGGATGATGTCAAGTTATTCCTAAGAGGATACATATTTGCTTCTGGTAATCCTGGGTTACCTGTATACATTATGAGGAATAAGAATATTTGAATCTTAACTTCAGTCCCTTTGAAGATATCATACACTGTTCACATTTCACTTCATAGGTGTAGTCTCTAAAGCTTAAAAGATTTCCAAGAACTCACCTTGTTAGCAGGCACTGAAGTGCAACCCATGTTCCTCCAATAACAGGACAGTATCATAAGCCCGCCACTACTTCTCAGCTCAGCATCTAACTTTTCAAGAATCAACAGCAGTCTCTACAGAAACAGCTTCTCCTTGTGCAGGCCCATCTGTAAGGGCTCCTTTTTGAAAATTCAGTTTTGTAAATAACTACTTTGCTATTGTTAACTACTTTGTCAATTGACTTCAGTCAATTCTGTGTGTGTGTGTGTGTGTGTGTGTGTGTGTGTGTGCTTTCTAATTTTCACTAGCAGGTAAGTAATTTTGTTGTGTTTGGTTATGGTTGGAGTGCATCCCACAGTTTCATGTGCTGAGAACTTGATACAAAATGTCACAATATTCAGGTGTTAGAGCTTTAAGGATTGTGGCCCAGAGGACTGTAATTATGTCCTAGAGGTTCCACCAGAGGCGTTAATGTAGTACTCCTGGGACTGGGCTTGTGCCTGGGAGAATGGGTGGTTACAGCAAGTCGGCTCTTCCCCTGCCACGCTTGTCTGCTTGTGCCACTATAATACCATCTGCCACAGAGCCCCCACCAGAACCAAGCAGAGGCCTGAATTTCCAGAAGTGTGAGTTAAGCCTCTTTTTATAAAGTACCCAGACTCAGGGGTTTTTTTTAGTAGAAATGCAAAATAGATTGACACATAAATTCCCTATTTTACCATATTTCATATGTTCTCTTTATTATTTTCCCAATTAATTTTTGTCCAGGCATGTATTATTATTATAGATGAACATTAAACTAAACTTGGAAAGTTCCTAAAAACTTCAAGTGGAATTTTTGTAGAATTTAATTAAATTTAAAAATTATTTTAGGTCAACACATCTTAACAAATTTTTTTTGCTTTTATATTAACATGATATTTTATCACATGTATCTGCACCTTCTCTTTTATTTTTAAATATAAATTTGCTGTTTTCTTCATAAAGGCATACACACTTCTGATTAAGCTTGTTTTAGTACATTTAATTTTTTTCCATTAATATATGAATGAAATATATTTCCTTTATATTCTCCTAGTGATTATTGTTAAGGCTAAGGCACTGGAATTTGAATTTTGCACATTTATTTTTTGTTTTATGCTTTATGTTCTTTTTTTCAAAATGCCCACTGTAAGGAATTTATTGGATAAGCTGAACAGCAGACTGGACGAAAGAACAAATAAAGTAGAAGAGACGCTAATATAAATTATTCAAATTGTAGCTTGGGGAGGGGAGAATACCAGGGAATCAAGGATAGACCATGAGATATCTGTCAATAACTCAATAATATATGTATAATTCCATTCCCACTGGGAAATAAAACAGAATAGAGAAGAAATATTTGCCAAAGTAGCACTAAGTCTTTCCCTAAATCATTTAAAGGCATCTATCTACAATTCAGTGAAGATCAATGAAAGCCAAGCAGAATAAATGCAAAGATATTCACATCTGGGTATGACATAGCATGATGAAAAGAGGAAAATCTTAAAAGTAGCCAAAGCAAAGAACAGCCTGTGTTCAAGGGAATGACAGTAAGAATAGCAGCTGACCTAGATAACAACAAAGACAAAACAGCAAACAATACAATGGCACCTTTGAAGAGATACAAGAAAATAAAAGAGCTAGAATTCTATACTCAGCAAAGACAGTCTTCTTTCTTCTGAAAGATATTCTCAGAAAATAATAAAATGAAATAGAATTTTTTATGAGGAAATTCAAGAAATACTAAAGGAAGCACAATGTTCCTAGTCAGCCACTCTGAACTAGGGGAATGGATGACTAGTACTGAAGAGCAAAACATAAGTAAATATAAAGGACAGATTTTTAAATGTTTAAAGCACTATTGTCTTTAAAGCAACAACAAAAACAGTGTGCAGTGAGTTTTATAGAATATGTAGAAGTAAAATGTCTGACAATAGCACACACCAGTGGGTGAAAACTCAGAATTACACCTTTATTGAGACGTCTACCCTGTTTGTTATGTAGCTTAATAATAACTCAAGATAGTCAACAATAAATTAAGAGTACATGAAGAAATATCTAGTGCCATGAGTTAAAAATTATTTTATAGTATACTTTAAAAGCAAATACAATAGATGAAATGGAATAAGAAGCAATACTTGAAGGTAAAATAAATGAAAAGTAGTGAAAAAAACAGATGGCACAAACAGAAAGCAAATAACAAAATGGTAAACATAACCATATTAGTTCAGTAATTTAAGAAAACAATGGCAACTGCCCACAATTAATCACTAAATTTATTGTTTCTAATCATGTGAACAATATGTTTACCAGTGCAATTTCAAAGAGTACAAATAAAATTTATAAGTAGATATCATAACATCATGATTCAACACTTAATGCTTCTTAAAAATAAAATTAAGTTTTGAAATATCATTTGAATTCATTGCCATCAGTGTTCATGTATGTGAAATATAAGGCTAACCTAAAATAGCTCAACTTCTCAAACTCTAAAATATCTGAGGCCATAAATAAACTTACACTATGAAGCTTATATAATATAATGTTAATACTTTATGACTAACCATGCTTCAAATTTAATGGAAGGAAAAATGATGTAAAATTCTGTACATAACATTATCAAAATCTGTAGAATGAAATAATGTGATTATATTATCACTGTACAGGGTCTGAAGAGGTTCTCAAAGAGGAGGTAAAACACCTCAGCCCACCCCACCCATAGAGTAAGTTCACTAACTCCCATTGTAGAAAAAGAATTTTCAAAACTAGCCAATAAGAGTCACAGAAAAGATTTATTTAGGAAAAAAATGTGCACTCAGTAGACAGCATGAGCATTCAGAGAATGAGATGCATTATAGTTTGGGGCTGGATATTTATGGGGATTTGGGGTGGAAATCTGTGGAACCTGATCATCTGTGAAAAGAGGGGATTCAATTTACAGATGAAAAGCAGTGGCCCCCTCCACAGAAAAAGGTAATGACCCATTCACAGGTGATGGCCATCACAGGGACAGAGCATAGCCCATCCAGAAGGAAAAGCCTATTTTACAGTGAAGAGGGGATAGATATTTACAGGTTTAAATGCCCACTTACAAGAAAGAAAGATCACAGGCTCATTGTATCTTTGAGGAGCTCAGGAATTTTTCCTGAGTTTATGTCCTGCAGCTGCAGTTTTTGTTAAATGTACAACTTTAAAATCATGATTTCCCTTGTCTTCTTTCTACCTATCTTTATTTCTGCTACCCTGCCTCAGTGTGAATATTTTTTGCCCATTCAGACTTTGTTCAAAAATTAAAATAATTAATTTTTTACAAAATTAAAAGCCATTTTTTAAAAAATCACATAGTAAGGCAAAACAGACTTGCCTTTGAATTTTCAAAGAATTTTTTCTTCAATTTGTATCAATTGACAAATAAAAGAATAAGCTGAATCAATGCCCTTTTTACATAAAACATAGGCACTTTGAAAATGGAGTCTGCTGTATAACTAGAGTTTGCTGAGGTTTTCATATTGACTAGAAAAGCATAAACCAGCCAAATCCTTCTCTAAAGCATTCCTAGCCATGGATAACCAGAAGCTGGATTTGAGTGAGATTCAGCCAGAAGGAACAATATCAGTTCAGAATAGCACAGAAAGGCGGGGAAAGTCTGTAAGGAAGGAGAATGAATCTTGGTTGCCATAGTGGAGGACTAAGGAGAGCAGCACCACAGAAAGATAGCACATATGTATCAAAACAGTAAACTGAACAACTATTTCAAGAGCAGTGTGAGATCTGCTAGAGTTGGGAATGATTGTTTTCCTAATAATCCTTAGGGCATTGTACTTGGGTACTAAGTTCAGGTGACCTAAACTGATTATAGAAAAATACCTGCTGCTTCCAAACCTATGTTTCTATGCTGAGAAGAGACAGTTGGATGGAGTGTGGGGCTTTTTAAAATTAATTTTTGTCATATTTAATAACAAACTAACACAATATTTTGGTGTTTATCTGTAAAATATTAATATATTTTAAAGACTTTAATGGAAATCTTTAATAATTAATGGAAGAAGAGTTTTATATTTGCATAATGAATGAAAAAGAAAATGAAAATCATATTTGCACAAAACCTATTTCATGTTTAGAGTATAAGCTAGTATACTCTGGAAAAGTTGAATGAGTTAAAGATGTTGGAGAATACTATAGTCACTCTCAAGTAACTGATGGATCATGTGTAGCCTAGGATGGGATCCTTTGTGGTAAAATACATTGACAGTTTGGCTATAGTTAGTCCATTTATACACAAACACTTGAAACACTTGGAGAATATTATCTAGACCATTCAGAAACTCAGCTTAAGGGAAAAAGGAAATACTGATTTGGATTGCCCAAGGTGTATGCATAAGTATTAAGATACTGAACATGGAATTAAATAAACATTTTTCTGAAACATTGTTGAAGTCATTAACATGGAGATGTAAGCAGTCAAAAATAAAGAACATTTCTTTGGTTAATATTAAAAAATATGTATGCTCCACATATTATTGCTTGGAATTTCTCATCTTATTCTATTAAATAAGTAGTTGGAGAAAATAATTTTGACACAGGTATATGGCAAGAGTCTTAGATCAATAATTTGTCTGAAAATAACTTTCTATTTCAAATTATAACTAAAGTAACTTTGTACAATTGGTTAGAGGATTTCTTTAAGCAAGAATGGAAAGATGGTAAGAAAAAAATTGTTTATCAGACAGAAACTGATTGATGGAGAAAAGTGATAGACCAGCGTATTGCTCAGATTTCTCATCCCTGGGATATAATATCCAAACCCACAACTTATGGAAGAAAAAGTTTAATTTGGCTCAGTATTTCAGGAGATTCAGCCCATGTTCAGCTGATTCCAAAGCAGAAACATTATGGAAGAAAGCTGCCTAGTTCATGGTGACCAAGAAGCAGAGGAGGGAAACAGTACCAAAGAGGAAGGTGAGCAACCAGATATAAACCCCAGGCCTTGCCCCCATGACCCACCCAGACATATCTAAAAGTATATTTTAATAATCTCCTTCGCATCTCCCAAGCCAATCAAGTTGATAATCTGTCACATCCCACCCCAGGTCCATTTGATATCCAAAAAAGTCTCCTTAAACCATAGTTACCTCCAAATATACAAGGGTCATAACTCTGCCTTATCTGATACAACTATCTTGCCTATGACCAAAAACACTATAATTCCTTCCCCAAAGTCTCAACATTGCTAACAAGTCCAAGTTAAAGTCTCTTCTGAGACTCAAAGCAAACTCTAAGCTGTGAACGCCTGTAAAAATTAAAAATAAATTTTTATAATCCCAAGATACAATGGCACAGGATAAACTTGGAAACTAGATTTTGTACCCTAAACATAAGAAGAAAATAACATAAAAGACACAAAATACTTCCCCTTCAGTTTCTAGTGGGTAATGGGAAGATATAAACTTAGAAGATAGAAGCACAACAGGAGGGTCTCCGGGACCTGAAACTCAAGTTGATGGGGCAGGTAAGTGATATCCTAATTAGTACAGAAAGGGAGACCATGGGACCTTGAGGACCATGGCCACTATGGCACGCAATGAGAGTTAACTTCCATCCAAAGATTTCTGAGTCAGCATTTCTCCCTGGAGCTCCTCCATCATATGTACACATGCTGTAAGTCTCTACCTGTTCCATCATGTATATTCAGAGAATCTACGAAGGCTGTTGCTCTAGCTGTAGGTGGAATAGTAAATTTGAGATTATAGAACCTGGCTGGAGACTTCAGAGATTTCATGGAAAAAGTGAGACCATTTGCATCTCCACACTAACACGTTTGTCCCTAGCACTGAGATGAAGCTGTAGCTGATCACCAACAAGCTATCCACAGCATTTGGAAGGGACCAGCTCCAGTTCAGCACTTACACAGCTATTTTCAACATTCAGGTAGAACCAGTTACATATGGACACCTTCAATATAGGATCAACCTATCCAGCCACTGATTCAAAACAAACATGAGGAACAACACATAATAGCAGGAATTGTATCAAAAGAAATTCCCTTCCCAAAAACTGAGGCTCCATAAAGCAATCCTCTATTTCAAATACCCAGGCCAGTTTTAAAAGTAAAAAAGAATGAGTCCAAACAACTGAAAGACTGACATTTCTACTAAGAAACCCAATAAGATTCCTATTTTAACCTATGAAGTTGTCCTTTCTGTCCTCAACCCAAGCTTAAAGGTTGAGGATTCATAAGTGATTTAGAAGCAATAGATCATGAGACATTATATATTTTGCCTACTAGGGTTTCATTTTGAGAACATTTATAATCCCTCTATCAACACTTACAAAGTCCATATAAAATAACTTAAATTCTAAATGTATTTTATAGAAATATATAATACATGGATTTATATATTACAACTATATTGATATATGAATAATTATATTATACATATTATATAAAAATCTTGACAAATATATTTGTTCTAGAAAACTAAAAGCAAACACTTTTAAATACCTTACACATTCATTAAAATTTGCTTTCCAAAAGAAACTTAATTTTATCCATGCCTATATTACCCAGTCTTAGTAGTGATTATGGAGCTTAAGAGTGTGGTTTACAACAGTCATGAACACTATTTTTCACTATATTACCAGTTCAAATAGTATGACTATGTCAAAATGAGTTGTTATAGTTTAGGTCTAAAATGTTCCCAAAAGTCTTACATCAGAGATGGGCATAGGCAGAAGGGGAAACGACTTTGAAGAGTACATTCTCATCCCCAGCTCCTTCCTTCTCTCTTTACTTCCTGGCTGCCATAACATGACCAGCTTGCCTCTGCCAGCTATGGAGTAGGTCACCCCTGGACTGACCCCACTAAAACCATGAGCCAAAATAAACCTCTCCTCATTAACTTGTTGATGTCAGGTACTTCGTCCCAAGAACAAGAAAGCAACTAATACATGAGTCATGGAAAAAACTAAACCTGTAGTTATTAATCCCTTAAAACATACTTCCTATAGTTGCATGAACTCGAGTGACAAAAGACAAAAAGCAACAGAGAAAAGTTAATAAAATGGCTAACAAAACTCCGTGTTTATTACAAAATGACTAATTTAAATTTCCTTAACTTGTGACTTTTCATATCAATGTTTAACTCACAACCCCAGCCATAAGTTATAGGAGTTTACCTGAAAACTTTTCATTTCTGGTGGAAAAGGCAGAAATTTTGTATATTCTGCTTCACTGGAAAGATTAGGTGTCTTTCCAGGGAGAGCTTGTTTGTTTATAACATTATGCTTTTATAAACTGAATCTTCACACAAAAAACGTATATCACTATGCCACCATTTTATATTAAATAAGTGCCCAGTAAATAACAGTAAAAGAATCCAAATTCAAAGTTCCTTGATTTTCAGCTATATAAAGTTTATGAAATTACATGTTTAGATAACACAAAATTCCTATTACTCTCAAAAATGAATAGTTATCTATTTTGTTAAATAAACCTTAGTAATTTGTTTCTTTTTATAGGCCATTTAAGTTGATCATTTTCCAAAAAAAAAGTCTTTAAAAGAATGACAATAAAAAGTGCCAAGAAAAGGTAACTTGTGGTGACCTACATGTACGTAAAACCCACTACAAAAATATTCTCTATCTAATTTCATTGTGCAGAAGTGCCATTACATTTTTCTCCTGCCTGTCATGTTTCATGCTCATTTTGTACTGTTTAAAGACAAAGAGCAAGGAGTATGGATTCTTATTTGGGGAAGAGGGTTCAAGATGGATATTTATTCCTATATTTCATGAAAGCATTTAGTAGGACTTGTAAATTCATTCCACTTGCAAGATTTTAAACACAGCCTTTTGGATTTTCTTGCATGAAATTAGCTTACCTAGAAAGGTGAATAAGAGCAATATGTACCTGAAATGACTTCAGGTTCCAGAGACAACAACTACAAGGTGTATGGGGACATATAGAAAGAAAGAAAAAAAAGAAGCACCTAGTCATACTTTGTGACAGGCAGATTTCTTTTATAAGACCTAAAATGAGCAACTACTCCAAAAGAGACTGGGACTGATGAATCCAGTGTTTGAGAGTATTTGACATGCCCGGGAAGGCAGCCATGTGAAAGATTAAAATAGTCCTCTTTGATTTCAGCTCTTTGAAGAGTAGCGGAATCAGTCATGGAGGATGACTGAGCAGAGCAATTTCTTTTCTGTGATATTATTGTTACACAGGTGTCATTTATTTGCTAATGAGATTATTTAGGAGGTTTGTAATTTGCACTTACACTTTACCTTTTGATTTGTCTATAAATTGAAAGCTTAAGTTTGAAACATATCACATTTGGTTAACATGAGCATACCATGAAGAAAAAAAACAAATGAACTCAGCACATTGGTTTCCACCCAGAGACATGCTGAGAAGCTTAGTTTGGGGGAATTCTTTGAGATCATGGTTTTTGTTTTTTTGGTTTTTTTCCAGTACCAGGGATCAAACTCGGGTCCTTGTGCTTGCAAGGCAGGTGGCAGAACCACTGAGCTAAATCCCCAGCCCCCATGGTTTGGTTTTCAATCTTTATAATTTTGGTTTATCTTCATCATTTACATTTATAGAAAGAAACTGAAATTTACTGCCTTTCATCTCTGAGTAGCTTGTGGTAATTGACAATGCAATTTAAATTTTTTTATTTTGATGTATTACAAGTAGATATTAATAAAGAAAATATAAAAGCCATACTATGAAAAAATAATTTTTCATAACAAAAATTATTATAGAATAACCATTGTAAATACACCATGTATCATGATTTTAAAAAACATATTTTCATTTGCTTATCTATTTCTCAGCTCATTTTCTAATAATACTGTATCTTTTTTGCATAAAACATTTTAAGTGTTGACAAAGTATCTCACATTCTATATAATTTTGAACAATTTCTTCCTATTTCACAATATTTATTATTCTTTTTGGTCCTTAATTTCACTTTTGGTTTCTCACACCAGAGAGACAATGATATATTTATACATGTGTGTTCAATTTACTTCACTTAAGAGTATGTTCTCAAGGTGCATCAAACATCAAAAAGATTATACACCATGATCAAGTAGGATTTAACCCAAGGTTGCAGGGATGGTTCAACATATGGAAATCAATAAATGTAATACACCATATCAACAGAGCCAAAGACAAAAATCACATGATCATCTCAATAGATGCAGAAAAAGCATTTGACAATATCCAATACCCATTCATGATAAAACCCCTACAGAAAATTGGAATAGACAGTCTTGACCTCAATTTAATAAAGGCCATCTATAACAAACCAATGACCAACATCATATTAAATGGTAAAAAACTGAAGCTTTCCCTTTAGAATTAGGAACAAGACAAGAATGTCTACTTTCACCACTCCTATTCAATATAGTTCTGGAAACATTAGCCAGAGCAATCAGACAAAAGAAAGAAATAAAAGGAATAAAGGTAGGAAGAGAAGAAGTTAAATTATCATTATTTGTGAATAACATGATGCTTTACATAGAAGACCCCCAAAATTCAACCAAAAGACTTCTAGATTGAATAACCAAATTCAGTAGTGTAGCTGGACACAAAGTCAACACTCAAAAATCAATAGCATTTCTGTACACAAATAACAAACTCACAGAGAGAGAAATTAGTGGAACAATGCCTTTCATAACAGCATCGAAAAAATGAAATACTTAGGAATCAATCTGACACTGCAATTTTTTTTTGTACTGGCGATCACACTTAGGACCTTGCATTTGCAAGGCAGGCACCACTGAGCTAAATCACCAGCCCCTGACAATACAATTTTTAAAGAAAGGCTCAACTTCAGCTAACTTGCCACTTGTGCTGCTTTCATTTAAACATGTTGCCTACTTTCAACCTACACCTGTGGGCTTATAAAACTCCTCAGTGTTATGGTCACTGGTTAAGAAACTTTACTTGATGTTGAATGCTCAAATCCCAGCTCTGATTCTTAATGACTATGTGACTCTTGATGGATAGCATAACCTCTCTGATTTTCAGAAAATAAGCACACTTACATTATAGAATTATGATGAGGATTAAATTAGATAATGAGAATAAAGGGTTTAACAAAGTACCTAATAAAGAACATCAAAGTTTAGCTGTTATTATTTGTAAATATATCTTAAACAGCATAATTGACAAATAGAAAAAAGTGCTGGCACAAGTACATAATTAAAAGTAAAAGTTAAAAGCAAAAGTAAAAGTATTTGGTGAGTCAATGTGAAGCTTTGAGATATTTGAGCCAATTTTGCAGTCTGAAAACAGCTTAAACTAGGAAATAACCAATAGGCTAAGGCAGGTATGACTTTGGACACTAACGGTGGTCTTTGCCTATCATCCCTTGCTTTGGAATAAAATGTTATGCTGGAACCTGAAATTTGGGGGTGGGCATTTACTTGGTCCTCCTATTGAGTACAAATTATAAAAAAGCCAACGTAATGATGTCTAAGATGTATATAAAAGGACAAAAAGAAGGCAGTCCTGCTGCTGTTTCTTCACTACTTTGCTGCTTTGCTTCCTTCTCCCCACCATGGACTATTTTTCCTCTGTGATCTTCCTCTGCCATACCACCCTGTCTTGGAGACAGCCAACTATGAATTGAAACCTCTAAAAACTGTGAGCTACAATAAACTTTTTCTCCCTTAACTTTGGATGTTAGGTATTTTAGCTCCACAATGAGAAAAGTAACTGACAGATTTTGGTACCAGGAGTGGGGTTGTTGCTGTGACTGTACCTGACCATGTGGTTCAGGAGTCTTTGGAACTGGCCTGCAGGAAGTGTGGACATGTTTGGAGATGCCAGCTGAAGAAGCAGGCCTGGAAAACTTGATGGAAGATTCTGGTCAAAGTTCAGAAGGCCAGAACACTGATAGAAATGCCACCACTAAAAACAAGGCTCAGGAGGCTTCTGTTGGGAAGAAGGGTTCCATTGGCTGTTGAACTCCAGATCGTGTGTGTTAGGTTTTGGAAGAAAGTTTGTATGCACTTTGCTCATGCCCAGAGACTCTGCCTAAGACTGAGACTAAAGGCAGCTATTTTGACTTATGTCTAGATATCCCCTCCCCAAAATCTCATGAAAAGGTTGGGCTTTTCAGAGATGGCTGGATCTAGAGTGTGTGATACTGAGTTAAGTGTGTGATGCTGGGATCAAGGGTATGTGATTATTAAATTAGCCTACTGATTAGTTTGACATATTTCTAGGAGTGGATATGGCAAAACCTTCCTTGGGTGTGAGTGCTACCCAACCTAAGGGCAAGTAGCCTGTACAGAAAGAAGGGACAGAAAGAGGGCTACTGTGGTTGATTGCTCCTTTGCTCTTTACTGCTTGCTGATTTCTGCTTTGCTGCTCTGCCCCCCTCCCCTGAAATGTTTTTCCTCTGCAATGACCCTCTGACATGCCATGCTGCCTTGGAGCCAGCCCATTATGGACTGAAACCTCTACAAACTGTGAGCTACAATAAAACTTTACCCCTTTAATATTAGGCGTTGGGTGTTTTGTCTGAGCAAGGAGAAAACATAACTAAGACAGTGGCAGACTAATTAATTTTGTGAAAGAAATTTCAAGGCAGTCTAATATTGAGGCTACTGTTCAGGGCTTTTAGCCAGTTTTATATTGAGAATCAACAGCAAAGAGCCTAGCAGAATTATTTAAATATTTTCAGCTTGGCCAAAAAGGAAACCCTCGTAAACTTGCAGACTGAAAAGATGGAGCAGTGGAGAACTTGGTTTCTGAGAAGGAAAAGGACAATAGAAAAGATGGCATGAAGACATTGCAAGAACCAACAGAACTGAACATTTTGCATCTTCAAAACTTCAAAGGTGGAAGACTTTGTTTTGAGAAGACAGCCCCAGAGTACCATGTTCCAGAACGTTGGTGGCCTAGAGAATTTGTTCCTCAGGATTGAGTTCATAGTGCTCAACAATCCAAGTACTCAACCTCCACAGCCAAGAGAGAAGGAAGCCTGGCTACTGCTCCAACTGCGGCAGACCTTGGCATCATCCATGTGGTGCTGGGTTTAGGTGTATGTAGAATGTAAGAGTTGTGGGGTCAGAAAGGCTTTCCACCCAGATTTCAGAAGACCTGGGGGGCCAGGCAGTGTACCCCTGAGAGGGTAGTTTGTGAAGCTGTGAGTGTGAAGCAAAAGGTGCAGTGGAGGCCCCAGAAGCCAGAAGTGTGGATGACTGATGAAAATTCCAAGAAATGAACAAAGCTGCCCCATGAGAGAATCCATGGGAGCTACAACCATTGGCAGTGCAATAGGGGTGGAGCCACCCAAGCCCTTTCGAGTTCACATTTTACCACAGATTGCACCAGACGTGGGACATGAACTATGGGACTTAATGTTTGCCCTGCAAGATTTTGTACTTGCTTCAGTCCCATTCCTTTTTAGTTCCCTTTTTGTACCTTTTGTAATAGTAATGTTTATCTTGTGCCATTGAATCTTAGAAGTATTTAACTTTATTTTCATTTGTACAAGGGCTCACAGCTAAGAGTTTGTCTTAAACCTCCGAGGAAACTTTGGAGTTGGACTTTTCAGAAATGCTGAAACTGTTAGGACTTTGGCAACTCTTAGAGATGAATTAAATGCTTTTGGCATAAAAGGATGTGCATGAATCTTTTGGGGGCCAAGGGTGGAATATTATGGTTTGTATCTAGATGTTCCCCCAAAGTCTCATGTGGTCATAGGTGGGGTTTTTCAGAGGTGGAAGTATCCTGGGTGTGTGATGAGATTAAAAGTATGATTCTGGGATTAATAGTACAATGTTCTGATTAAGGGTGCCCCACTCAAGGTGTGAGTGCTACCTACCCTAAGAACAGGTAGCCTTGGTAGATTACAAGGGACAGAAAAAGGGCTGCTGCTATTGCTTGCTGCTTACTACTTCACTGTTCGCTACCTGATACTTCACTGCTCACTGCCTTCTGCCTGCTCCAATCTGCCATGAAGTGTTTCTCCTCTGAAATTCCCCTTTGCCATGCCATCTTGCCTTGGAGCCAGCTGACTATGGACTGAAACCTTTACAAACTGTGAGCTGAAATAAACCCTTCCTCTTTTAAATTTGTATTTTGGCTATTTTGTCTCCCCAAGTAGAAAAATAACTAAGAAAATAGCTTAAAGTATATGAAAGGATATGCCATTTTATACAGGGGACATGATCATTCTCTGATTTTGTGTGGATCATTCTGCAATAGCATTGGAACAGATCCCCTGATGATATTGAGAGGTGACCATTTGGGGCAGGGGTGGGGAGTGAGAGAAAGAGAGAGCTGGACAGAGAAGAAAGAGAGTGAGGCAAATGTGGCATTAAAATTGGGGAATTTAAATCAAGGTTATAGAAGAATTTTCTGTAATACACTTTACCTCTTCAGTAAGTCTGAAATTATGTCCAATAAAAAACTGCAAGAAAAAATGAAATAGGGCAGGGACAAGAAAAGTGCTGAGCATGAAACTTGCCAGTCCCAGGTCACTTTTATTTGGGAAATACCACCCTTGCACTCCTTTCAGAGCCCTGATCTGCTGATCATCAGTAATATGATCTTGAACCTGATCTATAACAAATTTATCCACCTCATCACTTAAGGATAGTTAATAGAACTTTTTAGAACTATAAGATTCTTAGCTCTTAGCATTATAATCGGAAACATTTCATTCAATCTTATGTCAAATCAAGATGCAATTAAATTTCCAAAAATGACTGAGTTTTTATCATATTTGATTTGCAATTTTGAAAATAATGCATTATGCAATGATATTTAGTAAATTCAGCAAATCTGTCATTTTCAAAGGCAAGAACATTTGTAAGTCACTCAACATAATAAACAAAGCTTTAATATGTACAAAAAGAAACTAATCTTACATTAAAATTAGAATTCTTAATTTTTAATCAATATTGATGTAAAAAGTTATACTGAGTTTCAGTGAAAGAGAAAAGTTTTAGTTTTGTGAACTATTCAAAATGGAAATGTCTTAGTAAACATAAAACTTAAAAGTAATTACTCATACTCCTTTAAATTAGGGGCATTTATTTTGATATCTTTATATATGTCAGTTTTATTGATTCAGTTTTCCAGGATTATGAACCCACAGTTATTATGAGGTTGCTAATCTCTTAAATCATGTGTATTCATCACCAGCTACCAAGATGTTATAATTTCTTTTGTTTAGCTAATTAATCTCAGATTTCAAGCCATCTCCACTCACCAAAAATATGGAGAAAGCAGCATATTAAGTATCAAAATATAGAGATAAAAGTCACGACTGTGCCAGCTTCCTTTGCTCATACTCCTGTTATCTTTTTTGCCAGATATTTCAGTTCCAGAATAATAATTTTATTGGCATTGGCAAAATTTTTAACACATAAAAGCAATAATAATTATAGAATAATAAGAGAAAACATGTTGGGGAAGTTACAACTTGTCGGGTACTAGGTTATCCTTGTATACATTCATTTTCTTTCTTTTAACAAATCTAAAAGCTTTATATCCAGTTTATGCATGAGCTGGACCTAAGTTGTCTGAGCCACCTAGATGATTCAAGATCATCTCCCTGTATCAACATTCTTACCCTCAATCACACCTGCAATGATTCTTTTGCCTTGTAAAACAATTAATTCACAAGAACCTGGATTAGGATGTAGACAATTTTGAGGGACTATTTCTTTGCCTGCCACATGCCGAGTGACATGTTTATGGGAAAAGAGACTTTTGGACTGGGAAAAAGGTTTGGTTTATTAAGACTGTGGCAGATAAAATGGAAAGAAAGAGAGATACACCCAACAAGCACCTGCCTCATACAGAGGCATGGATGAAAGGTGAAGAGAAGAGATCCTTCCTCTGAGGACAATAAGTGGACATTCAAGGACTTTTGGTCTCTCAGTCATCAATGAGAAATGACCAGGCCAAACTGTGGACTGGTTCTTCCTGGAAGAAATGACCAAGCCTTCGGAAAAAGGCATTCAAGAGATGAATGGCTCTGTCAGAATAAAACTGTGATAGTTAACACAACTGTTAACTGTTGTGTTGAGTAAGAAACGCCCATCTGATTGGGTTATCATAGTTCTGGGTGTGATTAAGTGACAGACTTACTGAAGAGGCAAGGCCCACCATGGATGTGGGTGGCAGCAGCCAATAGGTTGTAATCTGGATGGATAAAAAGGGAAAGAGAAAGGAAGGCTCGCTTCTGTTCCTCTGGAGGTGCTCCAGTCTTTACCATCATCTTTGGACATCAGTCTCCAGGCTGCCAGTGCACTTTCAGCCTTTCAGATGTAGACTAACTTCTACATCTAAACCTTACAGAATTATCATCTCAACAACAACAATAATGTAGCTGACATTTCTTTCCACTCAAAAGTGATTTTGAAAGGATGTTTTGTGTACTTGTTTCTCATTGTTTAGACTTAAATTCCATACCACTAAAAACTCTACTTTCAGAGAAGTGGTTTCTGGCTTTAACTGGATAACATCATTATTCTAAAATGTTCAAACTCAATTCTGCAGCCAATTACAAGCCAAACGTCTTACTGGTATAAAATTTTCAGTGATTACAACTCCAAGTTTAGGCCTTCAAGTCTCTAGTGTTATATTGTCTGTAATTCATGTCAAATGTCTGAATCATTCTAATATCAAACAGTGAAACAGAGTGTCTTTGCTAAATGTCATCTGCAGAGTATCAAAAATATCTTCAATGTAAATGTTACAGCTATACTTATAGCGAGGTGACAGGTTGTAGTCAATACTTTAATCTGATGAGGCCACCATCATTAGTCTGTTGTTCTCACTGGCTGAGAACCATTTCATAATTTCACATCAAAATGGCTTAGCAGTCATTGTGCAAAGCCTCAGCCTTTCTTTTTGTTACTAAGTTTTGTTTCCATGATGAAGTCAGCATGAAAGCAGAAGCAAGCTTCTCATAGTCTTAAGTACCTTCATATATTTTATAGTTAAATAGGAGTTAGTGTTTTTTAAAGCACCCTTCCTGTCACCTTAAAATTTGCTAAACTCAAAGTCTTTAAACTATTTTGAGTCTTCTAATATAATAATTCTAATGGCTTAATTTAATTAAGCAAATGTAATATTTAGTATGCATGCTTTATATTCTCCAAAGAAACTACTGATTTTCAGTCTTTCAGTTCTGGAGAGGAAAGATAGTTCTTCATTCAGATCTTTTACCACATAATGACTTTCACTCTGTAATTAAGATGTTTGCATTTGTTACCAGATGAGCTACTCGATTAAGGCAAACCTCCTTCCCAGTGATAATAAGAATGTAAATTATAGGAAATTTAAAGAAAAAAAAACTACTGGGATTTTTAAACAGCTCCTGTGAAGGCTTGCAAAGCAATCTATTGAGAACGAATAAAAGGATTTCCAAGCAGAGACCAGGGTGCAAAACTTGGAACTCTATATTTGTAGCAAAGCCAATATACAGGAAAATGGGAAATTTTCCCCAAAACAATCCTCAGAACCGAGATAATAACATAAAACAGGAGGGTAAATACAAGGTATATTTATCAAGATAAATGAATAGTAATAGTAAATACTTGATCTGTTGGAGTAAAACTCAGGGCTGTCAAGGATTTCAGTGTTTCTGGCTTTATGGCTTAGTAAATGGGTGGCTAGTAATGCTCTTTTTTCCTTCCTTTCTTTCTTAGCACATGTTTGCAGTACCTAATGCCTACATGCCTTGGGTGGAGTTGGTACATGTACATAACACAGCTTCCTTCTTTTTTTCATCCCCTTTCCTTCCCCTCCCTTCATCTCTTGATCCCCTTCTAAAGGGACCATGATAGTAGAGAGTTCAGTAGAATCATGTGACTGAAGAATGACCCTGACACGTACGTGCTTGTTCCCGGGAGGACTGAGTACCCTCCTCAGGTGTAGATATTGATATAAAATGGAACATCTCCAGCAATGGAATTTGGCCTGGCCCCTAGCTGGGTCCAGGAAGTGGAAACATTGCACTAAGTCACATGTGCCTGCTGCCACGGGGCCACCTTTGTCTCACATGGTATAAAAGTACCAGCAGTGGCAGCAAAAGAGAGAGAGAGAGCTGTTGCACTGGACTGCTCTGCAAGTCCCAGAACAATGGAACCTCGCTGGGGCAAGTGTTGCTTCATCACCGATGTGGTGATGTATTGTACCCTATGTTTGACTTTCTAATTCCATATGTTTTCTTGATCTTTTCCTTCATTCTATTAAACTATTTAATATCTTGGAGTAGTGTGTAGTGGCTTTATTCATGGATCGAGCCCCAAAATCTGATTAAAGGTGCACTTCTGTTGGCAGATTTACCTTGTCAACACCCCTTCCCATTTGAGAAAGAAACCTTGCCTAACATACCATTGTAATATAAGGACCATAGATCACTGAACTGATTCAGTTTTAGAGTTTTTTTCATTGTTGGTGGGATAAATGCACAAACAAGAAAGTCTGAGACATTCTGTAAATATAATTATTGCAGCATATTAACAAGATAGTACTTACAGAGGACAAGCTGCTAGACGAAGAGAAACTGGAGGTAGCCACAAACCCAGAATATTCAAGTGTTTTCAAAATAAGTTTTGTTGTAAAAGGAGCTATCAGTAAAGGTTATTGTCCAAGGGTAAACAATTGAAGATTTATATCTAGGATATGGATCTGTACTAGGTGTTTAAAAAGATCTGACATTTGTCTGGAGCAACTGTTTCTTGAATTTGAACTTATAACATTGCTTCCCTCTTTGTGTGTGTGTGTGTGTGTGTGTGTGTGTGTGTGTGTGGTTCTGTGTTACAGGAGACTGAACCCTGAACCTAGGGGCACTCTGCTACTGAGCTACATCCTCATCCTTTTATTTTATTTTGAGAGGACTCGTAAGTTTCTCCTGGCTAGGCACAAATTTGCACGCCTCCTGCCTCTGGCTCTCCAGTGCTGGGATTACAGGCATGCACAATCATGCCCAGCTGTTGTCCTTTTTCTCCTAATCAACAATTACCTCCAATCCCCTCAGTCAATTATGCTCCTCAGAGATCCCATTTCTTATCACTGCAATCCTTTCTTGCACCTGGGCCACATTTCCCCTATTCATTCTTTTCATTTGCGGTGCAGGAATATTGTTAAAATACCATACAGCTCATTAATTTTATTTCTAAGATGTTACCTCTTCTTTGCTTTCTTCAAAGAACATGATTTTACAAATATTTTAACATTGAATCACATACTTGGTGTCTGTCTCATCTCATATGTCCTCCTTTCTTTTGCTATTTCAAGATTATATTAGTGCTTTTTTGTTTGTTTTACTAGGGATTGAGCCCAGGGCTTTCACACAGAGCTCCAATGTCAGTCTTAGTTTGTATTTTGAGACAGGGTCTCAATAAATTGTCCAGGATAAAATTCAAACTCTTTAGAGGTGAAAAAGCAGACTTAGAAGTCCTTTACGAGCTGGTTGCAGCCTGCATTTTTGAGCCCATTATTAATCTGCCAACCTTTCTACTTCCCTATGTTTTTGTAACTGCTGTTTGTTTGTTTGTTTGTTTCTTGGTGCCAGGGATCAAACTCGGGACCTTGTGCTTTCAAGGCAGGTGGTGGAACCACTGAGCTAAAATCCCCACCAGCCTTGTAACTTTTTTATACAAAACAATAAATTCTGGTTTTTTCCATCTGGAATATTTCCTTATTCTTTGTGAAGTAAAGTAGCATTTATTCCTCTTCAGAGATAAACATATCAAAATCTTTGAAAATTATTTCTTCTTTAGGAACCCCCCTACTCTATTAATATAATCTTTTAGAATGTATATTGTTATTATGTTCACTGATGGAAGATATTCTTTCTCACTCATTCTACACAATAGGATCCTCACAAAATGAATGAGTTTGCACCTAGAGTTGAACTGACTTCAGAACACCTCATCCTTCTGATTAAGAATGACCAGGATTTCCATGAACTGCCAAGGGCTTTATTGAGGTAACATTTAATTGTCCCTATTCCATCCCACACCCAAAGTTTCAGACTGGCCTATAACCAATTGGTCTCCAGAGTTTGAGGAACCAGAAGAGGGGAGTTTTCTTTATATAAAAATATACAGAGAACTTAAGATTATAATACAGAAAAATGAAATTGCAGGCAATAAATACAGATTGATGAAATTCTATGAATTAAAAAAATTATATATCACTCACCTATATTTGTATATACAGTTCAGAAAAGGGAATTTGGAAATATATTTCAAATAAACATTTTATACATCTTATGGAAGGATGTATATGAAAACTTTTAATAGATATGATTTCATAAAGAGAGAACTGAATAAGGTGGGTACATGTATAAAGCCAGAGGATTCAATTTTACCATGATATATTAGTTCTTTTTATCAGATATAATAAATAAATGCAAACTTTCAAATTATGTATAATATGGATTTCTATATATTTTTAATTCCCCTAATTTCTCAAATCTGTTATTCTTAGAAGATGAAATAAATATTCAGTATATCTATTGCTTTTTTCCTATGAGTGAAGATGTGTGTCTTCTAGATATGAACAGGAAATATCAGCTATCACAACAACAAAAGGTAAATTTCATTCAGTTTTGGCTTCTGAGTAAATTGGGCTTTGGTTAAAAAAACCACAAACTTTGATTTCCTTAGAATTAAAGTACTTCATCCTAGACAACAAAGAATAAAAGGAAATTTTTCTATAGTACAGTAGTGGCTCATTCTCAAGAGAATGATGTTGACAGCTCTATGATCACAGAATCTGAAGCCATTCCCAAAAGACTATTCAATATACAGGGTCTGATGGAGAATCCATAATACCATGTTTCTGGTCTAACTCTCAAAAGTACGTGATATAAAGAACTACGTCACAATCATGTTCCATTACAGAGATGGTTAACTCTTATTTTATATATTTTTATTATTCTAAGCAGAATGAATAACATTCATAAGGAAGAGTTCTATCTTCCTATCAGCCAGAACTCCATCTGATCATTTTTAACATTAGGCAATCCATGAGAATAAGTCCCTATCTTTGAAATAGTGTACAGGAAAGTTTCACAACATTAGCTGAAATTACACTAACTTGTTTTATAATTTCAAAGTGCCAAATATATTCAAAATGTGTATATTTTGAGCTTAGAGTCTCTGAAATATTTATATTTTACTTGAATTTCTCAGAAAATAGCAAAAAGCCATTTATAGTACCATTCTTTTTTAGAAGGATATAAAATAAGAAACAAATGTCTAGCACTCTAGTTCTTTTCTCAAAAATGACTACAACTGCCAGTTTTTAAGAAAAAACATCACAATGTGAGGGAATAATCCCAGATAAAAGAATGGCAGTACAGGGACAAAAAGTCATTATAGAAATGGTAAATATGAAAGAATAGTAACTGCTTAAAATGCCAATATTAATGAATTATGGTAGTATTTAAAACATAGCTAGAAATTCAAGGTATAACAAGAACAAAAATATAATTAAGCTACAGGAATTATGTGGGATTAAGTGCTTCAATTTTTTACATTGTATTAGACCCGGGAAGAGGTTTAATTTAAGATACATGGCAAATTATGGATGTCTTTGTAATTTCTGAAGTACACAGTAAGAAAATAATAAAGTTATAACAAGAGAGATAATAAAAGAGACATTAAAATAATAAAAACATGCCACTAATACAAACAAAATCAGAAAGAAGAAATAACTAGTAAATAAAAGGTGCTACAAATAGAGCTGGGCACAGTGGTATACACCTGCAATTCAAGCTTTCTCGAAGGCTGAGGTAGGAGGATCGTTAAGTTCAAGCTGAGCCTGGGCAACTTAGAAACTTAGCAAGACTCTGCCTCTAGATAAAATACAACAAAAGGGCTGGGGATTCAGCTCCGTGCAAAGGCCCTATTACAGAAGAAAAAAAAAGATACCACAAATAGTACAAAAGGAGTAAGATAGTACTCTCCAATTCAATAAATACACACATAACAAAAACATACATATGTGCTATCCAAGCAAAACCAATGCTGATTTTTATTTGACTGTATTTATATATTATTTACTAGTATGTTTTTAGGAGTTTTTTTAAACATATAATGTTAATGTAGTGCAAAAGAAGACATTAAGAACAATAGGAGTGATAAAAGGATCATTTCATAATGACATAATCACAATCACTAAAATTAAGATTCTAAACAAACATCAAATAGAATTCACAAACATATAAAAGTTGAATATATCAATACCACATGGTATTTATTCCAGAGATATTTTTGGTTTGGCTTTTGAAAAATCAATGAAATACAATACTAACAAGATAAATAAAAATAACCCCAAGAACTACTCCACTAAAACAGAAAATTGCCCATTTAAATTTTTCCAAAAAATCCTACAAAAACAAATCTAAGAATAGCAGATAAATATCTTTTTCTGAAAGAAAATAGTTAGAAAAACCCTCAGGTGACATATTCAATAAAATAGTGTCAGGCCGGGGATTTCGCTCAGTGGCATGGTGCCTGCCTTGCAGGTGCAAGGTCCTGAGTTCAATCCCCGGTACCAAAAATAAACAAATAAACAAACAAATAAATAAAATAGTGTGTATTTTACCACACACTAGTTTTAGTGTCCCTTCTAAAACTAAATGCAATTATCACTTTCACTCAACATTAATGCAGAAATAAAAGGTATACAAGGGAGGAAGGATGGAAGGAGGGAAGGAAGGAAGGAAGGAAGGGGAAAGAAGGAAAAAATTCATGAATTAGAAAAATCAATGTTGTTACAATGTCAATTCTCTTCTGCTTTATCTATGTGGTTTAATACTGATCAAAACCTGATGGTGGTTTTTGTTAAAACCAACAGGATGATTGTAAATAAATATAGGAATATTAACCATGTGAAACATCTAAAGAAATGTTGAAAAAAAGAAATATATAAAGAATTTACACTTCCAAATTTGACAATTTAATATAAAGCTGCAATAATTAAGACAGTGTAGTGAAGGTAAAAAGATAGCTAAGTATGACAATGGAACAGAATAAAATTCCCAGGAACACATTCATGCTCATGCACTTTTTAAATTCATAATGCAAATGTTATTGCAATCCAGTGGGGAAAGAATATCCTTTCTAAAGAATGGAGCATTTGAATATCTCTATTGGGAAAAGATGGGTCCAGACCTCTACCTCATATCTTGCAATAAATTTAATTTCAAAAGGATCACAGCTTCTACTAAAGAACAGCAACAATAAATTATATATAATACCTGTAGAACCTGGAAGAGGGCAAATATTTATTAAATACCACTAGCTTTTTTAAATCACTTTATTAAAAATAAACTCTTTTCATCAGAACACAACACTAAGAAAGTGAATAAACAGGCCATACTGACCAAAGATACATATTCTTGACATATAAACAGTTTATAACAAGTACGCAACTCAATTACAAAATGAAAAAGACTTGAATCAGTATTTTGTGGAGATTTCTAAATGCCCAACAATCATATGAAAAAGTACTGGTTATTATTTTAGGGGAATGAAAATTAAAGTGATAAAAATAACAATACACATGGCAGAATAGTCCAAGTCAAAAAGACTCATACTATCAAACATAAAAAGATGAAACAACTTGGAAACAGCCCAACTGCCCATCAACTAGAGACTGGATAACAAAGATGTGGTTTTTTTATAAAATGGAGTACTGCTAAGCCATAAAGAACAAGAAACTAGGGACATTTATAGCTAAGTGGATGCACATTGAGGCCATACTCTTAAGTGAAATAAATAAAACACACGTGTAAATTCTAAATAGTTTCTCTGGTGTGAAAAACTAAAAGTGTAAATAAGGATCAAAATGTATAACTGACACCGTGAAATAGGAAGAAAAGGGGCAAAGGGGAAGGATGTGGGAGGGGTAGGGGAAAGAAAAGAAGGGAAAAGAAAAAATATGAGAAAAGGAAAAAAATGGAAACAAAGTCTTTGTAAATAGGGAAGGGTGGAGGGGGTGAAGGGAGGGCAGGGGAAGGGGAAAAAATAAGAACCAAGATACATCATGTAAAGGTACAAGATCTCAATGATGAATATAACTGTATTGTATACCTAAAATGTACCAATAAATAAACTTAATGGAAAAAAAGATGAAGCAAATGGATTCACCTACATTATCAGTACTAGTGTAAACAATACAATCATTTTGAAAAAAAAAACAGTTCAGCATTCCCTTACAAAGTTATACATATATATTTACCATATAACAATAATTCCATATTTGGGTGTTCGCAGAAGAGAACATAAAACAAACTTTACAAAACCATACATACAAGAATATTCTTAGCAACTTTACTTATAATAGACTCATACTGAAAAGAACCCAAAAATCCACCTAAAAGAAAATAAGTAATGAAATTATTTTATATTCAGGCAGTGAACCTCAAAATCAATAATAAAAGAACAAACTTCTAATATTCATAAAACCTGCCCAAATCTTGAAAAGATTATGTCAAGACTAAAAGAACACATATAATTTGACATATGAAGTTCAAGTGTAGACAAATCTAATCCACCATATCAGAAGTCAGAATAGTGTTTAGTTATCTCTTGGGCATGAGAGAATTTATGACACAATGGAAAAACTCTATTACTTTATATTAGTAGTAATTACAAGGATATGTACATATAGAAGATTCCATTGAGCGGCACACTGAATATACTATGGTTTATTATAGTTAAATAACATGTTTTCCAAAAAGGTAACATTTTTTTAAATCCCTGAAGGAGTCTCCCTACAAGTTACAAAACCATACTATGAAAGATACAACACTCTAGGTAACTCCTTTGAAAGTGAAGTAGCTACAGTGTGTGTTGAATTATCAGTGTGGCACTCACGTGTCACAAGACCAAGCTATCCTGCAGCAGCACAGTCATTAGAAAAGGTACATCCCAAACTATTTCTTTAGCAATTTGCCATGCTTGGAAAGTCCCAATCATAAAGTCACAAAGCATAAAAATAGGGGTTCCTAAAGCTGGTCCTATTCATCAAAAAAATATTGCAGAATTTGATGGTTTTTTGAAATACCAGCTAAATCTATTTTGAAGTATTATATTTTTAAACACTACAGTGGCTTATTTACTTTGAGATATGAATGCTAGATTTTTAAAAATATCTTAAAGAACAACAGACAAGTGAGGAAACAAAAGGCAAAGAGCCAAGCCTACTCTGTCAGCACAGGATCATGATTCCTTCCCCCTGTTCAGCTTGTCTCCCCTCCAAGCTCATACACAGACCAGAGAAAATCTTCAACAGAAAATAATTAGAATCCCTGCTTTTCAGATAAAAGAACAAAAACTTCATGGATTAAATAAAACAGGTTTAAGTACTTCAGAGAATTGTCTGATGACCAATTCTTTGTTATAAACATGGGATTTTCCAGGAATAGTGTCAGACTTCACAAAGTACATAAGTCAGGCTACCAGGACAGCTATTAAACAGTAATTTGATTTTGGACTGGTCATACCAGCAACCTGGTTTTACCCTCTTCATTATTAAAATAGAAGTCAAAATCTTAGTTCTAGACCTGTATTATTTAGATGAACTAGAAATCCCAGTTCTTCTACTTAGATAGTGCTAATTGAATATCCACATGAGCTGTCTAAAAACAGAAAGGCCTATTCGATAATACTGAAATTCATTAATGTACTTCAGAATAAGAAAATGATGAGAGAAAGTATGCCCTTGGACACTACTGAAGGTCACACATCTTTAGAAAACATCTGTCAGTTCCCCTGTGGCAGCAAAACTGCCACTTTGCTTCAGTGGGAGAAACATCACCTATCTGGCAGCTGACTGAGGATTCTAAGGCCACACAATCCTCATCAGGTTATTCACTTTGTATAGGAAGTTAACAGTAAACTTCAGAACCTTGTCTATTAAGAATTTCACACCATTAAGCACCCATGACAATAGAGTAGAAATCAAAACTGAATTTCAGTTGCCAAGAGATTGAACATTGAAATTACTGTCATTTCAAACTGAGATAATAATATGCAAAGCTGGCCCCCAGTCAAAGTGCTTCCATGGCTCTGAGACTTCCAGTTTCCACTTCTGGACAAATGTAAGGGATCCCAGGGAATTAATCCACAAAGAATCAAATGTATCAGTCAATTTTTGCTGGGCTCCACCATAGATTGTGCTGGTATTTGAATAAAAGAGATAGCTGACATTATTGACACAATCACACTGCTGCATTCTTATAAGTTTACCCAGAAAGGCTCATTAGTTTCTCAAGAACTAAGAAGATTAAAATATTTCAAAAAATACAAGAAACAGGGAGAAAAATTTTCCATGTTCAACAAGGCATACTGAACATCACAATTAGTAGCAGCAAGCTACATTATCTTAATCATTAAAATTAACTTATATTATGCATTCTTCCCATTTTTTATCTTTCAAATTACTTCAACCTTAATTAGCACCACTGGTATTTTCTTGTAAGCACTTTCATGAAAATGAAGATTATCTCTAAAAGAGTCCATTACGTTGAGGTTTCTTAAATCCCTAATCATATTTCATTTGTTAGGCAAATATTAACTTGATTGATAAATGTCAAATGATCCTTATTCATTTCAGAGAATTTTATAAGATTTTCTATACTGATATTATCCTACACTTATTTTTAGCTCAGTTTCAATTTATATTTCAATAATTTGGAAACTAAAGTGATTATTTCTATTCCCCCTTATGGATTTGCTGTCCCTACACAGTAATGCTAGATAAATTGCTTATTTTGAGGTGGCCATATTTTCTAGATCAGAAATATCAGGTTGTTGTTTCCAGCAACAAAAGAAAAGTCACGCTTAAATTAATGTTTTTCAAAATGTGGTTTTCAACCCACTTGCATCAGAGTACATGTTTGAAATGCAGGTACTTCAGGCCCCACTTCAGACATTTGTAGAAGGTCAGGCACCTTTATTTTAAATAAACTTGTCAGATGAATTCTATGTATATTCAAGTGTAAATCCAGCTAGAGACATATACTGTATCTAGAGTGCACAGTTTTAGTTTTATATAAACTATTTCATTTTTTAAAACTACAATAAAATATTTAATGTGTAGAATGGGGATTTTTTTGAAAAGACAAATCTACTTAGGGCTATACTTGTATTTCTTGAGTTATAAGAAGCTTGAAACAGTATTCCAGTTCTCCCATAGAACCACAATGGATTACATTAGTAAAGTCAGGAAAAAATGGTGCAGGTCAGTCAGAACATAGGCAGGGGAGAAAAATAATAGAAGAAACAGCAGAACTGCAGAATGTTTTGCATTCTCTCTATCTTGAGAGAAAATAGCTTCTAGGACATTATTTGAATGAAATATCAAAGCTGTTCTTGCACAGACACCATTCCTGGTTGCTTTGGAAATTGGACCTTCATGTTCCCACAAATGGCACCGGGATGAGAAGCACATGAGAAGAAAGTAAATGGTAACAAGAGGAAAGCTCCCCTCATTCTCCCAGGCTGAGGCAGAAGAAGAGTATGAGAAGAGTATGAGTAGTGTATTACAAACACTAATTGCAGAGAGAGAGAGGGGTGGGGAGAGGGCTAGAGACCTTCTTTCCTGGTATTTCTGTGTTATTATTTCTAGTGGGTATTTCAGTAGGTTTCAACTACATAATTATTGTCCTATATATTCAGAAGGTCTCATCTGATTTAATTCCTTGCCATGGGTTTAGAGAGAAATAAGAAATGAAAAGCCCTGAGACTTGCTAAAAACCAGGTTCCACCCTTGCTCTGCCCCCTGGCCAGTTCAGTTTCCATAGCCCAACCACTTTATTTCCTGGCTCTCCTTGTTTCTGCCCTTGGAACCAAGGAGTAAGGAGTTGTGTACAACATTGTCAATGCTGGCCTTTCATCTGGGCTGGTAGCCTTTATCAACATGCTTTATTTTAGCTACTTTTTTCTCATATGGATTTGGTTATAGTAAATAGGACTATGCTTGTATTTCTTGACTTACCAGCTTCAGATATTAATAATGTCCTTCACTGGGTATAAAGAGGATTTAGACTTTTGCTTATTAGCTCTTTCTCTCTCCCTCTCCTTCTGCTCTGCCTTAGTGTCCTTGAGTGAGGAGCCTCTATTTCAATTTCTTCACCAAATAAACCCCTGTCTCTTGCAGGGACCTAGAGAGGCAGCTGCTTGAATGCACTGGATAGAGACTCTGGGGTTAAAGCTTCTTGCAAACCCTTCCAATTCATCCTCCTCATTTGAGTCCATGTCTCACCTCACCCCTACCTTTCCCGATCCCCTGTTCCAGGAGAGGAGTCTTTCCTAGAACTACCTTGCTTGCCCTTGGTGTTCCCATTCCATCTCATATCATTTTTGAACTTTTAAAAAAATGTGTTGTCACTTCCTGTCTTACTCTCACTTTACCCAAATTTAGGAAAGGAGCTAAGATAAATTCATGTGTACAGAATACCATGTTTGACCTAAACTTCTAAATAGATAGTATAGTCCCTTTATTGACTCATTGGATCATCTCTGTATGAACTAAAATGGATCTGTTTTCATTTTGATTTGGTTTGATTAAATTCTATGTACAACATTCTTACTGTTTTAATTTTCTAGTATGGTGAGAGTACTGTCAAAACTGATGCCCTAGTACCCTCAAAGATGTACACGGCCATATACATTAGTACAACATTTTTGGAAAATAATTCATCAGTATGTATTTAAAAGATTTGAAAATTTCAATCCTCTTAGATCCACTAAAATTCTACTTCTAAAAATCTTTTCCAAGAACACAATCATAAACTCAAGATTAAGACAATTATGCACAAAGATGTTTTGTCAGTCCCTGTTATGAAAGGATAAGACAGGAGATAATCTCATACTAACAGGATCAAAAATTGCTAAGTAAAAAATAATACTGGAATGGATATGGATAATTTCATTTTATTTTATTTATTTTATTTATTTATTTATTTTTGGTACCAGGGATTGAACTTGGGTCGAATATGGATAATTTTAAATGTTGCTTCATACAGTTGAAAACTTATTTATAGATCACTCACAATACGCCCAACCCCAGTGAGAAAGGTTACTTAAAAGATAGAACAGAGTGCCCAGGAAGAGGCTCCCCCACCACCAT
>NW_004624731.1:19905854-19924968 GCF_000247695.1 Heterocephalus glaber | reverse complement strand
AAAAGCATCTCAAGCACCAACAAGACACCAGAGGATGTGATTTGTTTCAGAAAGGTCCCTAAAACCAACATTGAACAAATAATGATCTGGAAAAAAAATTCCAGTTAGTTAGCAGACTCCACATAAGCCAAATTTCTGCCTAATTTAAATTTTGATACAGTCATATGTTGCAAGAATATTGTAACCACATGAAATCACTATCAAAATACACAAGTCATATTTTCCATTAAGGGTTGAAACAGTTTTTAAAAGCTACACTGCCATCCACAACCTACTGGGTAGATTATTGTGAAAACTCTCCTGAGTTTTAGCCCTCTCTTGTGTCATCAAGTATTTATCCTTTGGATTCAGACATACTGGGGACACAGCTCATACCATTTGCATTATTCTGATTTGGCTGCATCCGTAAAGATTAAGATACATACATGGCTATTGCCCTCATGCCTCATCAATACAGAGTTACTGCAACAGTGACGTTCAGCCTGGAATTACTTTTCTCACAAAAGGAAAAGATCTAAATTGTAATACTTTTTATTATCGTTCATTTTCTTTGACCTAAGAAGTCCATCTTTTTATTTACATTTTAACCATTCTAGGTTTTCAGTAGTATTGCTTCATTAAGCTATAAGTAAAATCTAAACAGAGAAAGAATAAGACATGTGAAATATATGTTTTATTTATTTCCGTAATTTTCTTTGAAGGGAATTTTAGGAGTATTATTAAAATAATTTTGAATACTACTTTCAGTTCTTTATAAGATATCAAACTTTTTATACTTCATAAATATTAAGAAAAACAAAATTAAGGGCAACTTTAATTCATATTATTAGAAAAACAAAGCAGGTACATTAACATAAAGTCACAATTGCATACAAAAGCCTTTTATCTAAAAAACCCTATTGTAATTTTCAAATGAAGAACCTTAAGCAAACAACATGTTTTAGAAGTAGTTGACCAAAGTAATCTCCCTTGTTTTCCTTCCCGGAAGGAGAAATCTCACTTCAAGGAGTTTCAAGGAGTTTTGGCCACAATCATTGAATTAGTATGAACTATTCCTACTCTAACTGAGAATAGGAAAAGAAAATTCTGCCTCAGAGAATGTAACTAGATCTAGATATCCAAATCTCTCTCTCCTCACCTCTCCTCTCCCTCCTCCTTTTCCAACCCTCTCCCTCCCCTTTACCCCTCATAACAGTAACATTGTAACATTATAGAAAAGACAAGTACAAAGACATCAATTGACCAAAACTAAGGAAGAAAGGAAAGAGAAAACAGAAACACAGAGACAGGAAAAATCAAACATTAAAGTTAAGAGAAATATAAAAACATTAGTAATTAATTGTGTCATGAAATTAAAGGACAAAGTGGAGAATTTTTCAGGCAATCTCTAGAAATTAGAACAAGAATCAAATGGACATTTTCACAATAACATATAGAACAACTGAAAATAAAAGTTAAATATTTTTGTTTAATAATTGTTTTGCACAAAGTGAAGATAATTGAAGATTTAGAATACTAAAAGCAGAAAGACAAAATAATGGAAAAATAATAGAAAAGCCTCTGAGATATATTCACTGCATGAAATTGATCAAAAGATCTAACACATATTTAACTTGAGTCCAGAAGGAAAAAAGAAAAAAATGATAAAAATAAAGATAATTATTGAAAAACTTTCAAACCTGATGAATAACATCAAGTCACGGCCTCGAGAAATGCTACAGATTCCAATTGGGACAAATAAAAATAAAGTGAAATATAGAAAGATGAAAAAGTGTGGAAACAGACAGAAAAAAAATGTATTATTTTCAAAAGAGTCTGACAGCTAGCATATCAATAAATACAGAATCCAGGAGATGATAAGATTGTAGCTTCAAATGATAAGAGTAAATGACTGACAATTTAGAATCCCACACCATGTAAGAGGACTATTCAAAAATTAAGGCAAATTTAAGCATTTTTTAAACAAACAATAACTCAATTCAACATCTCCTGATTAACAGTAAAAGAAATATCACGGGAGGTTTTTAAAGCAGAGCAAATGGTGTTAAGTGGTAAAGAAAGCACAGTAGGTACTAGAAAGGACATGCACGTGAAAAAATAGAACTTCAAGCTATCTTTTAAAAAATGACTACTGGGAATTAAAATATAAGCATATATAATTAAAATATTCTACAACAATACCAAAAAGGGGAAGAATAATAAATAGAGTTAAAGTGTGCTTAAGACTTTTCATTTTCTGGACACAGAATGGTGTCATCTATATAGTGATAAAGAATCACTAACAGAGGAGAAGACTGAAGATTAAATAATTGACTGATTCAATCAAAGGGAAGAAGTTAAAAGAAAAACTAGAACTAGGACAAATGAAACCAAATTTACAATTGTATGTTTCAAAAAATATTCTAAGAAATATGAACAAATAATCTAATATAACAGAAAGCAACTGACAGAAAATACACAAATAAAATCCAAATTGTTTGCCTAAAATATAAGTAAAACTAAAGTTTAAAGTAAATAGAAAAGCTGTATTACAAAAAAGGTAGTTTTCAGAAAAAAGGATGAAAACTAACACAAATTGTTATTTAGGCAAGAAGTATTCACAAAGCATACAGAGAGCTATTTCATAATGACAAAAGGGTCAATCTATCAAGAAGATACAACAGTTCTAAGTTTTTATATGTCAAATGATGTATCCTCAAATTATATAAAGGAAAAATGAAACACATCATGAAGAAATTTTTTAAATCCATAATTTATCAAAAGATTGCTAACATATCCCTTTCAGCAGCTAATAAATCAATCAAATTAAAACTGAAAATATAAAATAATTGAACAAGGTTTACAGATTAATTTCATGGATAGAATACTATAATGAACATCTCCAAATTGAAATTGTTGTAAGTACACATAATTGCATAGCCAAATTGGCCACATGCCAGGTCATAAAACAAGCCTCAGTAAACTTCAAATGATTGCACTTATATGGAGAATATTATCTGACAATTGTGGTGTGAAGCCAGAAAACAATAACAAAAAGTTATGTACAAAACTGGCAAACATTTCTAATTTCTTATTAATATATTGTTCAAAAATAACAAAAAATTAGGAAACACTTTAACCTTAAGAGCAAAAAACAGTAAAATATAGAATAAAGCTAAATGTGTTTATAGAGGGGAAACAGTGGCCTTTAAATCTATGAATTACAAAAGATGTCCAGAAAATCATTTAGGTATCTACCTCAATAATTTAGAAAATTAAAGCAATATTAAACTCAAACAAAGTAGAAAGTATAAATTACACTTATAAAATATAAAGCAACTATAACACAGTTAACGAACCCTAAAGTCTAATTAACAATATGAATATGGCAAGGAAAAGCTATAAATGACAAATATATGACCCAATCTAATTATTAAGATGTCAGTTACAAATTACTTAAAACAATCTCAGGCTAACAGATAATAAAAAATTAAGTACAATGGAAAAATTCCTTTAAAAATACAAACTTACCAAAACAAGCCCATGAAAAAAATTGAAAAGTACCTAAGATTTAAATTAAATTAACCAATAAATTTTCTATGCAATATTAAATCTCCAACACACATAAATTCAACATAAACTCTCAAAGCATTCAAGAAAAAGCAATCTTCTATAGTATCTGCAGAGGATAGTAAAATGGGGACATTTTCCAACTTGTTTCATATTGGTTATATAACATCGCTACTATGTATCATAACAAGGACATTACAAAAGAAAAGAAAAAGGAAAATTACAGGCCTTCTTTCATGAGTATAATAAATTCCAAAAGTCCTACATAAATTTTTTTAAAGGCATAAAATTAATCAACACATAAAAACAGTAACAAATTAGACTTATTCCAGGTCTTTAGCATGGACTTAAAATTGAAAAATCAAATTAATCTGAAAATGAATGATATAAACAAATGAAAAGAATATTTATTTCATCATTTTAACATAAAAAGGGAAAGTATTTAATCAAATTCAAGTCTAATTCATATTAAAATTTTTAAATCTTAAGGAAGTAGAAATAAAAGCAAACTTCCTTAGTCTCACAAAGATTTTCTGCCTAATAATTTCAGCTCTGAATTTAATAATGAAATATTGAAAGGTTTTTCCTGAAACTGGAAACAAGATGATAATGTCATACAAACAACACCTTTTGTGATGCTGTACTAAAAGCTAAATCCAGAACAAGTGAATAATAGATGGGAAAAGTTGAAAGAAGTTACAGAGAAGAAATAAATGTACCAATGTTCACAAAATGATGTTTGTATTCAGATAACCAAAAATATCTACAAACTACTAGGTTTCAACAAACTCTACGAATACAAGATCAGCATACACAAATGAATTTTATATAACTATAACAAAAAAGGAAAATTATAAAATATTTAAATTGACTTTTTACAGTATATTAAAAAACAGTAAATACCCAAGCAAAAATTTGATAAAACATGTATAAGAGCTTTTCATAGAATACTGAGAAAAATCAAAGACCAAACAAGTGGAAGAAATTATCTTATTCAAGAATTTGAAAATTTAGTATCATAACATTGAGAATTCTCACCTTATTTGTTCTCTAGATTTAATGCAATCTAATCCCCATCTAAATCTCAGCAGGACTTTAGAAGAAGATAAGGAGGGGGTGGAGAATGAAGAAATGATACAGAGACTGTACCAAATTATCAAAGACAATCTTGAAATAGAGAAATATGGTATGTTAGCACTATAGTAATTAAAATAGCAGTCTACAGATGCTAAAGTAAACAAATACCCTAAAAGAGGAAAAGCTGGGAAATAGGGCCATACATGTATGGATATTTAATTTACATCAGCTATGTTATTGATAGTATGCTTCAGTAAATTTTTTTTTTTTTTTTTGGACCAGGGATTGAACTTGGGACCCTGCACTTGCAAGGCAGGCGCCAGAACCACTGAGCTAAATCCCTGGCCCTAGTTCAGTAAATTTTAAAACTCTAAAGAATTTCAGGTCAACTGTGTAACCCCACCCACCCACACATCCCTCAATTTAAAGTAGTTTGCAAGGAAAAATGTAAAATAATCCTGGAAGATAACATAAAAGAGTATCTTCACTAATTTGGTGTAGTAGACAGAATAATGCCCTCCCAACAATTCTGGCACTGTAAATATTACTTTATTTGGAAAAAGAGACTTTTCAAATGTAATTAAGCTAAAGATCTTCAGATAGGAAACTGTCCAGGATTTTTAGCACAAACCCTAAATGCAATCACAGGCAATCTGCATACAGAGAGGCGAGGCCAGTGCAAAGAGCTACAGACAAGTGATGCAGCCACAAGCCAAAGGATGCTGGCAGCCACCAGAAGCCAAAAGAGGCGGAAACAAATTCTCCTTTAAACCCTCCAGTTTGTCTGAGGCTCTACAAGTAGTAGGTTTCTTCAGGGATGGTAAATTTAAACTTTTGGCTCCAAAATTGTGAGAGAATAAATTTCTGTTGCTTTAAGCCACCAAGTTTTTGACAGTTTGTGGTTGTGCTTAAAGGAAACAAATCCACAGGAGGTAGACAAGAACTGTCAAAACCTGTCACTAAAATCCACTATTCATAAAGGAAAATATTGATGTCAGACTTTTTTAAAAGTAAGAATGTCTGTTCATCAAAATATATCATTAACCAAGTAAATGAAACTAGGAATAGAGAAGTATTTGCAATGTGTGAAACTGACCAAGAATTGTGTTCAGAAAAAAAAAATACATAAATCAACAAGATAAAAGCTGACAACCTAACAGAACATGAATGAGAAGACTTGGCAAGAACTCCACAAAATAACATATGGAAATAATCCATAAAATGTCTACTTCATTTGTCATTGAGAAATACAAAGTAACATTATGATAAGATACCACTCCATCCCACCTGACAGATTACCATTAAAGTGATTGAAAACATTGGTTTTAGTGTAGTGTGAACAACAGGGACCTAAGTTGACAAGATTACTTTAGAAATGTATTTGGCAGTACCTGTTGAAATTGAACATATGTGTTCTTATGACCCCTAAATCCAATCTGATCATTGGCTATATATACAAAAGAAAAGTACAGAAGAGTGTGTGAGTATGAATGTGGATGTACCTAAGATATCCACAAGCTCACTCATAGGAATATTGTTTATAGTAACTTCAAAATGAAACAAGATAGAGATGGTACATATTACTATTAAAATGAATGCTATAATAGCAGAAATGAGGTAAATTACATATATAGTAATAAAAATAAATGAACTAGACTATCTAAAAATTGGGTGAACTATGCAGCCATAATATTGATGAAAAGATGCCAGATATAAAGTAATGAATGATTGATGATACCATTTAAATATAGTTCAAAATAGACGAATTAAAATGTGATGTCAGAAATCAGAGCGTGATTATCTTTGGGATAATACATAAAGGAGAAGGGGAATGTGAGGGTGGCTGATGACATGCTTAACAATGGTTCGTCACACAATCTGTGTAATAACTTTCCAAATTACTTTGGTAGTGAATCTTACACTAAGAATTTGTACACATTTCTGTGTTTTACTTTCATAGAGCCATTTGTTTGAAAATTGCTGTTTTGAACCACTGTAGTCTTCCATATATAAATTCCTAAGAATGATGTATTGGAATTTTCATGAAATTGTTTTGAATAATACAAATTTTATGAGAGGACTAGCATTTTTACAATATTACATCTCCCTGTACATAAGTTTGCTTTCATTTATGGAATGTTTCTTTATGACTTTTAGTGGTCTTGTGCATATATATGTTTTATTTATTACATGGATGCTATGGTTTAGATCTAACGTGTCCCAAAAGTCTCCAGTGTCCAGAGGGGGAGCTTTGGAAGATGATTGTGTCTTGGGGTCGCTATGCTCATCTGTGTACTCACCCACAGATAAATTCATGCCTGAATGTGCTGTTGAGAGGAGGAGGCTGGTAGGAAGAGTGGGTCACTGGGGGTAGGACCTGGAAGGGTGCATTGTTGTCCCCAGGTCCTCGTGTCTCCCTGCTTCGTGGGTGCTACAGATTGAGCAGCTTTGCCCTGCCCTCCCACCATGTTGTTTCTGCCTCAGAACTGTTTGTACACTTAACTCCTTAATGCTACTGTGCAAAATAATTTTTAAGATATATTTTTCAAATTTGTTGCTAGTGCATAGAAATTTATCCCTGTACTTTATTTGTTGATACTCTTGGCTTTTTTTCAGATCAGCAATCAATTCAGTAGCAAACCATGAAGTCTTATTTTTTTCTTTCCTGTAATTGGATCTCCTCCTTTAAGAATAATCTTCCTTTACTGAACATATTGAGTGAAATAGTAAATAGAATCCATTAAAGCTGGCATCCTTACTAGTTTTTGACTTTAAATTGAATTTTTGTAATATTTGTGCCTTCATTATTATGCCTGTTTGAGACATTATTGCAATTAAATATGTTTTCAACTGTTTAACAACTCTTGTATTTGGGGGTTATATCTCATCTGATTCTGACGTATTTTATGTATTTATTATTTAATATTTCATGGTAATAATTTCTAGAATCTCTATCGCTACATAAATATTGACCTATACTTTTTCCTTTTTATTGCTATCTTTGTTCAATTTGTGTCAAGGTTATGCTAGCTTTATAGAATGATTTGGAAGACCTATTGCTCCCTAATCTATAAAGTAGTTTATATTAGATTGATATTATCCTTTTTAAAGGTTTTGTAAAATGCCCTTGTAAACTCTTCTAAACCCAGGGTTTTAAAAGGTGGGGACAGGATATAGAACATTGTTTCCATTTCTTTATAGTTACAGATTTCTTCAAGTTCTTATTTCTTCTTGAGGATATTTTCATACTGTTTTTCAGAAAATTATATATTTTTACCAATTTTTCTTTACTAACATAAAATCATTCTTTTTTTGATATTTGGAAGCACATAATATATAATAATTTATGTCATTTCCATAACTAATTATTGGTTTTTGCACCTTTATCTTTTTTTGCTAAAGGGTGGTTTATTTTCAAATTATCAGTTTTGGATTTAGTTTATCTTCACTATTATCTCTGTGAGAATATATATTTTTAACTCAATATGATTGAATTTAAAGTGATCTGGAATTAGATTGTCTATTTAATTATGTAGATAAATCTGACTAGAATACCAATATAAGTCATTCTCTAATAGAACTGACTCCTGCTAGAGAAGATCAATCGTAATAGTATTGAATTAATGAAAGGAAAAAAATTTAAGGGAAGTTTCTATAAGCATGACTAGATGAATGATTTCTATTCTCCAGTTAAGATATATTTCTGTATTCGGTACCAAAGTTACTCCTTAAGAATCAAAGTGTTCATTCTTTATTGGCTATCATATAATAAAGACTAAATTTTATGTGTTGAGTTGAGTAAATATAGGAGGCAAATTAAAAAATATTTAAGTGTTTCATCTTTCTTGATTCCAGTTGTACTTCTCTCATCTTCCTAGACTATTCCAAAAACAAATATTCAGCACTCTCCTGGTGCATGGCAAACAGTGGTAAATAGTACAGAAAATAATGTGATTCACAAAGCTTGGGTTTTCCTGAGAGAAAGGTTAGAAAAGAGACAAGCACAGAAATAACAACAATACCAAAATATAGAGGAGGGATACACTACCAAAGTGGTCCTCAAAGATCTCTCTAAAAATAGAATTTCAAAAACATTATAATTATGAAAATAAACCAGCTATCAAAAAAATATTGGGAATGCATTGAAAGAAAAGGGCACAACAAATGTAAAAGACCACAAGACACTTGGCATGTTTGACTAAGAGAAAGAAAGTTCCATAGCTGGAACTTAGGAAAGAAGATGGAATAGATGAGAACCAATCCACAATGTCTTATAGGCCAAAGCAAAAGTTTGATTAATCTTAAGAACAGTAAATCTTGGTCTGGGGATTTAGCTCAGTGGTTTCACAGCCTGCTGCGCAAGCGCAAGGGTCTGAGTTTGATCCCCGGTACCAAAAAAACAAAACAAAACAAAAAAAACAGTAAATCTTTAGGAAGTTTTGTTTTGTTTTTTGTTTATATTTCTGCTTTGTTAAAATAAACAGAACTGTAATATGGCTTCAGTTTTAAAAGGATAAGTTTAGCTGCTGCTTACACAGAATGTCTTATAAGATTAGAATGGAAAGGAAGGTATGATTCAGTTTTAAAGGTGATATGGATTTACATGAGCACAATGACCGGGAGATGATGAGAATCTAAGATACAGTTTCACAACTGTGGTCATCAATGAATTAAATGTAATGGATAGTGAGAATAAAGAAAAATAAATAAAGAATAAGTTCAGGATATGAAGCAAGAGAAGGTAAATACTGGAAGAACATTACAGTACTCTGCAATACAGTGTCAAGATGCCAGTTTTTTCCAGTAATTATATTAATGGAAATGTGCAGAGATGGTAAGACATAATATAGGGACCAATTAATTATAAGTCAGAGAACTCTGTACCAAAGTACAAATCTTACAGCTTACTTGCTACACAGAACTTTCTTTCAAACCAAAAATTATTAAAATACTCAAATGATTGTGAGAATGAAATGAAATAACATAGGCAAAAGTAACCTGCATAATACCTAGCATTTATTCACTAAATAGCACTTATTTAATAAGTACTTATTAGGCCTGAATATCGAAGTATTCTGATCACCTGGATGAATACAAAACATAATCTGGTACTCTTGAAATTATTTTTGATCCTTTTTCCCCTCAGAGGTGGAGATTAGGGAGCACCCTATTCTGAAGAGCTATGAATGTATTATTTCTTCAAATGAGTTACTTCGGATGCTTAATTTTGTCAAAATTTAATATTGGCTGTATTTAGCTTTACTTAAAGAGTTAATCTGTGGATATTGCTGGCACATTTTTCAAAACATGTCCAACTTTAAACTTTAAGAGAAGAATATAAAAAGGGCATTGAACAACCTGGCATTAAATTGTTTGGGTGTTGGTAAACTCCATCTCAACTCTTCCTCATGACCTAGGAAAGTCAGGTAAATGTCTCTAAACTGAGGTGTAATGGAGTAGACAAGCAGAGTCAGAACAGATTATTGTTTAAGCCATTATTTATGTCAGGTCTCGAGGACAGAGAATGTATCACTCTCTTTTCTGATAATTGTTAATTTGATGAATTTCTGTACATCAACACCTTTGTTAACTATGAAATATTAAAGGATTAATTCTTACTGCTAATGTTTGTTGCATATTTACTAAACCAAATATCAAGCATCTATATTCTAAGAGGTAAGGGTTTAGTGGTAGGGAAATAACCATGGCTGAATGAATGACTGCATAATTATTGATAGTATAAAATTAAATAAACAAGGAAGATGAAAAAATGGATAGTACTTGGTGTGACAGGGTTACTTTGGTCATGATAGGTTCTACTAAGAAAGCGTCATTACAACTGAGACCTGAAGATGGAGACAATTCAGCCTTCCAATTTAATGAAAACATAGAAAGCTCCAGACATAAAAGCAAATGTAAATGTCTAACATGGGAATAAGCTTAGATCATCAGAAAAAAAAATAGAAAGGCTATAATAGACAGAAGAAATTGGGTGGAAAAATAGTAGAAGAAATATGACTATTACATTTTAAGCTGTGAAGTCACATGTTTTAAAATAATCAGTTGATATGGGGCAGAATTAGAGGAAGGCTAGTATTCATGAAAGCAGTAATCATAGAGGAGGTAAAAAGTAATAAACTTTGGAGTATATACTGTAGGTACGATTGACAAGATTGCTGATAGACCAGATGTATGGAAAATGGAAGCCAATAGTGTCTCCTATATTTTTAGTAAGTACATGAATTGGTAGTATTATTTAGTGAGGAATAGAAGGCTGAGAGAGGAGCATTGTACACAGGGTATTGTCTGATGTTCTTTGTACCGGATATGAAGTGTGACCACATCTTTCAGAAAACATGATTAAAAAATAAAAACACACAAAATACTTTGAGCCATATGACATTGCTGATATTTGATCATCTTTTAAAGAAGTGGATAGAATATAAATTTTGTAAATAACTCAAGATTTTAAAAAGCTAAAAGTTGCATATCCATCTAACTTTGAAGCTAATTAATTCAATTTTAAGAAATCATGTGAAAAAAAGAAAAATAATGTTATGCTTAGATTATCTATGAAACCACAGTGTGTGACTAGTTAAAAAATTTAAATTATTAAAGGACTTTTTTTTACCACTTTAACCTAACAATGACCTCAAAACCTTCCAAAATTCATGGGCCACCTCAGAAGCATCACATTAAAACTTTGATCATCCACCAACGACCACATTTGCTTTTCAATATAAATTCGATATTATGTGACTAATTAGTGAGAACTTTAAATCATGGAAGATGAAACTGTGGGAAAATTTAGCTTATTCTGAAGCCTCTGCCTATGAAGTTCTCAGGCTCAACGATAAGCTTGTTAATAAGCCTCCACCCGACTGTCTGATCACGTCTTCTGATCAGTGTTTCCGGGGCTCCAGCCACAGCCTTGGGAAAGCAGAAGCAGCTGTAGTGCAATGAGACACCTGATTGTGGTTCAAGGAGAATCAGTGAGTCAGAAAGTAGCTTCAGTAGCTTCAGTCTGATCTTGGGCCTTTTAGATTTGCATACATCAAGTATGGAAGTCTTCACAGTTACAACACTTAAGGTGAGGCAGGGAGCAGAGGAGAAGTTGGGGACATAATGCAACCTCCATAAATTTCTTCCATATATAGCAATCACACCTTCAGTAGCTGAGGCAGCTGGCATCAGTTGCCCTGTACCCGTCACACACATAAGAAACATGCCAATCCTTAAGTGACAAGGTTGCTTTCTCTTCATTAAAATTAATGATGATCTATGACTGAAATTGAGTGTTATCACGTCAAAGTAAAGAGCCTCATCACAAGTAAAAATTGTTTCTCTGTTAACAGTCCTTTTATATGTTTTTTCATGTTTTACTATTACTAACTTAAGGTTTATACAATCCCACTTACCTTTGAGGAAAAGGATGCTTAAATGGAGTAGGTTTGCACAAGTTGACATAAGAAATAGCTGAAGTAAAACTAAAACTCTTACCTCTCTTTCTTTAATACTGTGGAATATTTTTGATAAAATATGCTAAATATATCATGGAATTTGTAAGGAGATCATCACTAAAGCTTAAACATTATTTGCACTATGCTATTCTGTATTCCTTGACTTTTGTTTAACTGACAAAATCAGTTTCTACGATTATTTGATGGGTACAATCCTAGTCACTGTGTAATCAGTGACATTTCTGATCTCAGAATATCAGGCTAGTAACTCTTAGCTGTATTTAAGCTCTAAGAAAGGAGCAACTTGTACTGTTGAGAGCAGACTCCACATGAATCCAAATAGAACCATGCCACCTAATAGATAAAATAAGAAAAATTAAGACAAAATAAAAAATGAAACAGACACATAAAAAATATCCAAAGTAAAACCTATTCAAGAAATCCAGGTTTGTGTAGCTATTCTAATCTCTAGGAAACAATAAAATTATTTTTCTGCCTCATGCTCAAGAATGGAATACTGATGGGGGGAGGGGATAACAAGTTTGTTTAAATCTGGTTCTATACTGTAAGTATAACAGTGAATAATTCTTTAGTTTTAAATGTGTTATAAGCTTTAGTAGGCAATTTTCAAGAAAAAATATAAATTTTAAGTATGTAAAAATCTTCAGTGTTTTTTAATTTCACCAACTATTTATTACATTACCTTTTAGAATGTGTGTGTGGATTTAACAGTATTGCCAAATACTCTATGCATGGAATAAATAATAGAAAGGACTTGACTAGCTAAAATGTATATGTGAAGTCAAATAATATAGTCTTCCTAACTCTAAAAACATCTGTAGACAATTTTAAGAGTATTAAAACTCTGCACCTCAGTAAAAATACAGTGCTAAAGATGCAAACGTTGATACTCTTGGAGCAATGTACCATTTAGCTTTCATTGGGAAGACAGAATGTTGTTGTGCAGTGGACTGGAGGAACTTGAATTAGTTCAGTCAATTAAGTCATGATTAATTTACGTTAGATCCTGCTCTCTTGAGTCTATAAAAGCCAAGACTTTAGTTAACCACCAGTACTTAGTTTAATAAAAGTAAAGTCTTTAAAAATGAACTCTGCAGAGAAAAAAATCTACTGACACAATCAATAGACAGCAAGATTCCCATTTTAATTTGTCAATGGAACCTAGAATAAATTTAGAAGTAATAAGAACAGGGTTGCTCCCTTCAAATGGATAACCAAATTTCCCAAATAGTTATTAGCAAGGCTTAGACAGCAGCTCTACCTTAATGTGTGACAAATTGTAACTGTGCACAAGAGCAAGGCTTTCTTTGCTGCAAGACTTGCCACTAATGATAAGTTCACATTCTTTCCGAGTCTCAATAGAAACATCCAATTGCTAGTACCTTCAGTCAAAAATGATTCTGCAGAGGCTGTGAGTAGATTTTGATTACTCTAATTATCTATCTGAACATAATACATGAGCCTAATAGGTCTTTGTGTATGTAGGATGTACTGAGAGAGAATGTGATTATAGGCTGAGCTGAATTCCTATACCACAGAGAAAACAAGAGATTTGCTCTATTTGTTCAAGAGAAAGAACAAAACTGAGTCTTATGGAAAATGCCTAACTCTAGTCATAAAGTGACTCAGGCAATCTCAATATTGTGCAAAGTATTTGAAGACAGGAATAGCATTTAGGATAAGTCTTTCTTTAAAAGAAACCAATGAAAAAAGTATGAATCATCAGATGTATCTTCTTAGATGAAGAAAAATTATGTAGCTTATTGGACTCACATAGTTTTTCTGAAGCATTTGAATAAACCCCACCCTTTTGAGTCTAGAAAAGTCATCATTTATGATGTCAAATTTAGGTCCAATCTGATAGAGCAAATACTGCATGTGATGCAGTGAATGAATTCTACAAGTTCAAGTACTATGCTTCCAATGATATTGAATGTGGGTATTGGTTGAATAAATAGCATGGTGATGGGGAATGCAGATTCTAGTCATACACTTTAGGTTTCAGTTCCAATTCTGTCACCTACTATTTGTGCAGATCTTGAATGATTTATTTAACTTTTTGGCTTCAATTTCTTTCCTTTGTATAATGGAAAAAATAATCACCCCTATGTTTTAAGCTGTTATTAGGATTACACAGGTTAATGCAGATTAAATCAAATGTCCGTGCAATGCCCTCACGCTTTGATTGCCTTGTAGTAAAAGCTCAGGGAACATGGGCTCTAATCATTATTGTTGGTTTAAACTCTCTTACTATTTTACTTGGAGAGTATATGAGATGATTACCTGGGGAGGCAGTATCAACTTCTAGGCTAGAATACACAGATCCATGGTTTTAAAGCCCTTTGTTTCATGCCCTAAATGAAGAAAGAGCATAATGGGGTGAATTGCAGCCAACTACTCTGTCTACCCTAGAGGTCTCCAACACTCACCTCTCCTTTCTGTGAGGTATAGTCCAAGACAAAGAGCCACTGCCTTCTATGTGAAATGTGGTGGTTAAAGTGAGAATTCTCAAAACGCTGTTACATTTTACCTAAATTTAAACTATTAGCCATTTTCTATCATTATTTTTAAACTATATCCATGTCATACTGTTATATTAAATGTACTTAAAACCACATTTAATGTGTTACACAAAATACCTGAGATCATAACATTTCCTCTTTGTTCATTTATATTTTCAATTTTTAAACATATTCTTACAGATGACAGGGGATCATACTTGAGACTTCTCAAACTGATGACTTTTTATTTGTTCCTAAGAATTCTGGCTACGGGCATCAGTGTCAGATATGAAGTATCTGTTCAAAAAAAAAAATACAATAAGGAAGACACAAACTCCACATTTGTAAATGCCCAAGCGTTCCCATTATCCCTCAGGTACCACATGCTTCAAGCAGCGATCAAGTGCAGCCATTTGTTCTTCTCACAGGCAATGTGGTGTGAAGCAAGAAGAGGCCCGTCTTTGTGACATGCAAGATTTCACTGCCAGCCTGAGAGATTTTTATCTATAAACAGTCACTAGATAATGACATAGTAGCTCAAACATGTTATTTTTCAGGAGTAACTATCACAGTTTTTATTGGTCTAGAAAATCAAGAATGGCTTTTTCACACTGACTGAAGTATTAACTGCACCATGATGGGAAAGGGACTTTGACAACAATTGCACTTGTGTTGGGGTCTTGAAAATAAAATCAAAGGAGAGGGTCTGAAGAGTGCCATGTTTGGGGCAGTGGTTGTGAAGATTTCCTTGTGTAATGACGGTCTTCAAAAAGGAAAATAAAAAACTTAAACTGTCTTCTAGGTGTGGAAAGGCATAGATCACTAAAATAATTCAAGGGTTGATTAGAGTTGAGGATACAGCAAAATAGTACAGCATGTGTTTAGTGTGGCTAAGGCACCTAGTGTCCTCCCAGCTCCAAAAAAAAGAGTTGTTTAGAAAAAAATAGCAGACCTAGAAACATGAAGAGCTTGTATATCTATATAAAAGCTAAGCCCTTTTGAAAGTTAAAGAAAAGGATGAAAACAATAATTATCCATGTACCTATTTGTTCCTCAAAATTAGAAAGTATATTTTCTTATTTAAAAAATGCCTTTTCGTTGTAAGCAACCTGGAAAATATAGATGGACAAAAGAGGATCACTTAAATAATACTTTATCCCACTAGCTACTTTTTCCACAGAACAGTTCATTTCACACAAAGAAACAAATGAGAACTTTTAAAATTTTTAATCTGCTGAGAGCCTTCAGTGGCTCCCTGGCATAACTAAAATAAAATCAAAATGACTCTCACTGCTCACATAGTGCAAAATTACCTGGCCCTAGGCTCTTTGTCTTCCTCACTAATTTCTCACCACTCTCCCAGCTCATCGCACTGCAGCGCAGAAGTGAGTTGGGATTTCTCAAACACTCCAACTGTGTTCCCACCAGAAGGCATTCCCCGCGTTCCCTTGCCTTGGAATCCTCCACGCTTGGCCAGGTCTCTGCTCAATCACCTCCTCAGAGAGTGCCTGCCTGATAATCCCGTCTAAAGCCACATCCCTCCCAACACCCTTTCTCTTTTTAGGTCGTGCTGTTTTAGGTCCCAAACTTCTCACCACCTAACTTTCTACTGCACATGCATGTCTCAGTCTCCATGTTATCTATATCCACGGGAAGGTAATCTCCTTGAGGACAGGAACTCAGACGTGACTTTACTGCTCACACCATGTCCTATTCTGTGACTTTCTGGTGTCCTCCATCAAATAGAGTGGACCCTTCCATATACCTCTCAACTCCATTATAATCAATGCTTATTTTCTATAACCTGAATTATATCAAACAAAAAGACATACATTCTCACTAAATTTTCCTTCAAAAATATTAACTTAATACCTATTTCCTCATATCCTCACAAGCCTGGGTGTACAATTTTTGAAATTTAGTCATTGGAGTAAATTTTTCATTTGTCTTTTCATTATTATTTCATATGTGTTTACTTTTTACCATGGCTTGAAAAATATTTATAAATGTATTTCTCCATGTTTGAACTTCTCATTTTTCTTAAGCAAAAGTTTTAAAATTTTTCATAGAATCCTAACATTTTGTGACAGGGAATTCTTCCTACATTAAGAATGGGTAATATAATTTACAAATATTTTTCTAGTTTGTAATTACCTTGTTATTTTTCTTATGTTGTATGTCAAAACATTATGTTTCTATGGCTGCTATTTGGCTTTATATATTATCATATATTAAATAAATGCCCTATTCTATGGCATATTCTATGCTATATTCAAGCTATATACAAGTCCTTCATTTTATTTCATGTGTGTATTCTAGAATCAAAATTTCTAGGTTTCATGCATTGTACTTTGACACTGTTTATATCTGTGATACTAACCAAGTCATTGAGCACAGCTGGTATTTCCCTTAAAAGAGAAGGATTCTCTATGGAAGAACAAAAAAGCTAATAAAAAGTTTGGTGTGTTTTTCACCTACCTCTGAACTTGACCTCCTATATGTCTGGAACAACCAAAGAGAAACAAAGGTACATATAAAAGCATTATGGACTCAGTATGCCCACACCGACTAGCTTAGCCAGGCAGGCAGAGAGAGAGGACCCTGGCTGCCTGGAGACCTGTTCTGTCCAACTTGTGCCATGTCCACAGGCAACCAGCCGGATGGTGAAGACCCCTCAACATTCACCATACCCACATCAACCAGCCTGCAGCCCGGCCCCCCGCACACTGCATCTGCCATCCTGGCTGTGCCGCTACCTGGTTCCACACTACAAAGGCACAGGGGGCCATAAAGGCCATTGTCCTGAGCTCCAGAAGATAGAGCAGAAGAAAACAACAGATAGAGGGCCTCTTCCAGGCTCCTTGGTGAAAACTGAAGCCCACTGGAAAAGTGAGGAGAATCTCTACAATAAAGGCACACCAGACCACCATACTTGGTAATTTGGAGGGATCATCACCTCCCATAGCAACCTAGACTATCTTCAGGGGAAGGGAAGCTGGAACCTGCATTAGAACCTTGCAGAGTTCAACCCTTCAGGAGGACAGGGAACTCAACATGGGACTTGCAGCCAGAAATCTGCCTGAATTTCACAGGTCTGCTACTAGCTTGCTGAGACTCATTGACTTATATCTGCACACTGCTGCCCATGTTGTCTATTGTGACAGCAGAGACATACCCTGAAGGAGACCCTTCACTTTTATTTTTTATTTGTTATTTTCAAAATTATTGTTTTGCTCTTATTTTTAATTTTTATTTTTTTTCTTTTTCTACTTTTTTCAAATTTTTATTTTTCTCTTCTTTTTTTCTTCTTTTCTCTTTTCTTTCTCTCTCACATTCAGTCTCTTGCAGTCCCACATTGTTCTTCATCTCCCTTTTTGTTCCTGTTCTGGCCCAAATTCAGATTTCTTCTTTTTCTTTTCTTCTCTTTTTCCTTCTCTTGCCTGTGTTCTCTGGCCTCCCTGCTAACCTTCCCCTATCCTTCTACCTTTCTATCCCTCCCTCCCCAACTCCTTCTAACTCTCCACCCCGAAGGGTAAATCTGCTATATTGAAGTTTATTCACTATAAACCTATGTTGGGTTGGTCCTCGATTTTGATTTAATTCACAAAGTTTAAGCAGATAGATTAATAACTACCACAAATTGTCATTTTCTAAGATGTACTTGATGCTATGGTATTGTTGATTGTATCACTTGGCCTAAGGTGTGATTGATCTAGTCAGTGGTCCTTCCTGGTATAATGAAAAGGAGATAGCCTCAGAGCCATTAGAGACTGAAAACCTAAAGACCACCTACATCTGAAAGACACCTCTGAGAAGCAATCATTCCATAAGGGTTCTAAATACAAGCAACAAAGATACTTACAATAAGCAATTTTGAGGTATCAACCCAGGAATTAAACGAAGGACAGTACCAAAAACAAAAATGAGAAGACATTTAAATAAGGCACAAACTCAGACTTCTACCCCACCAAAGGCAAATTCTGGGGGAAAAAGGTGAAAAAGTCTGATAATCAACCACCTGGACACCCTGAACTGATTGCACAGGAAGTAACAAAACAGATGAATGAGGCCCTACAAAAATTCAAAACAGAAATAATTTCCAAGATAACTACAGAGAAGGTGAGCAGAGTGAAAGACATGATGAGAAGCTCTAGAACAGAAACAGTTTTTAAAAAATAGATGAGTTCAGAAACATGCTGGAAGCCATGAATGCCTAGCATAATAAAGAAATGGAAACCATGATCGCCAAACATAAGAAAAAATGGAATCCATGAAACAGATTCAAAAGATATCCAAGAGATTAAAAAATCCATTGAAAGTATGCACAGTAAATTAAGGGAATGTGAAGATAGAATATCAGATGTAGAAGACAGGATTGCAGTTAATGACCATGAAAACAGAGTTTTCTTCAAAATAGTAAGGGATCATGAGAAATCAATCCAGCAGCTGCTAGATGATGCAAAGAAGAATAACATAAGACTGATAGGAGTCCACAAAAAAGCAGGA
>NW_004624731.1:19831958-19901349 GCF_000247695.1 Heterocephalus glaber | reverse complement strand
CACAGGGAATGGGGAAAAAATAAGAACCAAGATACATCATGTACAGGTACAAGCACCCAGTGATAAATGTAAACATATTGTATACCTAAAATGTACCAATAAAAGAATTTAAGCCAAAAAAAAAAGCATTATGTAAAAAGAGGAAAGATGCCACAGTTAAATTATATTTCATATTCTATTTTTAACTAGCTTTGTGGTTATTGGGTAATTGATTGCAAAACTATGCTTGATTTAAGAGAGAAGAGACATTTACTTTTTTCAGAATGGGATAGTAAGCTAAATTATATTTCTCCAGCTATAAAGGTAATATTGAGAGTTAACTTTATGCCAGACAGAATGCTAAGTGACATATATTTTTATATGCATAAATATATATGCATAAAATATACACATATGCATAATAAAATACATATATAAAATATGTGTGTGTACCCTACATATCATATGTATACATATTTATTACATATATGTGTGTCAGTGACAAATACACTAACAGATAAACACATAGGTCAATCAGACAGTCATAAAGCTATTTTTATCTCATCTAATTCCATGAAGTTTTAATATATAATCACTCCCAACTCTGACAGACATTTTGATAAATGGAGTACACAAATATTTTTAGTATTCTTCACCTTTGCACCCTAATAATTAAGAGAAATAACTACAGCAACAGAAATTCAGCTGAAATATTTTAAGGATTGAACAACTGTAAGAGATGCAGAATTTTTTGCTTCCACAGCGACATAAAGACGTCAGCCAGGTGTGAGTCAGTGCAGGAGTGACTGTTGTGAGTCACTGAGGCAGCCTGGAGAAAAATACAGAATCAAATGACAGAAGAAAGAGATCCCGAGACCAAAACCAAACCAGAATCTTTTGATAACCTCTCCTGAGGAAGGGTATCCCCAGTTTCCTAGAGAAAAGGAATAGGGCCACTCCAGAGCTCTAGCCATAGAAAAATGTAAAATTACACTGTACTATGTGTGAGCATTTTAATAATAACTTTTAACAAAATGTACACAATTCATTCCAAAGAGAAACAACTCTTTTCACTGAATAGTGATATTTTATGAAGTTCTGTGTTCAAAAAACAAATACACCTTCTTTAGGTTTGAAAACAACCAACCCCAACTAGCATTAGACTAAATAACACTGGCCGAAGCTGACTAGTTCCGTGAGGTTCCAGTCCTTGTGGAATGTCCCAACCACCCTAGCCCAAGCTTGTACGGTCTCTCAACTAGAACACTACCGTGGACCCCTTATGGGCTCCCCCAGGTCCACCTTTCTCTCTCCACTATTTTAAATGCAACATCTAAAGCTTAAGAAAGCTTTCTATTGAACAGTGCAATGCAACTATTTATATTATGTTTTTGCCAGGAATTGTTCTGCCACCTTCATAGGAAAGAATTTGTCATTTTCATAGCAAAGTGGAGAAACAAAAATCATCCCTCTACATCTAGGCATAAAATTGAAAAACCTGGGACCCAAAGTCCAGCTGCATAAAATAGACTCTGTTTCCATGAGCAAACTGTCTCTTCCTGTGCATCTCAGGAGAACTATAGTCAGCAACAGTCGTTAGACTTCAGGTTATCGCTATTAGTCTTGGTTTTCCTTATGCTACTGGTTGCTCCTCTTTTGATCTCCATTGATGATTTCTACTCCTCTTTTCAACTTCCAAATAGTTCTGACCACCATTCTCTACCCTCCTCTTTTTTCTGAAATTACACCATATCCAAACTCACCCAACCCTGTGGCTTTATATAGCAACTGTACACTGATGAACTGAAAAGTGTATGTCTGGCTTTGACTTCTCCCTTGAGTGACAATGTTATCAATGGAGCCACACTTCCATTCTCCCTTTGAATGTCTAATGGACAACTCAAACTTAATAAGTCTGAAACAGAGTTCTTACAGCTGGCCCCTGAACTGAGGAGCAACATCCACCCTTTTATTTTGTTCTAACACTTTGGCGTCATTCTTAATCTTTGCCCCTTCCTCATCTACCCACCCCCACCTAACTACCAGCAAGTTCAATCACCTGTGTAATAAACTCCATCCAACTATCATTCAAAACTCAGGCACTTCTTACCACTGCTACTACACTGCTTCTCCTGACAGGATTAGGTGCTTGCTCCACAGGCATCTGTTTGTCACCTTGCACCTCGATGGTGTATTTAAGATGAAACAGATCACTGCATTCTCCTGCTCAAAGTCAACCCAACTGTACATTTTTCTCACTTTGTCTTCCGGGGGTCCCTGCTCTGTCCCTGACCTTAATCTTGCCTCTCTTCTGCTCACTTGTTCAACCCCAGTATTACTGTCTTTCTCATGGTTTCTGCAATATGCCAGGCACATACCCAACATAAAGACCTTCCTCTCTGGTTCACTAGGACTCAGAGGCTCTGCCCCACCCCTGCCCAACCCCACCCCAGCCAAACTTTCTCATGACCTCTCAGTGCCTTCAGGCTTGGCTCAAATGGAACCCTCTCAGAAAGGTTTTCCTCTTCACATGATTTTAAAAACCACACATCTCCCATTATTTTGAGTCTTCCTGAGCTTTGTCACTTATCTTTATATTGTATTATATATTTATTTGTTCATTTGCGTACTGTGACTCCTCCTCACTGGAATGTAAATTCCATGAGGACAGGGACACTGTTGGCTTCATTTACCACTAGGTCCCACTGTCTAGAATGCTACCCAGCACACAATAAGTGTCCTGCATATATTAGTCAAATAGCATTAATGGTCATCCAACACATCTTGCTTTGTAATTGACATGCAACTGATTAAAACATATGGTAATGTAAAAGTTATCAAAGTGACTGTTTAAAATCGAAACCTATATAAAAGAGAATCTTACACCTGTATTTTATTTAAATAAATCACTTGAAAAATAGAGGAGTCTGTAAGCCAAAACTTTAAATGGGAACTGAAGTTTTTAATCTATTACTAGTCCACTCAAACTAATGTTTGTCAATAAAAATTACTTATTTTGTACATTATGTTCATGTTTGGTATATCTGCAAATATGAATATAGGCCATTTACTCTCAAGATAAATTGCTTAGATTATATTTTTATTGTTATATTTTTGGTATTTATTCTGCCCTCTTTTCTGTATATGTAATTCTCTATTAATTAATGGCAAATGTACATCTTGACTATGTGTCTGGAAATCTTCTGAGCTGTAGTAGCTTATAGTGCAACTTTGACTGAGAGAATTCTTTCTCCCCAAAAAGTCCCTGATAAGATAATATATTTTAAATAGTAAAAATAATATTTTCTTAATTATTCTTGATTGTTTAAAAAGTCCAAAGTTACATTTAAACTCTCAATTTTTATTGAAAATAATAAATAAGAGTGTTCTTCTAAGTGACTCTTTAAGTTTTGAGAATGTTCAAAAATCCCTTTAAAATTTCAGATTATTTTTTTCTCCACAGTCATATGTGCTCAGTGTTTTTTACTATCCATTATTGGAGAGTCATTAGTTTTAAAGATCATAATATTTTCAATTGTTCACATATATTTCCAGAATTATTTATTCCAGTTCCTAGTTGCCTGAATTTTTCATAAAAATAAGACCGTATTTTTATACACAAGTTTTCAGAATTATATTATTTTTTCTTCAAATTAAATATTTTCTAAGGAGTATTTACTTGGGTCTGTGTCTCTAAATTTATCTGTATTTGCTTTTTCTGTGAATTTCAGAGACACGTTATATATGGTCAAAAGATCTGAATAGTCTAATTCCCAAACCTCTATCATAACACAGAGCTGATCTAAATGAGATTTAAAAGTGTAAGCCCCAGGGAAGCACTTTCTATTAACAAGCAATGTATACAATTAAATTTAAAGCATGGTCACAGTGTTTTAATCAGGAAAGCCAAAGAGTAATTTCTGTCCAGTGCGCTAATAAATGAAGGCAAAAGCAATTGAACATGCTTTCTGATGTGCTAAGTGATATATGGGCTCTCTTGAGTCACCAAATTGGAAGGGCCACATATTAATCAACTCCACATGGTCATATTGAGAGAAAGGTGATAAATTTAACAAATGTTATAATAGCCAGGGTCGGGGTAAAATGGACTTGATCCACCACCTCAGTAATTAAAGTGATGTCTTTAAATACCTATTATCAAATGCCTGACTATAAAAGAGAATGAAGTTTTGATTCTCATTCATTCACTCTGGTGGATTTAGTAATAGTATCACCACAATGGTCAAAGCTGGTCGCTGATTAATATGTATGAACTAATATGTTGATAGGGTAGAAAATCATTTCCTGGGAGACCAGTTAATGCACTTCTTTCCAGAATCTTCAGGGCTGATTAGAGCCAAATTACATCCGTAGGAAACCATTAAGACCACACCAGATGATAAATGGCTGTTCCTAAGGCTTTTCTCCTTCAAGGATAAGCCATGTATTTCTGACTAGGAACATTGTTTCTCTTGTACCCAATCTAAGTGCAAAAGGACAAAATGAATTCATAGTTAAAATTAAGTCATTTTCCATTTCAAGCATCTAAAATCACAACTTCTTGTGCTGGTATATGTGTTAAAATGGTCAAATCGTATTTCTGGAATTAAAAGTTGAATGCCCACTTTCTGATGATAAAATCATTTGGGTTCTGAAAGTCACAGTTTAAAATTTCAAAGAATGGAAGTTGAGTTAAATAGGAAATATGATTTCTTCCTATCAATGGAGATGAAGCTTTTTCTTTTTAGTCTTTCTAGTCCACAAAATTTCAATTTGTTTCTCCACTTTGTCATCTATACCTACAGTTATATTGTTGATGTTTGGTTGGTTGTTTAGTTTTGTTTCAGCAAAAAAAAGTGTAGTGACTGGCTAGATTTATCACATTGTCCATAAAGTAAATTGTTCCTACAGCATATTGGTTTCACGATGGTGTTTTAGATATTTCTATTTATCTCACTGTATTAGTTAGCTTCCGTGTTGCTGTTCTTTCTCAGGGTGAACCCCAAGTTTAGGGGTGGGGATGTGAGTGTGAGTGGGTGGGCTTAAAGGTACAAATTTAAATTGCCCACACGTGTTAAAAGGCCCCTTCTGGTGCAGGATTACACTAGAGGGGGACAATGGGGGTGGCAGCTTCTCTTTACGCTCCTGCTTTGCATCCTGCTCATCTGCTTTCACTCAAAGGTCTAAAATCTTCGTTTCTGAAACTGGCTTTCATTTAGTTTTGCAATTTATTTTCATGTTTTGTCCTCCAGAAGTTTTTTTAAAAATCACGCATTATTTCAGTTTGTATTAATTTAGTATATATTTTCACATGCTTATTGATTACTTCAACGTTTTTACAATATACAGTGGTACTTCAGAAACTTAATTCCTTTCATGATTCCGGATAAGGTGGGCTTGGTCGTCCGGCATCCAATGCAGAGTTTGGCAAAAGAAGCAAAATTTCGCCCAACGTTTTTGTTCGCGAACTGAATTGTTCATGAACAGAAGCGTTTGTGAACTGTGGTATTACTGTATTTATTGTTATTTAAAAATCAAAATAATAGTCACCAATCTTTTCTAACTGTATATAATTTTGTCATTTTGAGAATGTTGTGTAAATTAAATCATATAATTTGTGACCTTTGGAGATGGAATTTTTTTTTTCTCACCAAAGTGCCCTTGCGATCCACTCAAGTTATTGTACACAGCAAGACTTTGTTCATTCTCATCGCCCAGCCCTATATCTTGGTTGCAATGATGGCTACACAAGTACAGCCGTACCTCAGTTCTGCGACCAGAATTCTGGAGAGAATTAAGTCCCTGTGCCGTGGTACTTCTGTGTGTCCACATCATAAAGTGGCATCAAACTACTCATCAACATTGAACCAACATAAATATCTTAGTTCTGCTGTCTCGCCTCACCTACATGAGATGTAACTATTGTCATAAACTACATGAAGCATGCATGTTTGCGCTATCTTTGCAACTTCCTACACAACTATAATTATTAAAAAAGAAAAGTTTACATAATTGATATTTCCTTTATTAATTTATAATGACTTTTAAAAAGAAAATTAACATTTATGATTTTTGCTTTTTGCATTTTATTTCTACAAATATACTTTATCTTGTTTGGAACTTTTAAGTTTTATGTAGCTTAATAAACCACAGAAAATAGGCCAAAACAAAAACATATAACATTACAATCAAATTCATAAAACTTTTCACTTGAGGTTTCTGGCTTTTGGGTCATTCTGACCCAGATAATTTATTCTAAGATACCTTTTAATTTCAAAATCTATAGTTTTTCAATTCTAAAAGCTAAGAGAGCCACTAACGTAACGTAGAAGTTATTTATTGCTCAAAACTACCAACCTGACTTCTGCTTTCCCTCTCTCCTCTGTTGTTTCTCATTACTGTTGCATGTATGTGGACTCGAACTCCAGGATACATGAAGTAACAATCTCACTTGATAGCAGATGCTGCTCAAAGCTCACCTCTATCTCAGCTGTAGCTTAGCACACAGTTCTAGGTGAGCTCAGTTTCAGCCCCAGCACTTAGTCTGGCATCTGAACCTTTCTGCTTTCAGGACCACAGCCTTCCCAGGATCCTGCTCAAATGCACATAAGTCCCATTTGGGAGCATGGGGTAGTTAGGACCCCTGAAGCAGCCAATAAGAATAGGGTGCTGCAGATAAATGCTCTCTCTCCTGCCCTTCAAGAGCACAATTCTAAGAGACATTCTGTGTACTTCTCAGAGGTCCCAGTGGAATTGAATGCTCCTAGCTCACTACAGCAACTTTAATAACATGCCTACTCATGTATTTTCCCTTCCCTCATCCCCCACTACTTCCTAGCTTTTGATTCTTGAGTCAGCTTCTAAATAATCTCTGCATGCCAAAATCCTTGTCTTGGGCTCTGCTTTAAAGAAACTCAAACTAAGACATATATCTATGCGAGCTCTCTTTGAGAACTGTTCTGTTTTGTTTTTGTTTTTGGTACCAGGGATCAAACTCAGGTCCTTGCACTTGCGCAGGTGGCGAAACCACTGAGCTAAATCCCTGGCCCTGAGAACTGTTCTTATATTGCTCCTCATTGTACAATCTAATGCTGAGTAATATCTCTAAACTTTCTGGTAGTTTATTGCTATATCAAGTTCTTGTAATTCAGAATATTGTTACTTTGGGAACTCAAGATTAAAACATTCAAATAAATATGTACCTTACTTGAAATTTAGAGTTATAATATGACCTAGTATTACACAAATGGAGGGTTTTCTCCTTTTTTATGGTTTCCATAAAAAGGCAAAAAACTTTTTTGTCTGGAAAGCTTAGGAACCTTTAGTAATTGAAGCAAAGAATTAGATGGTTTTAATATGAGGTAATCAAAGGAGAAGGAAAATTACTCTTTGTTCTCATTTCCTTGAAGTCTATAATTACAAGGAAGAGTTGTATGAATAAGCAACTTCTACAAATAGGGACAAAGATTTTAATAATTGGTTTCAAACTTCATTTCCATTTAATTTTAACTACAACTATAAACAAACAAATATAGCTATTTGCAATTTTATCTACTTCCTTTTCTTTGAAAATACATTTATGATTGATATTTGCATACTTTGTAGTAAGGTATGATAGAAAAAATGCTAAAGAAGAAATTTTCAACAAGTAGATATTCAATATATAGATATTCAATATATAGTTTATTTAGAATAAACTAGTTTTAGCTAACATTTTGTTTTGTATATTAATATCACAGGGTATTGAATATATAAATTCTCTGGGTATCAAAGAATAACTGAAATTTTAAAAATTATTTTATTTGGTTTACCCATCAATATTATACTTTCCTTACATAATATGTATATGCATAAAAATCTGTCCATTATAATTCTAAATGACTTACTGATTTGATATTGGCCATGGAATCTTTTCACTTAGGTAATCATATTTTGAAGCAATTCATTCATTCAGTAGCAGCATTTTTTTAATGTCTTCTGTCTTCCACACTATGCTAGAAAGCAAGAAGAGAAGAAGTCCTGGACCACACAGAGACAGCAATTTAGATATCATCAGCTCGTGAGCAGGAATTGCCACCCAGATGGGCAGCACCGTGATAAGTGAAGAAAAGGAAGCCATAGAAGCACCCAGAACAGCTGCATAATCCAGCCATACTGAATAAGAAATATTTTAAAACAAATATTTGCCTAATTCCCTAAAATTAAATAAAAGCTTTCTATTGCAAAGCTACTTCCCTAAAAGAGAAAAGAAACTATTTACTTCAAAAATTCCATACAAGTTAAATGAGTTATTTTGCCTTTTTATGTTTTTAAATAACCAAAGCAAAATAAAAATCTGTTTTCTAAAAGATTTCTTCAGAAAGTGATTTATGAACTGTGATTAGTTCTTTCTAAACATCCTAAAAGAATGAAGTTTTAATGCTTGAATTTATTCAGGAGAAAATAACCCAAAACACCTTCATTAAATGCACTTTGATAAAGGCAGATGCTGTTACTAATCCTAATTGAAGCTCTTTATAATGTCTAAAGGACAAAGAACAGAAAATAATGATCTAAGAGAGAGACGTTGTGACTGCCTCAATCCATTATTCTGCTTCTTTAGAAGATAAATGTTATATGAAGGTCAATCAATATTGGGAAGAAGAGTTTTAGCTCACTTAACTGTACTAATATTTAATATTTATTGAGCATTAACAATATACAAGGAGATATTTAAAATTTTGAGTTAGTCATGGTTCCTGGCCAAAAATGGTTATTTTATCCCTATCTGCACTTGGGTTCCAGCCATAACTCTTTTAACACCATGTTTCCTTTGTTAACAGTCTAAATGTTAATTTCATAGAATTATTAAATTCTTCACAGGCAACCTTACACAAAGCAACTACTAAGTGCTAATGGTCCCTAAACATTAAGCACAGTGACAGATGAAACTATTAATATAAAATTATCAAAATATATAGAAATCTCAAAGTAATCTATTTTTAAAGCTATTAGTAAGAATGCAAAATAAAAAATCAATATGCAAAAACTCAATTTCTATATAATTGGAAACTGCAATTTCATAAATGTACTAATTATAATAAATATAAAAATATGACATATTCAGATATAAATTGAAATATGTGTGCTGTATTGGTAAGTATTACAGTGCAAGTACAGCTGACATACACAACTTGAGGGAATAAAGGTTTATCTTGACTCATAGTTTCAGAGGTTCCATCCATAGTTAGCTGGCTCCACTTTTTTAGGAATGTTGTGAGGCAAAAACATCATGGCAGAAAAGCATGGGAGAGAGAAAAGCTCTTCACCTCAAGGCAGCCTGAAAGCAAAAAGAGAGCAAGAGAGCCAGACAGGAAGAGGCAGCGAGCAGCTATAGTCCCCAAGGTCATGTCCCCAGACCCCAGCTAGACACATCCAGAAGTGTGTTTTACTGATCTCTTAGACATCTCTTGAGCTAATCAAGTTGACAGTTAATAATAACCATCACATATGTGCAAAACCTAAACACAAGAAAACATGTACTGAGAGAAATTTAGAAGACTAAATAAATGGAGAGACATAGCACAATACTGAGTCAGATAACTCAGTATAGTTAAGAGAGTAATGTTTCCAGATTTATCTATAGATTCAATATGAAAATCTCTTTTCAGTAGATACTGACAAACTGGTTCTTCAAATTCATGGAATTTCAAAGGATCTACCCAAACAACTTAGAAAAGAATAAAGTAGCAGGACTAACACTACCTGATTTTAAGGCTTCTAATAGATCTGGAGTGGCCAATACCACGAGATAATATTTACAAATGCTGAAAAATAACCAAATGTAACAGAATGGATAATTCAGAAACACATCCACACATATACAGAAAACTGATTTGCAACAAAATTATAAAGACAATTAGGTAGAGAAAGGATAAATTTTTCAACACACAGTCAGGAAAAAATTAAATGTCCGTATACAAAAATAAACTTTACACCTCACTTATACACAATTCACTTAAAGGGGATAATAGACAAACTATCAAGTCTGCAATTATTTTTTTTGGTATATGAGGAAATATAGGGTAAAAAAACCTTCATAACCTTGGGTGGGCAAAGATCTCTTAGCTACCACATCAAAAATGCAATCCACAAAATAAAAACTGATAAATTAGACTTCACTAAAATTGAAATGTATGTTCTTTGAAAGACATTATTAAGAGAATGAAACTGCAAGACAAAAATGCAAAAAAATTGCAAATCATATCCCTGATAAAGGAATTGTATCTAAATATTTAACATTTCAGAAGGTATACCCTTAGGTACTTTATTATGCCAATATGTTAATAAAGATGTTTTAAACATTTATTAAAATATCTATACTTCATCAAATGAGCAACATTCTATGTCACCTACTGCTTTTCTAATATGGACAATTCCCATTATTTCTCACAATAAAATGGAAAGCAGCTTGCAAAATTCATTCTAAGCACTTTTCAGGCAGTCTTCTGGAGTCTGAGAAAATTTTACAAACAGGAAGAAAAATGTGCATTGCCTTTTTGTGTTCCAGTTGTCCTTGAATGAAGATTCACTTGGGAAAGTACAATAATTACAACCAGTTTTAACCAGCTTCCAGATCAGTTTTCCTTAACTCATTTTCTCCACTTAGTTCTATCCATCATGGCCAGAAGTAGAAATAATTTCCATATGTTCAGTCTTTCTCTTATCAATGCTATATTTTAAAGGTTAGTATTTCCTAACATATTGGGACAATAAATTGAGAATTGCACTGCTAAATGTGTAAACTTTCCTTATTTCATCAAAGATGATTCATAACATCAAATCAAGTCTGCATTCTTGTAATCCATCATCTTGTCTGAACTCCTGTATCAGCAAAGATGAAAAGGCATAATTGTGAAGTGAAATCTCTTTAGCCAACCATGAAGAATAGGAAAGTGAGCACCAATACTGAGCACCAATAAATTACTGAGCAAATATAACTGCATGTAAATCATGAACACATTTGTAAATCTAATAAAACCAAGCAACAAATCACGCAGCGAAATTAGGAGTTGAGCTAGGTGTGAATTGGCTGCAAGTGTCTGTAGATTAAATTATTCAAAGAAAAAGTTCTAGTGAGAGTGCAAGGTATACTTGCCAAATATGTATGAAAGTTACACCTATAAATAATTTCTGGAAGATGAAGAGAAGAAACACTTTTTCCCAAGATAAATTCCACATTCTAAACATGGTACCTAAATTCTGCAAGTATTTACCCAGTGTGGATTGCAATCCATTTGTAATGCCAGAATCATCACCCAGTGTCTGTATCCAAAACTGAGAACTCAGAAATTTTAAAAAGGTCAAGAAAGAGAAGTTGAGTGAGTTTGGTTATCTAAATGTAGCTAAACCTCCATTTAAAATAAAAATACAGTAAACTCTACACCTTCTATCATGAAAAATAGATTAAAACACAGTAATGGTCAATAGGGTTATGCTTTTAACTTTTCAAAGCATAAGAAAAAAGCGTATTTCTACTTTTATGTAATTTTTAAATCCTGAGATCCTGTAGGAGCATTCATTATTAAATGTATCAAGACATCGTCTACTCTATTTAAAGTGGCAAGGCATTTTTAGCACCAGGCCAGAGGGTTAACATCATCTTAAGAAAAGTCATAACAAGTCAAGTACAATTTTTATGTGCTACACTCAAAAAACTTATTATAATGAATGAGACATCACCATAAGTACTAGAAGGCATTTTCTAATAAATAATGGTATAACATGAAAACATAATTAAATCTCAGACAAAATGAGTCAAAAATAATTTAACAGCATTGTTAATGTACAGTAAGTCGATTTGCTCATTCGGTTTAATTTATCATAATCCACATTGCAGAAATAAATACATAAGTCTAATGCAAGGAAATCTGAATGATAAACGAAGCTGCTTTTTTTATGAAAACAAGAACCACCAAGATACTTAAATTGTCCCACTTATTAATAAAGACAAAGGCAAGGCACCCTCTATGGGCACTGAAATAAAAAAAAAAAAAACTTAGTTATAGATATAACAATGATGAACCAGAGTTTTTGGAATCTCAGTTTTTCTGAGATGATGACCAGGTAACAATATAAAATCTAAAATTCCACATTTGTGTGGTTCTTAGGAGACCCTATCAAGAAGAGAACTGGTATGGAAAGGAGGAGAGAACACATTGACTCTTATAAGAAAAATATTACGAAATTCAAGGCTTATGAGTAATAATTCCCATAATATTTGTTCTACACCCTAATGTTTCAAGCTGTTCTGCTTTAAATTACCTAATAAAATGTACAATTGCTGTAACACTGGATTATAAAGTATTAGCCCCTAAAGGACTTCAGAGAGTAGTTTTAAATCAAAATATTGAAAATATTCAAAGTCATAAATTAAAACTCCCTATGGCATCACTGCTGCCTATAAATTCAAATGTCTTTCATCCAAAGCCCTTCATACGTCTCACTCCACTTCCAGGTGTGTCTCTCTGTTTCCCCAGCAGCCTCTGGCTCCACTCTCCGAGAACTCGCCCATGTTCCCTACAGAAACCACAATGTCAGCTTTCCCCTCTCCACTTGTGCAGTTCTTATCCTCCCACTCTGTTATGTCATCCCTGCAGTAAAAGTGTCCCTGATCCTGGCTGGTATATGCAGTTAATCCCTTTCTGCTTATGACAGAGTGACAAGAACAGAGAATATAGAGCCCAGCTTTCATCCAAATTCCCAGCCTTTATAACTATGGCATAAGTTATCAAATCCTTCAAAGCTTGGTTTCCTGATGTTTAAAGTATCTGAGTTCAGAAACTGTCTTATATAATTTGAGGCCCAGGTGCCATAATGTACATAAAGTATATAGCCTAGAACCTAGCACATAATAAATTCTCAATGAATGATAACTGTTACTAGTATTTGACAGCTTCCAACATAAGATTGCATTGTCATTGTTTACTTATTGTTCTCCTCCACACAAGACCATAAAAAGGAGGGACTGATCATATTTAATCTTCTTTGAATTCTTAACAACTTGTACCATGCCTGGCAGAAAATGGTCACTGACTGAAGACCAGATAGGCAAACTGGATGAATATAAATCACAGAACACCACATTTACTTTATAACTGAAGAAGCCAAGACCCACGTAATGTAAGTGACTTGCTATACGCTCTAATTCTAGTTACTAAGAGAATTCCAATAGGATACAGGTAGAGAGAGTTCAGTTACCAAGATCTAGCTCCTTTGGGAACTTGATCTTCTGCACTCAGGGCTGTTAGAATGAAGGAGAACCTGCTTCCCTCCCACATCCAGAAGCCGCGTGCCTGAGGCAGAGCACTCAGATCATCCCTGTTATAGCTTGGGTTTGGATGTCCCCCCAAAGCCTCATGATTTTCCAGAGGTAGTTTAAATCTAGATCCTGTGACTGACTCATGGTGGGGTTAGGCCCCGAGAGCACTAGGATTAAGGGTGTGAGTGCTATCTACTCTAAGTAGTCTGAAAAAGATAAAAGGAGCAGAAAGACACTGTTAAACTCTCTCCTTACCTTTGCTGCCTTGTGTTTGTGCTTGGGGTTGTTTCTCCTCTGTGATGCCTGTTTGCCATCCCAGCCTTGGAGCCAGCCAATTATGGACTGAAACCTCTATGAACTGTAAGCCAAATAAACCCCTTCCCCTGTAACTTTGGGTGTTGGGTATTTTGTCTCAGCAACAAGAGAAAAGTAACTAACACAATCCCACTCCCTGGAACTCAAGCAAAGCCAAGAGTATTCTTTAAACACTACTACTCTCTTGTGTGTAAGTAGCACATTTTCTTTATCTACTCATCTGCAGATGACCATATAGCCTACTTCCAAGATTTAGCTATTATGAATTGTGCTGCTATAAATGTGGCTATGCATGTATCCCTGGAATGTGACGCCTTTAACTCTTTGGGGAAGATACCTAGAAGGGCTTTAGAGCTGGATCAAATGGAATTTCTAGTTTTAGTTTTTGAGGAATATGGATTTCCAAAGTGGATCCACTGGTTTACATTCTACACCTTGAGACCATGATGTTAAGTGAAATAAATCAGACACACAAGTTTAAATATCACATGGTTTTTCTTAAGAAACTTGGAATACAAATAAAGAGCAAAACAAAAGATAAGTAATATGGCAGGAAGCAGTGGGAGAGATCTTTCTCCAATGAGAAAGTGAGCAAGAGATACAGGGAGGGGAGTGGGAGGGGAGTGGAGGGAAAGAGGATGAAGATAACAGTAAGATATGTTATGCACATGTACCAACTCCCCACCAGGAATGGAAATATTATGGACTGCAATCATTCACTCATACAAAATAGTTTTTTAAAAAAATTATTGCTACTCTCCCCTGTGATTAATGCTTTTCCAAGACTATAGCTGAGCTGAAAGTCGGAGTGGAGAGGGAAAAGAGCAAACAAATAAATATTGGCCTCATTAGAGGCTCTGTCTTAGTCTACATCTGAAGCTCCCTTTTTGTTGCTTGTTTAACCTGTGGAAGTTGGGTTTCTAGCACTTACAATGGTGAGGATCCAAATACAATTTGTTTCATAACTTCTAGGCCCAGGTTCTTCCTGTATACTCTCATGTCAGTTCAATAACTACCAAAGGATGTGAAATGTCCATCGAAGACAAATAAGTAGCAGTATGCTAAGCCAACTGCTTCATTTCCAATGTCAATCTCATTTTTTTAACCTTTGTATCTCTTAGTTAATGGTGACCAAATAAGACCAATTTGAATAAGATATTATTAAAAATTTGCTATTCATAAACATTTACAGAAAACATTTTACACAAATTTAATATTTACAAAAATCATATTTAATTAGTAAATGATGACCATTTCCTGTCAACTTTCGCTTGCTTGCTTTGCTTGTTAATAGGAGGCACTTAACCCTCAACTAGCAACAACTCTGTGATATTTAAAAACATGGCTGCTTCAGCCAGCACTGTCAGCACAGTCTCTTCCCAGTCACTGCCCTTCAGGAAAATACCTCATTAACACAAAGCAAGTTTTCCAGCCAGGGATGAGAAACCAGCTCCTCACTGGAGGACTATGCTAACCTGGTTTTCTTTTTTAAAGGCAAAGTTTTTGACATCTGACTCTAAAACACTGTGTTTAATACTTTTTTCATAAATCAATCAGTTGTAAGTCTTTGATCTAAGGGCAGTTAAATTCCCACTAACATAAAGCACAGGTTGGAATTCAATAAATAAATGCCTTCTATAAAGAAGGTTAAGTTCGGGATACACAGTTTGATATCAATGGTTTAAATGTAAAACAAATTACTGATGAGTCTTTTGATATTTCAAGTATTTTATTGTTCTACAGATCCTTGAGTTATTCTGTTAAACTAAACTTACTGTTAAGGAAAAAATATTCCTTGAGGTTACAAAAAACTATAGGACCCAATATGTAAGAGTAACATACCAAAAATCAGAATTCTTATGATACTTTGCTCAGAACATTCTGAAGCTACATTTTTATCAATTGTACTTTCAAAAATATAAATGTTGGATTAAGATCTGAAAAATCTTAAAATATTTTTGAAATAAAATATTTGAAAATCTTAGTACAATACTTAATAGCATTTGGGAAAACTATAATGTAGTACTGTGCTAGTTAAACTCATTCTTTATCTTTCTAAAACAACTTCATTTTAAATTCCCTGTTCCAGAGAAAATATTTTTAGTTCCTCATTATTCTTGGATGATTTTAATTGAAAACTAAGCCCTTATGTCCTCTTCAAATAGCTCCACCTTTTTTAATTTACTCTAAAAACTGTGTATGGTGAGAAAATATTTATAGCACTAATTGACTTGCTTCTTTCTTCCCTGGAGATTTTTTTTTTATCCCATCACTTTTAGGCAACATTCATCCTTCATGATAGAGATGCCACAGCAAAACCAGAGAACAAATGAATCAAATTATAGGTTTTTCAATTTAATATGCCAAAGCCTAGGTATGACATATGACTGAAACAATACCCTATTCAAGGAGATATAAATGTTTCCTGGAAAGAGTTGAGGAGGAAAGCCATAAAGTTTGATGCTGATGACCATCTCTTGAGAAGAAATCCATAACCTGAGCCTCTCCAGTGGAAAACAATCTGGTATGATGATTAGAGAATGATAGGACTCCAAAGAAGTCTGGAGTTTTTCTAGCAGAAAAGACAATTTCTTCTTTGCCATAGGCTCAAGGAATTTTCCACCATGTAGAGAACTCTATGTCCAGAATGGTGTGGAATGATGGATTAGAAATGTTTACCTAAAGACTCCAGATATCTCATCCTAGGTGCAGCCTCACAGAGTCCTTGAAACAGGTGGTGAGGACAAAGGGACCAAAAACTGAAGAACAAGAGGATCAAGATTATTCAACAGACGCCAGTGTAGAAGAAGGCCACCTCATGGCCCAGTATTAGATAGCAGGTCATGCCGCAGTCACATGCAAACTTGGACAGATTGCTTCTGAGTGTCCTGTGTCATCTTCTGACCTCTCCTTTCCTGGAGAGCTTGGCACTGCATTGTCCTATTAGAACTTTCATGCACCCTCAATTCATTATTAGTTGCTATGAGCAAAGTTACCATAAACTTAGGTGGCTTTAAGAATACCATCTATTTGTTCACACTGAGTCTTCTGTTGTAGGTATCACAAGGCTAGAATTAAGGTGTCTTCCAAGCTGACTTCTATCTGGAGGCCAAGGGAAACATCTGCTTCCAAACTCATTGAGGCTGTTGGCAGAATTCCATTCCTTGGGCCTGTTGGCCTGAGGGCCTTGCTTCTGGCTGGCTGGCAGCCAGAGACTGCCCTTGGCTGCTAGAAATCCCTCCATTCCCGGCTCCCTGGACCCTTCCCTCCTCAGTGCAAGAATCTCTCTCCATCAAATCACTAACATGCTGTGGATCATTCTGACTTCTCTGTTTCTGACCTCCAAATGCAGATTTAAAGAGCTCATGTGATTTAGTCAGATTCAACCAAATAACCTCCCTTTATTAAAGTCAATTATTTTAAGATCTAAATGACATCTTCAAAAGCCCTTCACAGCAGTCACTAGTTTAGTGTTTCAATAATCAGAAGAAATGGTGTGAACTCCAGAGTCCAAGAATTCTGCCTCCCAGGGTAGGGGAAGAGGGGAGAACTGTCCTGGGAAATCTGGAATCGATTTATTTATGAAACTCTCCTGAATTTGTTGATGTTGAGGCATTATTTGCATCCTTAAATTTTCCCCACTTAAATCTGGAGCCAGCTAATTTTATCTGTTTCCTTGACATCCTGCCTCAAGGCTGAAAAGTAATATGACAGTATGAAATGCGCACACGCGCGCGCGCGCGCACACACACACACACACACACTAGAGCAAGGGGTGAGCTAAAATAGATATTCGTTTTCTCTCTCTGGCCAACTTTACCAACTGGGTGATCAACCCTAGGAGAGCCTCAAGTCTTGGAGTCAAAAGTGCAACTTGGAGAAATTCAAAAAAGCACCAGGGTCTTCAACATCCTTCAGAAGGCAAGGAGGGATAAGAAAGACAAGTAGGTGCTTTGAAGAGTACTCTTGAATTCCACTTCCTGTAAGAATACTCTGATACTTACAGACCGAAAGGTTTCTGCCATGAAAGAACCCTCCAGTTCCACAGGTGGTTGAAAGCCAGTTTCCTGAGAACTGTGATTTCCCCATGAACCAGGAGCAGGAGAACACTGAAGACCTCTACTGAGACTATGCTTCCCTCAGAAATGCATGCACATGCAGTTAATTTACACTGGAGTGGGATTTTAAATATGGAAGTGCAAGTTACAAATATCATTTGCCTGATGCAGGGCGGTTGCTTTTACCTTCCAAAACCAAGAGGAAATCAAAATTTTAAATAATGTTTTTACATGGTTCTAGTTATGCTCAACTATTATTCATAATGATTCTGGGTTTATCCATGATGCCCAGAGCTCTTTCCATGAACCAAAATAAATAGCAGTCTCCTTCAGGAATAGGAAGGACTGAATATGCTGAAGAAAGACACTCTACGATCAACATCAGGAATACCAAGCAGCTTCGAAATTTATTCAATTCATGGTTTGTTTTTAAAGAAGACTGAGATATTTATTTCTGTCCTATGGGCAAACTCAGAAAATAATGGACAAAATGTCAGGGAGAATGAAGAAAAATGATGATATTCCCCAGCAGAATAGATATATCTTTTGCAAAAATAAAGTTACCAGAGTCACTCTAGGCCCCAAATGATCAGCTACTTAAAGACAGGGCTGAGCCGAAAGCATTGTGCAAAGAGCTCAGGTAAATGAGGATTTATATTTAGAATGAAGCAGCGTCAGTAAAGATAGATCTCTGTGCAGGAGCAGAGGCTCTGCTTCTCAAGTCCCTAGGTGTTACCTCAATTTCCTACAGGTATTTTGTACCTTTGGGCCACATTCCTCTCTTGGGAACCCTAGAGACTCCTTCCTGAAAAAGCATGTTCTGAGCTCTGATATGGAGAAATAAACGTCCTTCCTGGTGTGCATATGGAGAAACATTGGGGATTTCTGAACTGCTACTTCTACATCTACCACAAAATGGATTTATACTGGAGGATGCTATCTTGTATTTAGCAATTCACACAAGGGCAACTTCTAAAAAATAATTATGCTGTACTAATCATATCATAAATCACGAACATTGACAGTCCTGAGGAACATTGACCAGCTCTCCCCACAGATCTCCTCACTGGCCCCAAATTCATCTTAGTCAGCCCCAACTCCAGGTCTCTGCTCACCTTTTCTCCACAAAGTCCTGTCCCTGGGAGCCTATGTTCAGAACACTTTCTCCCAAAACTTGGTTCAAATGACTCCCTTCTCTTCTCAATAGTTTCAGCTGTTTTTATTGCACTATTCAAAATGATATGCTCCAGCTTCTTCTCCACCCTCTGTGGTTCTCTCTTGCTAAGTTCCTGTGGTAAGTTGAATGATGGTCAATCAAAGATACCAAGTCTTAGTCTCTCACTCGGAGAGGAACATTGCCTCATTTGGATAAAGGGCCTTTGTAGATGTAATGAAGGATCTTAAGACACGTGTGTTTATAAAAGAGAAGCAAGGGGGAAATCTCACACGTGTGCACCCAACCAAAAGAAGGCTGTCTAGTAATGGAGTCTCCACTAGAGAATTCAGACCCCACCAGAAACTTCAGACAGAACATACTGGAGCCAAGTGGTGGTTTCAGACTTCCGGTCCCCACAACTGTGAGAGAATAAGCTTGTTTTCAGCCACAAATGTGTGGTGACCTGTTATAGCAGCCACAGAAAACATTTAATGACAGCCCATCAAATAAGTGTCTTGCTTGTCCCAGTGCTCAACTAAGAGGGAATGTGATGCAGCTATATTCAGCCTGTCATGCTCAGACACCTGGAGTTTGTAGTTCTCGATTTTAAATTCAGTCTTGTTATTAATATTACCACTCGTTTTCTTTGTTTGCATTTGTCTAGCACTATTTATTCTTGCCAAATTCTCTATTTTATTTTACTTTATTTCATTTTACTTTATTTGAGATAGGGTCTCACTAAGTCACTGTTTTCTCATCTGGGTTCAAACTTGGGTCCTCCTGCCTCAGCCTCCCAGAGCTCTGAGATTACAAGTGTGTGCATTAGATTTGACTCCAGGTTCTCTTTGTTGTCAATCTTTTTTGCTCTCAAAATTTTTACACTGGATTCTTTGTAAATAACATACAGCTAGGTTTTGTTTTAACTCCATATAACAGTTTACATTTTATTGGAAATAATCCATTTATATTTGTAATTTTCTGCATTTTATTTCTTTCCCTTATACTGACTTATTTAACATCATTATTTCCCTTCTATATGTATGTTTGCATTGCTTTTTTTACCTATTCCTCCATTCTTTCTAGTTCATTTTTTAATTATTAATTTTAACCTCCTTTATTAGTTAATGGAATACTAGCTGATATAATAAACTTTATTTCAGTAGTTTAACATACAGTAATTTATTGCTAACTCACAGTGACATTTCAATGTATTTTCAAGGAGGGGAAGTTGCTTTACCCAAAAATTTTGGAATCCATGGTGACAGAAATTCTGCACCTAATTCTACACCTTCAACTGGGTGTCAAATCAAAGCAGCAGACAGGGAAAGAATGCGGGGACACGTTTCAGTCACAGGAGCTGAAGCTGGGAAGCACACTCTCGCCGTGTCCTAACCATGTCGTAGCCATCATCAGGCCCCCAAACTCTGCTACCCTTACAGGGCATCGACCATATTCTACCACATTTCCCGCATTCCTATTACGAAGACACTGTAACCATCTGAGGTTTCAAACATGCAGGAAGAAAACGAAATGAAAATGTGTAAATATGCTAGCTACCTCGCCTGCTTCTTAATTTTATTGTAGTAATTTTATCTAGTGTGTAATTTTATTCTTGAAAATAGTGTAAATTGCCCTTTTAAATATTTGCCAATCGGGCTCTTCATAGTGCCCACGCCACTCCAACACTAGCAATTACTCCGTCTGGTCTGGCTGCTTCCTTCTGTGCTGTGTGAAGCAGGGAGGCAAGAGCAAAGGTAAGGAAGATAGGGTCCAACAATCGCACCAAGTATTCCCATAGCATTGTCTTCTGCAATCTTAAAATGACCCCCAAATTTTCATTTCTTTCTAAAAAGATTGTTTTCAACAAAATAATGCTAAACATATAAAGACCGAACTTCCTGATAGACATTTACAAAGAAAATGTACTCTTTATCTGGGGAAAGGAGAATTACTCAAGAAGAGAACTAAAAGAAACTGAAAATGTACAACACTCTCAGACCACCACACTTCTTCATGGTTCATTTCTTTCCACGGTCCCTGGAAGGAGAAAAGGCCTGGAATGAGCAGGCTCACATCATTCAATTCGGTGACCCACCACCAGAAAGGATCATAATTCTGTAGCAGCTCGGCTATGGTTGAGGATTAGGCTGAGGATTGGGTCTCAGAGGTTAATTAAAGCGCCCAGAGAAGGATACAGAAGACAATTAGAATGCATCACAAGGCATCAGCTCTACCCTGGGCTTTATGAGATCTTTTTTCCAGCTGGTCTTTGCTAAATGGGGAACTAGTTTTATGTTACTATAAATTACATTTAATTGTAGTTTTGGTTACATAATTTACTGCATCCTTGTCTTCTTAAAAATTCTAATTTAAGTCTTCTTTTTTGGGAGCATGCCTTCCTCTATAATTTTTCTTTCATTAGCACTGTATATCCATTCTTTTCTTTTTCCATTGCAGTCCTAAGCAGATTTGAAGGCCAGAGTTCTATGTTCACTGAGATTCAACTTCAACAGACATCTGTCTCATCTCTAAACCTAAGTTCAATCATGGGATAGCTGGTCTATCCTACATTAAGCCATTCTAAACACTGATGCTTGAAAACTTGCTTCAATTATATTAAAATACCCCATGGTCTTGATTAAATATAAATGTTTTTCATTTAAAATACAATATAAGCAGATTTATCCCAAAGCTCCTCTCTACCACTTGTAAAGTTGATTGTTAGAGGCACTAGGAGGCACTCATGATGGCACTGCATCATGACAGTCTCAGGCATGGATCAAAGCTGGTGTCACTGTGAGCGCCTGGTGATATTAAATTTTATCTGAATACCATGCAAGAAAAAGTTAGCATGTGGTGCAAAATAGGTAATATATTAAGTGCTTATTTTGCTACTTTAAGATTTTTTTTAAATAATGTGAATGAGATAGTGTTTTACATACCATTTGGGGAAATCCAAACATACAAATAAAACCATTTTTTACACTGAAGTTGTTTCTCTCATATGACACATGAATCTAAATTAGATCATAAATCTCTTATCCATCTTTTTGCCTATCATCAAGGGTTTGCAGGTGACTAAAATGACAGTTTGATCTTCATTGTATGTCCAGCCTATAAGGAAAATATAGCCGATTAAAGAAATTTCAGCAAAAAGATAAGTTAAAACATTTTCATTCCTTTAAATGACATTATGCCACTGCTTACAAAACAAGGGATATAAATTACAAGAGTCAAAACAATCAACTTTATTTTCAACTAATTTTGAACTAATATGACTTACTGAAAAAACTACAAAAATAGCACAAATAATTCTCATACACCTTACTAGAATTCTCAAGTGTTAATCTTTTACCAAATTTCCTCTCTCTTTCTCTCTTTTCCCCTCCCCTTCCCTCCCTCCTTCTCTCCTTCTTCTACTTCTCTCCCATTCTGTCTTTTTTATAAGCTTTTATTTCTTGAACCATTGGGAAGTAAATTGAGACCCAATGTATCTTATTCTTGTCTCAATGTACATTTCCTGAACATAAGCCCATTCCTTTACATCATAGTTACAATGATCAATATCAGAAAATGAACAATAATTTATGCTAAATAAAGATTAAGTATAATTTTAACAATACTGGTTATTGTTCTCTGTACACTGTTTCATTACGGCTATTACTATTCTAACACAGTTCATAGTTTAGGGCATTATATTTCATCTTGTTGCCTCCCATTAACCAAGAACTTCCCCATTAGTCATCTAATACTAAATGTAAACTTGACCTTTATAAAAGTTTTTGATGAACAAATTGAGAGACAGGAATCAATTCCTTTCCAGAGTTCTCATTTTTTTCTTTAAATAACATCTTCAGTTTTGAGCATTTATTCTTTCTAAGGGATAAAACAGACACAAATTAAATGGCACAGAGGTACAAAAAAAAGTAATTGCAAAGATTGTGTAGTGAATACTTTGGTCATATGATCTAAGAAGAATTAATTTTTAATACAAACATATATCAAACTTTCCTAAGAGAACTACTTATTCTTTATTACTAACACACCCTCATAAAACGTGCATCAAAATATGCTAATGATACAATTATTGCCTCTTTTTTATCTGACTTGTTTTAACATTCTTGTCATTGTCACAAACCAACTAGAATCATTTGATCAAACTTCTATAGACATAGCACAAGACAAAGAATGTATTTGATTCATCCTAAAATTTAATTAGAAAAGTATAACTGTGACCTTTCTGCTGAAGGATGTTGAATGTTTTTCTTAACAAATGTCCCTGGGCAAGAAATAATCATAAAATGTGAGAAAGGTGCACTAAAGTACACAGCAATGAGGTTATTTATCAGCTAATAGGGTTTCTCACTGTTTGATATCATGCAAATTTTTTATCATTATGTAAATTTAATTTGCACCTTTGATTCCTTTGTGCTTTTCTTAAGCCCAGTTCAGCTGTTAAGTGTTAGCTTTTATCACAATAATTGTAGCTCTGATTTATTCCTCTTTTTCAGACAGTCAAAACAGCCAAGAAGATATCTGTCACGTAATGATTTGGAGAACACACAGCAGTTCAAGGTTTCCCTAGTACTCAAAGGCACTTTATAGCGCTTTCAACCGCGACCTCAGTACTATGCAGGCACTTGGCATGGTAGCCAGCATGGGCGCCTTCTAAGAAGCAGTGGCAAGTGCTCAGACATTCCAATTCTTCATTCTAACAGTCTGACCATTCTTCCACTTTAATAACACACGCAAATTATCACTGTGTCCTTTAGCCAAACCATAAAACCAAGAACTCGCAGATATGTTACTTGGAGTTTAATTTAGGATCTCGGCCAGATTTCTATTAGGGTAATTCCTTGGATTTGTCAGTAGTTTCAGTAACACATTTTGTTTCCTTTCATTTTCTGACATGAATTATTGACCAGTATTGCTTTATACTTTCCCCTACCTCCCTTCTAAAGAGATGTAAAGATGTCTGAATTCTTGAGATCAATTAAAATGATCCTACCACTAAAGAGTCAAAAATTGATAACCCTATAAAAGAATATACAAGGTGTTGGATCATATCTTAGGAGGAAAATACAATAAATAAGATGAGGCTTGGTGCTGGAAACCTGAAGTCCACAGCTACAGTGACCTCTCTAGTGAAATCCCTGATTGGAGGACAGCCTAACTGGTGATGGCAAACTGCAACCCAAAACCCACTTATTTATTTCAAAGTGCCAACACTGCAATTAAACCTAGATACTGAGATTTTAGTTTAGTAAAAACAACTCTACATTAACAGCTTTTGTCTTAAAAGAAAAGCAAATAACATGTGTGCCGTACGTTTACCACCACCGGAGACCAGTCTAGGCAGCCCAGCCGACTGCTGGTTGCCTGTGTTAATAGAAATGCCATTCCAAATTCTGTTTCATTTCACAGACTAGGCAATGTCATGCATCTCCAAAAGCTTTCAATCTAATCATCAGGGGACAGATAAATAAAAGCAGATGATTTCAATTCAACAAATATATGCTTGTGGGCTATATACTAAGTCAATCTGAAGGGATGTGGAAAATATACAAATCACTAAAGTGTAGTTTGAATCAACAAGAAAGCTTCACTCTAGTAGAATTTGGCACCTATAAAAACTAGAAGCAGTTCAAGGGAAAAGCAAGAGGGACACAAATGGAATGGGAAGCCACAGAAAGGTGATTGTGTTAGGATCAATTGTAGAGTCCTTCATAGGCTTCTCAATTTGGACCAGCATAATTGCACTGGCCTGGAAGGGTGTATTCAAGTGATCCTCGCAATGTTCACAAATGTTTAAGACATAGAAAATTCTCAGCCTTGGGCTTACCTTGTGCTTCATCTTGATTAAATTGCTTATATTCAAAATTATGAAGCAATAGCCTATTAAAACCTTTAATAGACGCTTATTTTAAGTGGCTTCACTTAGTAATGGCAAATATTTCATAGTTATGAAATTATTTCATTAGATTCTACTTTATCTACAGAAGCATATACTATTCAAGAAAATCCAGACATAAGATATTTGAAATTGAAAGACATGCTGAGAGATATTAGTTGAGGTATGCTAACCTACAAAAAGGAGAACAGACACTCAACTAGCTAAACTAACTTTTCCAACATCACAGTATTTAAAATGACAGCTAACAATTGAGTTTTCTATTAATTAATATATGATTACTTGTAGCTTTTTGACCACTAATTATTTTTGATAAGTAGATTTCTGTTTTGCCTCAAATCAAATCCAACTACCAACAATTTAAGCATGCATCTTTACGCCACAGCAGAAAAATGGAAACAGAGACAAAAGGAATAATTCAAAGGAGCAATGAAATAAACAGCTAGTACTTTGAAAAGATAAAACAAAATAGACCAACCCTAACTAGAGTCAGAGAAATAGAGAGAAAACTTAAATAAAAGTAGAGATTAAAAGTTAGACATTAAAACCAACAACACAGAAATATAAAGGATAATTAGATTTTAATATGAACAACCATACGCCAACAAATTTGATATCATAGAACAAATAAATTTCTAGACATACACACCTTACCAAGGTGGAATTTTGAAGAAATAAAAAATTTTACCAAACCAGTAATAACTAATGACATTAAATCTATAATAAAATTTCTGACACCAAAGAAAAGTCCAGTACCTGAAAAGTTTACTGTTGAGTTCTAACATATTAGAAAGAACTAATGCCAATTCTTCTTAAATTATTGAAAAATTGAAAAGGAAATTTTTCATACCATGCTATGAGGCTAGATTTACTCTGACATAAAAAGAGATAAAGACACAACAAAACAGGAAACTATAGGTCAACATTCTTGATGCATAAATGCAAAACTCCTCAACAAAATCCCAGCAAGTCCTACAGCACATTAATAATAGTATTTAGTATAATGAAATGAAAATTATCCCAATGATGCAAGGATAGTTGAACTACACAAATTGATAAACATGATATGCCACATCAACAGAATGAGGGACAAAAATGATATGATCATCTCAATAGATGCAGAAAAAACATTGGATAAAATTTAACATCCTTTTCTGATTAAAAAACAAGGCATAAAAGAGACATATTTTGACATATAAAGACAAAATATAATGAGCCAATAGCTAATGCTATATTAAGTGGAGAAAATTTGAAAGCTCTCTAAGATGTAGAACAAGACAAGAATACACACTTTTACAACTTTCCCATAGGGAGCAACTGGGCAAGAGAATTAGGCAGTAGGAAAAATAAAGGGCATACAAATTGGAATACAGTTAAGTCTAATTGTTACTGTTTGCAGATGACATGATCTTATACACACATATTTGAGAAAGTTTAAAAACTCTTTTAAAAATCTACTGGAACTAATAAATTCAGCAAATGTGAAGGATACAAAAGCAACATACAAAAAACAATAACATTGCTATATGCTATATAGAGACTTAAATAAAAGAGAAATCAAGAAGCAATTTATTTATAATAGCTGCAAGTAATAAATGCAATATCTAGAAATAAATTAAACAAAAGAGGTGAAAGATTTCCACAAAGGACATTATAAAACATTAACAAAAGAAATTGAAGTAGATACAAAAATATGAAATTGATATCCTGTATTTGTGGATTAGAAGAATCGATACTAATAAAATGTCAATACTAATCGATATGATTTTCACATTCAATCCAGTCTCTATCAAACTAGCAATGACATTCTTCACAGTAATACAAAAATATTTCTAAAATTTACATGGAACTACAAAAGTAACCAAATAGTCAAAGTCATTGTGAGCAAACAGAACAAAGCATTACATCAGCTGCTTCCAAAACATATCACAAAGCAATAGTAACTAAACAGCATGCCACTGGCATAAAAAATGGCATATACACCAACAGAACAGAATACAGAGCCCAGAAGTAATCCCACACATCTACAGTCAACTGATTTTCAATACACACACTAATAACATGCATTGAAGAAAGGCTATCTTTTCAACAAATAGAATTATAAAATATTAATATTTACATTTAGAAGAATGAAAATAGAATACAATCTCTCACCAGCTACAAAATCAGCTCAAAGTGTATTAAACTACTACAAGAAAATATAGGAAAAACACATTAGTATATTGGGATGGACAAGGTTGTTTGTTTGTTTTTAATAAAATCTCAAAAGCACTGGAAACAAAACCAAAAATAGACAAATGAAATATCAAACTATAAAACTTTTGCCCCAAAAAGGAAAGAAACGACAGCATACAAAGACAACCTACAGGATGGGAAAAAATATTTGCAAACTACACATCTGACACGGGAGTGATATCCAGAATGTATAAGGAATTCCAAAACCTCAATAGAAAAAAAAAAACCTAATTAGAAATGGGAAATAGATCTAAATGCACATCTCTCACAAGACATACAAATGGCCAGCAGGCATACAAAAAAATGCTCAACATCACTGATCTTCAGATAAACGCAAATCAAAACTATAACATGATATCGCCTCACTCTAGTAAAAAGGGCTAATATCAAAATGACTAAAGATAATACTAGTAAAAGAGAAAACTTGTACACTGTCATTATGGAAAACAGTAAATAGGTTCCTTAAAAAATTAAAATTAGAACTGCCACAGGATCCAGCAATCCCACTCCTGGCTACATGTCCAAGAAGAAAGAAATCAGTTGGACAAAGAGACATATGCACCCCCATTTTCCCGGCAATACTGTGCACAGTATCCAAGCAGTGGATAGGCCTAAGAGTCATACACTGATGAATAAGTAAAGAGACCATCGTACACATATCAATAGAATACTATTCAGTTATGGAAAAAGAATGAAAGGCTATCATTTGTGGAAACATGGATGGAAGTGGAAATTGTTATGTCAAGTGACACAAGCCAGGCACAAAAAAAGAGGAGTCCAACATGATCCACTTATATGTGGAATCTAAGAGGGCCTGGGGTGGGGAACTATTGATCAGTGGGTACCAAATCACAGTTAGATAGGAACAAGATGTTCTGATCTGCTACTGCACAGTAGGATGTCTACAGAAAACAGTAATGTAATATATGTTTCAAAAAGCTAAAAAATGATTTTAAGTGTTTCCATAAAGAAATGATAAATGTTTGAGGAGACAAATGAGGTGTAAACAAAAACATGGTTAATGGTTAAAATTAAAATATATACTCTGTAAATGACACATTACCATTAATCCCCATCAAAATATTCTTACTTGCTTTAAATATATTTATCACATCTTTCTGGCCACATCCTGAAACAATTCTTGAAGTCCTCTTTCATGAATATCTTTATAAGGTGTAGAGTGGATTAACTTATGGCCAACTTGTAATGCCCAGCTGAACTGAATCAGCATGGTATGGGCATGGAAGATCCACCTGAGGATTGTTGTCAATAGCCATAAAAAGCGAACTGGAAGGGAAGATCTTGGCCTGTTGATTTTCTAGGAAAAGCTTGCTACGGACAGTTTTCCTGATGTGAACTAGGCTGTTCTGATCAGAGGAGCAGCTCGGGGCCTTGCTGTCACTGGGAATGGCTGCTGTTCTCATCAGGGGAGCTCTGATTTTCACCATGGGCATCACTTCCTGGCTCCAGTATGGATCCCTCAGTTTGGTGGCACCAATCCTTCATCTCACTGGTATAGGTTTTCTGGCTTCCACCACTGGCCTTTGGGCCTTCCAGGTACAGATCCTCAATACGGACAAGCATGAGACACTGCCATGGGCTCTAGGCTACTGGCTGAACTCATGGAGGACCTGGCCTTGGACTCCAGGCCTTTAACTGAACTTGTGTGGGACATTGCTGGGATCCAGGTCCTCAGCTGGAGTCTTTGGGCCCATAGTATGTGGTTAATCTCTTGCACTCCTCTGCATTTGACTTTTTGGGTACTTATCATAAAATAATCCTATAAACTATGTGTCCTGTAGTAAATGTATTCTCTTGCCAAAACCCTGCCTAGAACAAGGTGTGATCAAAAATACAGTGAGCACAGCTGCGAAGTAGCATCTAAAGGAAAGGCAGGATTGTAGAAAGGTTGTGATGTGACCTCCTCCACTTTATTCATCAGATCTTACACTGTGTGACTTGTAGGTTTTTCCCAATACCAAAATAACCATGAAAGGTAAATGTTTTGAATAAGCCATGGCCATGCAAATAAAGATATTTCTGATGAAGGACTTCCAAAACTGCTTTGGAAAGTGGCAAGAATGATGGGATAAGTGTGTTCAAAGTGAGGGAGAGTATTTTGAAGAGAATCATTTTCTTTTCTTTCTTTTTTTTTTTTGGTTCCGGGGATCAAACTCGGGTCCTTGCGCTTGCGCAGCAGGCGGTGAAACCACTGAGCTAAATCCCTGGCCTGAAGAGAATCATTTTCAATGTGTCTTTTGTTATAATACTTATTTTTAATTTAAACATTCATCATCTTTTCATAACCCCTTGTATGATTCACCACATTGAAACATTACACAATGTGTGTATATATATGAAATATCACGTGCCACTCCATTGATACATACAAATTTTATGAATTTACATATTGTTTAAAAAATAAATTTAATAAGGGTGAGTGCATGCAGATCCCAGGAACCAGCAGTGTGGCCCAGACAAGTGCCGCTGAAGGCAGATCCCACTCAAGGCATTGCCCTAACCCTACAGGCTCCTGCACACCCACCCAGAGAGAAACTGCACTGGCGTGCAGGCTTCAGTCAGAGGCTCACCATTCCATTGGCTACAGCCAGGGACTTGCTTGGAGAAGAGCTGTACAGGCACAAAAGCAATACCCAGAGGCTTGCCAAGTTTGATAACTGTGATCTGACCCTACTCAAAGCCTATGCAGACAACAGGAACTGGGGTGCACAGCCCCCAACCAAAGCCCTCCCAGACAGTAGCTACATAGGGGCCCCAGTGAGAGGCACACCTAGATACCATCCCAAGTGTGCACAGGCCCCATCCAGAAGCCAGCCCAGATAACAGGTCAGCTCAGGGATCCAGAAGGCCACCACTCTGAACCCAGGAATTGGTGTACTGGTGAGCAGCAGAGTAAAGGATGCTCCATGGCTTGCTGAGAATTCAAGAACACTGGGTGACCAAAAAGATGCAGCAGGCTGAATCTGTTGAAATGAGAACATAAGTAAATAAATCTCAAAACCAGACTTCCAGATCACCTAAGAGAACCCCAAAGGGCAACGAGATGGAACAATCTCATGCTCAACTACCTGGACTCCCTAAACTGGCAAAGAAAGAGGATCTGGAAAAAATGAAATCAGAAATAATTTCTCAGATAACAGCAGAGATTGTACCCATAGTACAAGACATGACTAATAAATCTAGAGCAGACAGATAAAAAAATAGAGGAGCTGAGGAACATGATGGAATCCCAACATAGGAAACAAATGGTATCCATAAAACAGATGCAAACAGATTTCTAGGTGATTAAAAACTCCATTGAAAGTTTATGCAGCAGAATGAGCCAATGTGAGGAAGGAATTTTAGATATAGAAGATAGGATTGCAATTAATGACCAGGAAAAGAAAAATCTCTTTAAAATAGTAAGAGACCACAAGAAATCAATCCAGCAGCTGCTAGATGAGGCAAAGAAGAATAACATAAGACTGATCAGAGTCAATGAAGAAACAGGAGAGAGTGCAGATGACATTAAAAAGAAAACTGTTCATAGAAGTAATGGCAGAAAACTTCACAAATAAGGAAAAACAACTTGACATAAAGATAAGTGAGGCATATAGAACTCCAAATAGCCTTGATCAAAAGAAAAATCTACACGTAGGCATATACTTGTTAAGATCCCAGAAATGCAACAGAAGAACAAAATTCTACAAGCAGTTAAAGAAAAGAAACAAATCACATACAAAGGACAGCCCATTAGAATCACAGGAGACTTCTCAACACAAACCCACAAGGCAAGAAGAATGTGAAGTGACTTATTTCAAGCCCTAAAAGAAAACAACCTTCAACCCAGATTAATGTACCCTGCAAAACTATCTTTCAAAACTGATGGAGAAATAAGATACTTTTATGACTAAGAGCACCTTTAGGAACTTCATGAATACCAAACCAGCACTCCAAAAAATTTTAGACAATATCCTAGGAAAAGACAACAAGGATCACAACTACAGGAAGCCTAACAGAATGAATCCATCAGACATGACAAGAAATTAAAAGCAAAGGAAGAGAACCCAACAAAAACAAAAGGTCATGACAAGGATGAGTCAATACATATCAGTTATGACCACCAAAGTTAATGGTCTCAATTCACCAATCAAAAGAAATAGACTGGCAGAATGGACCAAGAAGCAAGATCCAACAATATGCAGCATACAAGAAACACACTTAATTCAAAAAGAAACTCATAGATTGAAAGTTAAAGAGTGGAAAACAATACTCCCAGTGATGGGAACCCGAATAAAAGCAAGAGTAGCTATCCTCTTTCCAGATCAAGTGGAGTTCAAACCAACACTGATTAAGAGACACAAAAAAGGACACTACATCCTTGTAAAGGGAATAATTCAACAGGAAGAGATGACAATCATAAATATATATACACCAAACACTAGTGTGCCCAACTATATAAAACAAATACTAACGGACATGAAAAGTCATATATGCACTAATACAATAGTAGTGGGGGACCTCAATACCCCAATGTTACGTACAGACCAACTAGGCAAAAAGTAATGAAATACTAGAACTCAATCAAACACTTGAATAAATGAACTTAACAGATGTTTACAGTGTTCCACCCCACAAAATCAGAATACACGGTCTTTTCAGCTGTCCATGGGTTGTTTTCTAAAATAGACCACATACACACTCATAGAACATGTATAAGTAAGTGCAAAGGAATTGAAGTTATCCCCTGTATATTATCAGACCATAGTGCAATCAAATTGGAGATCAATAGCATAAGAAACTGCAAGAATTTCATAAATACATGGAAATTGAACAACACACTTCTGAATAACCAATGGGTCACAGAGGAAATTAAAGAAGAAATCAGATAGGTTCTACAACTAAATGACAATGCCAATACAACATATTGGAATCTATGGGACACAATGAAAGCAATCTTATGAGGGAAATTCATAGCGGTGAATACTCACATTAGGAAAATAGAGCAAACTCAATTGCACGACCTGATGCTGAACCTCAAGACAATGATACAAAATCCAAATGGATTTATGATAAAAAACCCTACAAAATTTGAAATAATTGTTTTCTACCTCAATCTGATAAAAGCCATCTATGAAAACATAATAGCCAATATCATAATAAATGGTCAAAAACTGAAATCCTTCACACTAAAATCAGGAATAAGACATGGATGTCCACTATCACCACTCCTGTTCATTATAGTTTTGAAAACATTAGCCATGGCAATTAGATAAGAGAAAGAAATAAATGGAATAAAGATAGGAGATGAAGAAGTCCAAGTGTCATTATTTGCAGATGACATGATACTCTATATAGAAGACCCTAAGAACTCCACCAAAAGTCTACTAGACTTAATAATCATATTCAGTAAAGTAGCCAGATAAAAGGTCAACACACAAAAATCAATAGCTTTTTTGTACATGAAAAACAGACTCACTGAGACAGAAATAGGGCAATCAATTCTTTCACAATAATATCCAAAAAACTGAATTATCTAGGAATCAACATAACAAAAGAAACCAAAGACCTCTACTCTGAAAACTATAGCACTCTGAAAAAAGAGATTGAAGAGGATATCAGAAAATGGAAAGACATCCCTTGCTCCTGGGTAGGAAGAATCAACATACTGAAAATCACCATACTTCCAAAACTGCTATATAGATTTAATCCAATCCCAATTGAAAACCCAGCAGCATACTTCACAGACCTGGAGAAAACAATACAAAAATTCATTTGGAACAAGAAGAGACCTAGAATAGCAAAAGCAATACTAGGCAAAAAAGACAAGGTAGGGGGTATCACGATCCCCAACTTGAAACTATACTACAAAGCTACAGTGATAAAAACAGCATGGTACTGGCAAAGAAACAGACCTGAGTACCAGGGGAACAGATTAGAAGATGCAGAAACAACTCCAGACACACTCAGCCACCTCATCTTCAACAAAGAAGCCAGATATCCTCAGTGGAGGAAAGAGAGGCTCCTTAATAAATGGTGCTGGGAAAATTGGGTTTCAACTTGCCAAAGATTAAAACTGAACCTATATCTCTCAACATGCATTAAACTAAAATCAAAATGGATTAAAGATCTAAATATTAAAATAGAAACACTAACCTGGCTGGAAGAGAGGTTAGGAAGAACTATTGAAGATATTGGTGTAGGAAAATATTTTATGAACAAAACCTCAGTTGCTTGTGAACTAGCACGAACAATCAACAAGTAGGATTGCTTCTTACCAAAAAGCTTCTGAACAGCAAGAGAAACCACCAACAATGTGAAGAGACAACCCACAATGTGGAAAAAAATTTTCACCAGCTATCCCTCAGACAAAGGTCTACTATCTAGAATCTATAAAGAACTTAAAAAATCAGACCTCCCAAATTTAAAGACCCAATCCAAAAATGGGCATCTGAAATGAACAGACATTTCTCAGACAAAGAAGTAGAAATACCAGATAAACAAATGAAAAAGTGTTCAACATCACTGGCAATTCCAGAGATCCAAATGAAAACAATGCTGAGATTCCACCTCACCCCAGAAAGAATGGCTGCTATCATGAAATCAACCAATAACAAATGCTGGTGTGGCTGTAGGGAAAGAAGAACCCTTCTTCATTGTTGGTGGGAGTGTAGCCTGATGCAACCACTGTGTAAATCAGTATGGAGATACCTGAAAGAACTAGGACTGGAAGTCCCATTTGACCCACTATTCCCCTGTGGATATCTTCCCCAAAGAATTAAAAGAATCAAACCACAGTGATATATGTGCACCCATGTTCATAGCAGCACAAATCATGATGGCTAAAACTTGGAAACAACCCAATTGCCCATCAACTGGAGACTGGATAAAAAAAATGTGGTTTGTTTGTTTTTTATATAAAATGGAGTAGTACTCAGCCATAAAGAACAAGATACTAGAGACATTTATAGCTAAATGGATGTACATTGAGATGATACTCTTAAATGAAATAAATAGGACACACGTGTGTAAATACTGAATAGTTTGTCTGGTGTGAGAAACTGAAAGTGTTAATAAGGACTAAAAGGTATAATAGATAATGTGAAATAGGAAAAAAAGCTCGAAACAGGAAGGGGAAGTGGGAGAGGTAAGGGAAAATAAAGAAGGAAATGGAATTAATATGAGAAAAAGAAAAAACAGAAACAAAGTCTTTGTAGATAGGGAGGGATGGAGGGGTTGAAGGGAGGACAGGGGAATGTTGAAAAAATAAGAACCAAGGTTAAGGTGCAAATTTCCAGTGATGAATGTCATTATATTATATACCTTAAATGTACCAATAACATTAATTTAAAACTTAATTTAATTAATTAACCTAAATTTTACAAATGAATTTTTATGCATTGGCACATTTTAAGTTGAGAATATTGTAGAGTTTACATCTTTAAAGATTTGCGGTTCTTATTTTTTTAAAAAAGTTATTACATGGTAGCACTGTATAATTTAGTTTTCTAAGGCCTAAACACATAAAACAATTATTAGCCATTATCTTTCAATCTCCAAATTGAAACAACTTGTGGTACAACTAACTTACCATCAAGTCTGAATTCTGTCAACTTCAACAACCCCCTCAACACAAGTTAAAAAGTTATGTGTATAAATCACCCTGCACAAGAAGATATTCTTTCTGACAGTCACAACAACACTTACAAAAACTTTCAAAGCAAAATAAATTACCAGAAGGAACAAATCATTAGATTTGTTCAAATTCAAAATAATTTATGATAAGCATATGGTTAATATAAAACAGTAGAGAATCCTCTGCTTGATGGTATGGTAGTACATTCAGAAAAAAATCACTTTATAACAGGTTTTTCACAATATTTTCTCCCAGCAACAATTTTAATAGCAATAAACAAATGTATAATATGAATACTGAAAGAAATGCTTTATAGGGTAAGGCGTCTGAGTTCTTGGAAAGTATGAATTTGCACAGACTGAGGACTATCTCAGGTTTAAAAAAAAAAAGGTACCATAAGCCAAGCCGGGTAAGTCTTCCCTGGATTAAAGTAGTTTTTTTCATTTTTGTGAATTTAATCATATGTTTCTTTTAAAACCAGTATCTAAAATAAAGCTCATCTATCCTTGTAAATTGGTTAATATGTTTAAATGAGTTCCCTCATTCTTTTTGTCACATAATGACAGATGTTGCCAGATGTATCATACATATTGCATCCTAGGATAACTTTACTTCATTTGCTCCTAAGCTTTCTAACCACCTACAGGGCATATTCTCCAATTAAAAATTCCTACATTACATAAAGTGACTAAACTTCTTACTATGAAGGAAAATAATGACTGAAGAAAGCCCAATGTGCTGGGTAAAATCATAATTCTATTTGAGCTATGCCTTAACCCAGGAGTTTCAGATTATACAAAGGCATCCTCTGAAATGCTGAGATCGTGCTAGTTGATTAAAAAGAACTCCAACATCTGAAATATCTGATAAAATATAAACTTGCATGTTCATACTCTTGACCAGATTCTAAAGTATGATGAGAGGATTAACTTATTTTGAAAACTTGGGCTAACACTTTACATAGGTTGCATGAAATTGAACAGCATTGTTCAATTTCATAATATGTCATGGAATCATTACCAAAGAGATCTTAAGTGGATCAACAACTTGAGGGATGAGGGATGGGGAAAGAGGATAAAGATTATGTTCTTTACAAAGATCTTCAGGGGAAAAAAGAAACAAATGTCTCTAAACAAACAAAAAATTGAGGGGAAAAAACAAGATTATTTGTTATTGCAATATTGTAACACATACTGGTTTACATTTGAAAGTAATATTTTATTTGCAACCTAGAATAAACAGAATTAGAAAAGTCCCAAATTAAATTTTGAAGCATTTCTCCCTCCAAGGTTTACCTCCAAGCTGTTACTAAGTACTTCAACCTTTAAAAAGGCACCATTTAAAATATAAAGATTCTAAAATGGAAAAATTCTTATTATCATTTCAAGGGTATATTTTCAGACTGTAATACAAACCTCAATAATGAACTGTGTAGAAACTGATGTAAGACAGAGCATTAGTTTTGAAATCCTGAGAAAACTAAGAAATGTAGAAAATCCCATTCATTATTTATTTTCGTATGAAAAAAATAGCAACTAATTTATATACAGCTATTAAAATTTGAATGTAGTTTATATTTAATAAAAGCCTACTACTTCATAAAATTAGCTCTACAAATTAAAAGATTATATCATCCTTATTATTTAAAAATACTGACACTGTGAATCATTACATAAAAGCGCTTATCTTCTACTTAACATTTAATGAACCCATGAAAATGTAGCTTTACAAAGTAGTATTTACTGCACAAGTATTTTCAAGTCTTTGAGGAAACGTGAAATAGAAAACATGAAAAAGAAAAGATGAGCTAGTGAAAATAACAATGGTTTTATATTCACAATGTCATTTTCAATAAGCAGTGGTTATTTCTGCTTAATGCATAAAACCATAGAAATTAAAGCATAATTCATCATATAATAAATACAAACCAGAACATTCCAAAAATGTGGAAGTTTTGAGGTTATGCATCTTAATTTGTGTGATAATTAAGAAGAGTAATTACTCTCCTTTACTAAGAATATGCATTGAAATCACCTTATAAATGTGAACCAAAATTTTTCAAAAGGATATTGAGTTAGTTCTGTTATATGATGCCAATTAAATTAACTATTTTTAGACACTTAAACTGTTCTAGCATCATTTATATGTTGTCCATGTTGTCTCTTTGCTAAGTCTAAAGAAAATTTGTAATTAACTATATAAGCTCTTTAGGACAGAGATGTTCCCCTTTTTAAATATTTCCTTCTGATGCTCACATAGTATCTGATGTGTGGCACTCAGTAAGTAAATATTTCCTGAATTAATGAACATATTTAAAAGTTGGATCACAATCAGAAGGTAAAGAATAATTAACAGCGAAGATCATGATGTAGAGCAGAAGAAAAAAACAGAAACTAGATAATGTAAAACAAATTTCACTATGTTAGCCAGGCAAATATATGGTGTTTTAATTGTAAGGATATTCAAAAGGAATCTTCAACTATGTACTTCACATGTGAACTTTAATGCTATTGCTTGGGTTTCTGAATCAAAGCAAAATTTATTTTGCATTGTAGTTATATTTGAAATGATATTGTATAATGATAAAAGGATGGTGCGTGTCATGGCTTATGTAGAACATTTGTGATAAATGAGATCAACATATTGCAGAACATACACTTTGGAAACATCACAAACTCCAACTTCAAAGGAGGGCCTTTTTCTGTGTGTTCTATGAGCTCTTTCACAAGCACACCATTCTGAAGTGTTTCCCATTATCCACCTCATCAGAACGAAAACAGACGGGTGGGCAAACACACGTATCCATCATTAGCCACCCTGCAGCGGCTTCCCAGATGCCCCAGCAGCAGTGTGTTCAGAACAGTGTCGGTGTTGCTGGGTGTGCTAATGAGGCATGAAACATTCTTTTTGATGATACAGATCTCTACATATCTTAGTAAGGATACAAGAGAACAATCTTTGAAACATGGCATATGGCAGCCTTCTAAATCTCTCCCTCTAACGCCCCTTACTAAAAAAAAACTTTCTTCACATATTCATTAATGCTGACTTTAATGCCATTTGGACAGCACAGTCACAGTGACTTCAGAGAGTTATCAGAAGTTTGTGGCTTGATATTTTTCTCTAAAACTCTTAAATTCTACCCAGAAAAATAAGATTTGTAAACATTAAGTGATAGTCCTGTCAAATCAACAGAAAATAAGATGCATAAAAGCATTACAATTTACTGAGCATTTTAAATGCGTCTTCTCATTTAATTCTCAAAATTAAATGTCTCTCTTTTACAGATGAGGAAGGCCTAAATTCCAGGAAATGAAATAAAATTTTGACCAAAGTCACATATCCGGAAGTGACAAAATTCACTTATGGTTCTGTGTTTAGAAAGATGGTGCTGGAAAAGAGAATCTGTCCTGGGATTTGGTGGATCAAAGCAGGGAAAAAAGTGTGCAGTAGCAGGGATGTAATGAGAAAAGTCAGGAGATGGTAAATAGGCATGGAGAGGACACTAATAATAAAAAACCTTGAGTACTGGCCTGTGGAGTGAGACTGCATCACATGGGAAAGAAGTGCAGATATCCAAATCCTGGGGACAGAAAATGATACAAAAAGGGGGCTTACATATTATCTTTATAATATATTAACTAGATAGAAATTTGAAAGATGTTTGTGGAAATCAAAGTATGTAATAAGAAGACAGTGAAATAAACTTTAAAACTATTGAGAGAGATAAAAATCCAAGAAATAGGGACTGGGAGTATAGCTCAATGGTAAAGTGCTTGCTCATCCTTCATGAGGCCCTGAGTTTTATCCCTAGCTCCCCAAAATAAACCAAAATCTAAGAAATATTTTGACATTAGTCAAAATGCCTTGCTGCCTGGTTAAATGTGGATACGATATAGACTGTGCATTCCTGGAAGATAAATATCAATATTAGTAATAAAACACCTATAAACTATAGACATTTTTAAAGACAATTATACCAACTGGACCCAATCCAGAGGAAGCATTATGACAGCTTGTATTAGACTAACCGCAGGTTAGTAGCTGAGAAGATTAATTCAGGTGCAGTAGGAAAATAATACTTTCCAACAGAGCCTTCAAATAGGAAATTGTTTAATAGGTATAGAGTTGCAGTTTTATAAGATAAAAATATTCCTGGAAATTGATTGTAGAACAATGTAAATATATATAACATTACTGAACTACATACTTAAAATGTTTATGATAGTAAATTGTTTGTCATATCTGTTTATTACAATTTTTTTAATTCATTAAGCTTATTGGTACATTTTAGGCATACAATATGCTGACATTCATCATTGGGAACTTGTACCTTTACATGATATATCTTGGTTCTTAGTTTTTTCCTCATTCCCCTTCCCTCTCTTCAACCCTTCCACCCCTCCTTATTTACAAAGACTTTGTTTCTATTTTCTCCTTTTCTTTTTTTTTTTTTGGTACCGGAGATCGAACTCGGGTCCTCGCGCTTGCGCAGCAGGAGGCGAAACCACTGAGCTAAATCCCCAGCCCAATTTTTTCCTTTTCTTATATTTTTTTCCTTTTCCTTCTTTCCTTTCCTCTACTCCTCCCACTTCACCTTCCCCTTTTAAATGAAATATATTGCCCAATGAGGTAGCGCTACCATCGATTTTTATAGGGAACACAATACAGCTTTTGTATTATACAAGATCAAATCAGCAACTTTGGAAGGCCTTTTCTTCAAGAAATTAGAATTTTATCATTGACTTCCTCTTCAGAAGAGTCTGAAATTCTTATCAAATCCTCCAAGGAGTAAGTGACCATGAAAGATTGACAACTTCAGACAAATTCTCCAAAAACAATGAAAATTCTGAAGTCCTCTTCTATTGATTTTCTTTCTGAAACCTAAAGGAAATCCTTCCTTGACTTTTCCTATGTTCTCATGGTTTGCTGACAATCTCTGACATTCCTTAGCTTGTGGTTCCAGAATGCCACTGATATCTTTGTCCTCACTTGATTCGGTCTCTGTCTTCACGTGCTCATCTTTTTGTAAGAACAGTCTTAGTGAATTAGGAGCCCACCCTATTCTAGTCTGATTTCATCTTACGTAATACATTTGCAATGACCCTGTTTCCAAATGAGTTCAAATTCAAGATGCACAATTCAGGCCATAACCTGTATGTATAAGATATCATCCAGAATAAAATGATTACTAGATAAGTGAAATGTTTGTCTTATTCTCCATTGAAGCTCCAATAACTGTCCCAACATGGCAACTAAGAATTATTTATTGAATAGGCTGGGTGTGGTGGTGCATGCCTGTGATCCTGGGACTTGGGAAGCTGAGGCAGGAGGATTGCTGTGAGTTCAAGGTCATCCTGGGCTACACAGTGAAGCCTTAACTACATAGCAAGACTGTCTCAAAAAGAAATAGAAAAGAAATGTTTGTTGAATAAAAGCAAAAATAATATAACTTGTGGACTTCAGTTGAAATCATAACTCTATCATGTCCTTTGCAAATCTAGTGATATAGCTTCAACAAGAAATTTCAGAAATAACTATTTTAGTCTGCAAATCACCGGCATGTTTCACCTTTATCTATCAGTGAGACCTGGCCTGTCACAGACAATATTTTCAAATATTGTGCATGCTCTTAATGCCCTTTCTATGGAAAGATAAGATGAGATGAGATACAGTTTTTGGAAAACAGCACATTTCAGCAGTGAAGAGAAAGATCAGACCACACCGCTACCCAAGATGTGATTGAATTTTTCGAAAAACTACAGCAGGAAAACCTAACCACTATTGTAAGCAAGAGAGATCAAAGAAAGGACTTCTCTGAGGCACTGATTAACTTTTTCAAGCAAGTTGGCACAATTGTGGAAAACAGTGATAGACCAATCAAGATGACTATAAAGGAAATTTCTGGACCATATTTCAGAACAAATTGTTTCAAGGTGCTCAAATCATAGCTAGCAAAGTGAAGCAAATGACAAATGTTCTGCTACATGCTCTATAGGAGATAGTAGTTCTATATTGTCTTTCAGTCTCATCCACAATAAGAAATACAGAGCATTGTCACCATCAGTAGGTTGTCTAGAAATGATAAGAGTGTGCTCAGAAAAAAAATATTCCTCAGTCATTTCTACAATGAACAAATCTGAAAAGATTTTTATTTCCCAATGTCTAAAAGATTGAAAGGAAGTTGATAGCCCAGTTTCTCAAAACAAGAGTCACACTCTGTATAAGTTTTATGTCCACAATTGATCCAAATAAAATTAAATATGACAGGAAAAAATTACACTTCACCCAACCATCAAGATGGAATGGAATAAGAGAATCCACACAAGTATCTGGGGCACAGACAAGAGATATTCACGAAACCAACCTGGTGGCCTGTCCTGGTTCACAGGCTTGTCAGGGTCTCACCTTTGTTGTGTGCAGAGGGGAAGAGATTGCCAGAGATCTGCCCTGTGTTTCAGTGTATAAACCATGCCTCACAAGAAATACCTTATTCTCCTCTGGGTGTCTTGAACAGACACTGTCTTTCATATTTTCTGAGCAGGGACCTTCAGATATTTTGTCTTCATTCACACAGTGAACATTCACCATGCACAAGAATACTGCAAGAATAACTTGATGATATACGTATGACAGCAGTAATTTTGCAAACACTTGTCAAAAGAATAGGTTCACATTTGAAATGTTTTCAGATTCCAAAATAAATAAATATCAATTTAAAATGCAAATAGCAGTAAGATCATGTCTAATCATCAGATAAGTCTTCCAAATTGCTTCATAGAGATATTTTGATTTAGTATTACTTGGTAAAAACAAATTTAAAACAAATTTTAACATAGGACTTTATAAGATTAGACTTAGCTCAAGAGCATAGCTGAATAACAATTGCTAAGTAGTACTTAAAGTAAATGCCCAGTGTTAATCACAATCCAGTAATACAATTCTTTTTTATCACTTTGTATGAAGTATAATTACTTACTGAAAAAAACGATACAAAGTGCACGTGTAGCTTTTGACATATTGATACATTCATTAAACTGTCATCACAGTCAAGATAAGGAACATATCTTTGCCCTCCAAAGTGTCCCCCTGCTCCTTTGTCATTGTTCCCTCTGGCCTCTAACTTCTGCCTTCTCCACAGAAACAGTGATTTACTTTTCACAATTGTACATGAGTCTACATTTTCTAGACTTCTGTATAAATGGAATCACATAGGATGAGCTTTTCTTTTCATTTAGATTCTTTTCCTCAGCATAATTGTTTTGTGGATAATTTATTTTGTTGCATGTAACAATAATTAATTCCTTTTTATTCCTGAGTAGTGTTACACGGTATGAATATACTATTTGTTTATAAATTCAACTGTTAGTGGTTATTTAGATTGTTTCCAGTTTTCAACCAGAACAAACAAACGTATGAATATCCGATTACAAGTGTTTATATGGATACATACTCTCTCTTCTTTGGGGTAAATGCCTAAAGTAAAATGGTTGAATCATATATAGGTATATTTTTTTAATTCTTTTTGGTTTTCAGAAAAACTGAGCAGAAAGTAGAGAGATATCCACATGTCCTGTCCCCTCTCCTATTGCATTAGTAAGGTACATTTCTTACAAAAGATAGACTATTTTTGATAAATTATTGTTAAAGAAAGTTTATAGTTTACACTGGGGTTCACTCCTCTTGTTATATAGTTCTACAGATTTTGCAAATACCTAATGTTATATACTCAACATGATAATAGGTCACTGCCCTCAAAATCCTTCATGTCACAGCCCTCTGAGCCCCACACTTTCTGGCAACTACTGTTTCAACAGTTTTGCCTTTTCCAGAATGTCATATAGTTGGAATAATACAATATGCAGCCTTTCCATACTGGATTCTCTCCCTTAGCAATACGCATTTTTTCTTAGGATTTTTTAGGGTTTCTTTTTATCTTTTTGTAGCTTGACAGCACGTTTCTTTTTATTGAGAATAATAGTCCATCTGTGGTTCACAGTTTATTCATTCACCTATTGAAGGATGTCTTAGTTGCTTCCGGTTTAGGGCAATGGATTTTTAAAGTATCTGGACACATCCCTTTCCCAAAATCCCTTTACAGTATTCTTTCCATATACCCTTGCTACATGATTCTTTTCCACTCTATGTTAACTTTCCAATTGTTTTTCTTTTTTACAATTTCATTAGTGCATGTTAATACTGCAAGATGCCAGCGTTTATTTTGGGAAGTTTCTCCATGCATTTAATATACTTTAATCAATTTCAATCTCATTATCCTTCTCTGCCTTCCCTCTCTCCTACTACTTGACCCCTTCTGCATCTCCAGAAGTCTTCCTCCTTGTTTCCTAACCTCTCTTCTTTATTTCCTTTATTTATTAATTTATGTATTCTTTAAGTTTCTCGTGTAAGATAAATCATGCGAAATTTAATTTTCTGAAGCTGGATAATTTCATTGAACATGATGGTTTTTGGTTCCCTCCATTTTCCTGCAAATCACATAATTTCATCCATATTTTCTTTATTCATCTGTTGATGAGCATGTAAGCTGTTTCTATAATTTAGCTATTGTGCACTGCACTGATATAAACATGGATATGCATGTGTTACTCTACTGTAGTCCTTAATTTTTTTGAGAATATTACCAAAAGGTCCTCAAATAGTACTGCTATGTTTGGGCTCCTGAGGAATCTCCATACTGATTTCCACAGTGGTGGTACTAGTTTTACATTCTCACTAACAATGTAGGAGGGTCTCTTTTCCCCCACACCTCACCAGCATTCATTGTTTTTTGTATGATAACTTTCTTGACTAGGGTGGAATAGAATCTCAATGTAGTTTTAATTTACATTCCTCTTGTGTCTAGAGATGTTGAACATTTTTAAGACTTCTTGAACTTTATAAATTTCTTACAATGAATATGTGTTCCTTTCATAATCAGACTAAATAGTATTTCACAATTCAAAAGATAAATCTAATTCTTTCGGTTTCATTGCTCAAACATGTATGAGGAAATGATGTATCCCATGAATTATGTAGATATGAAAACATATGACTCTACTTTCAAGATATTTAGTAAAATGGATTCTGACAGACTAGTTTGGGAGAAACAAACATCTATTTTAAACCACAACAATAATAATAATTGCATCTAACTCCCTTTGTGGCTAACTCACAGAAGGCTGTACTCAGCTGCTTTGGAAATATCAAAGCCAGCTCACCCTTTAACTGCCTATTCAAAAAGCAAACATTGTACCTCTAATTATGCCTTTTAGAGTTTTGTAATCTCTTACCAGTATTTGTCAAATCCCACAATATCAGAGTTGCAATAATCATCACCCATCCTGGTTTCTCCAACTGCAACACATAGACTATTACAGTCAATATGATCTTAAAGTCTGAAAAGCAAGTGTGTGTGTGTGTGTGTGTGTGTGTGTGTGTGTGCATGTGTGTGTGTGTATGGGCGCATGAAGGAAGAAGGGGAATGAGATTTTTGATACTTGCTATGACTAAGAAATTACGTGAAGTTTTGCTGAGGTTACAAATTTAAGATAGGTAATGACAACAAATCTGATGAATTTTAAATCTAGAAAAGACGATGAAGTTTTACACAGTACAAGTCACATACTACAAGCTGTAATATAGGGCACATAAGAACTCAAACTTTACATTAAAGAACAAAGAGAAGTTGTAGGCATTCCTAGAAGCAAGAAATATTTCTAGCTTTGTGGACCTAGAAATGTTTTCTGGCTGAAGTGCTATCTAAGCTATAACTACTATAAAAATCCACTCTGTAAAGTCAACAGAAATAAAATAATAATAATAATAATAATATAGATACACTTTCCAAAACAGGAAGCACAGTGCCCTATGTCTGGGTCTCATCCACACAAATAACAGAATTTTTCCTCACAGGACCTTCAAACCCTGTCAAGATTGTCTCCCTCACTAAATATTTGTTAGGCTCCTCTGAGCTCCCTTTTTGACTAGTCCTTGACCATAGCCTCAGTCTTGTCTCTGGCCTGCTAGCCTAGTCTTAAGAAGAATCCTGCCACATTGGTTTAAGGAGTCACACCCCACTTTCACTATCTGATGAACCTTGATATTGGATCAAATTCTTCACTGCCCTACCTTGGGTCTCTGTCTTCGTTCTACCTTCAGGAAAATTCTATAAGGTCAAATTACCAAGAATTCCTCTACATTGATGCCTGCTCTTATTAATTTTCCATTTGTTCTATTCTTTGGATATGAATCTCCAACTGTCTTTACTGTATTTGCAGCTGAACCTTGTATCTCTCCCCTACTGCAGTATTGCAATAGTCTTAAGTGGAGTCTTCCTTACCATGTTCACAAGTGTCACAATATTTTAACTCCAAGGGAGGAGTTTGCAAATCCACTTAGTATAGATACGCTTTGCTTTACTAGTATAACACGTTTTAAAAGAAGTAATTCAACTTTATATCAATCAAGTTCTATTAATTTACCAGTTAATCTGTTAATTAATAAGTGGTTTACTTAAAACCTATCTGTAGGAACAGTGAAGGGTTTAGGAGTTTCCTTTAACAAGCTAGCCTGTCAGTTTTATGGATGCTGGCAGAACATCTAAGACTCCTCAACCAAAAACAAAGGGCTTTTGTGGCCTGCAGCACAGCCAACAGCAAGAGCAGCAGCCTACGTGCAACCGTCTCTTTCCCTCTAGTCCCGTGGATCATGCGGATGGGCTCGATGGATTCCTGTGCCTTCAGTGAGGGGTGAGGCAGAGAGAAGATCTGTCCTCAGGGAACATGAAGCTTTCATGCTGTGCAATAAGCATGCCTGCCCTGTCCTCCAGAGGGAGACTAGTTTTCCAGGCTGATCACTCTTCAGACATTCATGGGAAGACAACCTAGAACAAAGATTTATCAGTGCCTCCCTCGCAAAACATTCAGAAATATAACAAATTCATGGAGAATTGTCTCCCAACATCTTGAGCCTCTGTTCCCTATGTAAAAATAAGACAATTGATCAATATGTACATTTCCACATATGATTTTTATGAAGCCTGAGATACACCTCAGACCAGTGTGATGACTTAACTAAAGAATGTCAGATAACTGCCCCTTTTAGAAATGAATTCTTAATGGTTAGTTCACGAGGCAGAGAGAGAAGATGGAGCCTCTTTCCATTCCTTTCCTCTGTCGATTCTGTTTTTCATCTCAAGTGATCAAAAAACCTTTCCAGAACTTTCCCTCTTTTTTATCTACTATTTAAGGGAGAAAAAAGAAAGCACTTACTGGGGCCAATTTCTGTGGCAGATATTGCAAAGGATGGTCTTTCTTCTCATTTTTTAATAGTCTATTATCCTCCAACTCCAAACTCCATATTCAGTATATAAGCCTGGATGCCATGAAGAATCTTAGATTTAGAAAAAGAAAAGCATCATTTCCCCAATACCGCACACAAAACATCTGACTCCAACAGATTTTGATTTCATTCGGGAGACCGAGGTTCAGCAAACATCACCTTTCTCTCTGGTTTTCAAACATTCTTATGAATGAGACTCAAAAAGAAGAAATAGAAGTCATCTGCTCGATTTCTCACAAATGAGACTCAACATTTGAGTAATTTGCTTGCTTTTTCTGTGTCTTTGTCTCTGCTTGTCTTGCTATTTCTGTCTTTCTCTGTGTGTGTCTCTCTCCTCCCCCCACTTCATGTTTACATGATGATAAGTAGATCAATGGGAATTTGTTTTCATTTGCTTGAAATACAGAAAGTGTACACAACCCCTCTAAATATGGCTTAAACTTCATATTTTAAATCTGAATGAATTTAGAAAAGTAGCCAACGTGTCGGTAATCCCAGCACTCAGAAGGCTGAGGCAGGAGAATCACTGTGCGTTCGAGGCCCGCCTGGGCTATATAGTGAGTTCAAGGCCAGCCTGAACTACATAGTGAGACCCTGTCTCAAAAAAATAAATAAATAAAAAGGAAAAATAGCCCACTAGATAGTTAAGAACATAAATTTTATAAATAAGAATAGGGTACAATATGTTGAAGACTATCACAAACTTTTGTACTTTATTCCTTTTAGTCTATTTTCCAAGTCTAGAATATAATTTATTTTTCAGTAATTAAATTTAGTTAAGTTTACTTAACAATATTAAAGGAATTGTTTGAAAGGTAGATAAATTATCTAAACTCTTTACTTAACTTTTTAAACCAAATCGCATGATTTCATTTATAATTTTAGCATTGTTTAGACATAGCCATATGTCTTGTAACGTGTTTTAAATATTTGAAAGATTATGTAAATCCTTTTCTTCAAGTGTGTTTCTTCCTTTGTCTGCCTTCAGTCATTGTAAGGAGATTATATATTAATAACACATCTGATCTTTGGGATATTTCCTTTTGACATTGCTTTCTGGGAATTATAATGAGATTGGCTGTCAAGTTTACAAGACTTTAACAACATGAGTTGTCCAGCCTGAACCAAAAACAAAAGCTATATTCTCCACCCCAACAATCATTGTGATGTTTTAAAATAAATTCCAATTACATAATTTCTGGATTAGTCCTAAAGTAAGAGAGTGACAGGGTGTAGAACACATGTCCCTGTCACTCCTCATGTGGAGTATGGGGCACAGCAGGATTTGAATAGCTTATCATCCAATGCTTAGACTTTCAAATACCCCTTTCACATACTAACAGGGCACAAGTATTTAGCAGGAAGTTATTGCCATCCTCAAAGTAGAAATATAATTATCAGTTAGGAAGACACATCAAAGAAGATAAAAGAGGTGCCTAATTCAGAGAGACTGTCTTTGACCTACATTGTCAATATGTTTGAGAATCCTGAAAATCCTTGAAAGTTGGAAGAGATCGTGAGCCATAGTGAATAAAAGGCTGGGGTCTGAAGTCAGACAGCCTTGGGGTTGGCTCCCAACTTCTGTCATTTACTGCCGGACTTTGGAAAGTTACTTGATATTTCTTTTTGTAAATTCTAGTTTGTTAGTACGTGCATAGTGCATAAAGTTTACATTCCTTGTGGGAGGTTGTCACATGTACGTAACACACCTTGATTCCTCTTTTTATGCCCTTTCCCTTCCCTTCCTCCCCCTTCACCCATCTCCTGATCCCATCTTTCCATTTTTGTACATGTTTGCAGTGTGCAGTGTCTACAGTGCTTGTGTGGAATTGGTACATGTACATAACACATCCCAATTCCTTTTATTCATCCCCTACCCTTACCCTCTCCATGTCTTGATCCCTTTCCCCTTTGAGATTGATGTATTTCCACACTTCCTATTACAGTAAACCCCTGAGTTATGGACTCAATTTCTTTGCGATGGCTGGTTATAACTCAGGTTGGTGAACTGAAGGCTCAGCTCCTCTACACAGCCTTCAAAGTCTCTCTTCTGTACACAGGTGGATCTCAGTGTCCTTAGAGAGAGAGACATTGGCCCAGGATTTCTGTTACCCCCACACAGGAAAGGATGTGTAATCTTCCTTCCAGAGCTCTGTAAGAGTTAAATCTGTATCTGAGACCGTCTGAAAGCACAAGCAGCCGACATTACAACTTTGGTCATAAGTTAAAACTAAAATTCCAGTCAAAACTGTTCATATGTCAAGTTCATACATTGTTCATATGTCAAGCCGGTCATAACTTGAGGGTCCACTGTATTTGTATTTTATTTTGCTCTTTACTTTTACTCTGGGATTCTTATATAAATCATGTGATTTCTTGTGTGTGTCTGATTTATTTCACTTAATATTATAGTCTTGAGGTGCATCCATTTTCTTACAAATGACTCAAATTTATCTTTCTTAATGGCAGATTAGTTCTCTGTTGTGTATAAATGCCACATTTTATTAATCAATTCATCTGTTGATCAACATGTGGGCCACTTCAAAAATTATGCAGTGCGCTGCTATAAATACGAATATGCATGTATTGCTGTAATATGATGTCTTTAAATCTTTCAGGAAGATACCTAGAAGAGGACTAGCTGGACCAAATGGAGTTTCTAGGGCTATTTTTTTTGAAGAATCTCCACAATGACTTCCACAGTGGTTGTACTAGTTTACAGTCCCAACAATAGTATAGAAGTGTTGTTTTTTTCCCACAGCCTCTCCAGAATTTATTATTATTTGATTTCTTGATGATAGCCATTCTTTCTGGGGTAAGGAACCTCAATTCTTAGATCACTTTTTCCTTTGCACAATAGACACAATAATACCCAATCCATAGGCTACTGAGAGTTTTATTAAAATGATAAATGAAAACACATATTGCAGTAGTTCACAATTATTTAAAAAGATGATAATAAATGAAACAATTATGTTTTCTGGCCAGACTGGGGTCCAGGCAACAAAAATCTTATCTATGGAGCATTAAAACAGGAGCCACAAGATTTAGTTTCTATGTATTGATTGACTATTGGCTATTTAATAGAAGCATTATTATTTACTGAATTTAGTCAAAATAGGTTCCATGGTAAATGTATCTCAAATAAAATTTCTTGAGTTATTTTTCATATATTAGTCACCTAAAAGTATGGTTCGTGTGGTCTATCAATGCTCACACATTCCAGGAATTTATTCTAAGGTTATTATAAGTGATATTCACAACAGATTATACCTAAAAATGTTTACTCTAATTGTTTTAAATGCCTTAAACAATGTGAATGTATTAAATATGAGTTTGCTTAATAAATTGTAGAATTTCCAAAAATGTGGACACATATTGGAAAATATTAAAAGTTTACAAATTATATGTATGTTCAAAGTATGCTTTTTAAAAAATTACAAAACCTTTGGATGAACCGAGTCCTGTTTATTTTTTAGTCATGAACACATGTGTTTATACATACACATAACACATACATCGATATATATCAAAATTTTAATAGTGAATTTTTTAACTCATGGCTATTACAGTGAATACTGACTTTTATTTTGTTCATATTTTTTAAATTTATAAAATAAGAAAGCATTAGCCTCATTAAGAATAAATCGTGTTTTACAGTTGATTGGTTTTCCTCTGTATACATGAGATAGGATGTTCTGGAACATAAAGAAAACTGATATATGAGCAGATACTTCCTGATGAGAAATGTTTTATTTGGTTAACCTTCTCTCTTGGATTAGTCAGTGTTGCACTGGATTGTAGATAAACTGAAGTATTTATTTAAAAGTTAGATCACTTTATTAATAAAGCTATAAACTCCATCTAACAATAAATTGGCTAGTGAAGCTCATAATGATGTACCCATAACTCTCTTCAACCCATAAAACTAAGCAGACTGCAAGATTCTCACATTTAGTGTATAGGGAAGAAACAATAATAAAGATGCTTTTGCGGTCTCTCTGTATGGGAATCATTACTGCTGAAACACTAATTAGGGAATCTTAATAATATGTACTAATGGGATTTTCATCTATTGAAAGCTTACTGTAGTAAATAGCACTGTTCTAAGGGTTTTTTTAATTCTTTTTGTGTTCTTAGCTACATAAGGTTACATATATCATCACTACTACTTAACAGAGAGCACTAAGGCTCAGAGAGATTAATGTTTTATATATGACACAGCTACCAAACAGCAGAGTTAGATTTTGCACTAAGGTTTTTCAAGGCTAAGACTCATTTTCCATAAGCAATATTGTGTTCCTAACCATTAATTTATTTACATCAAAAATCCTTCTAATTCCAAAATGTCTTTGGACAACAACCAAATCTTAATACATATATTTGTTACCTCTGAACAACAATATAGATGCCTAATCAAGAATTTTAGAAAAGTTCATCTTCCTTCCCCTACTATATCAGTAACAAAGTACCACAGACTGAGTGGCTCGAACAACAGAACATTTTTCTTTCACAATTATGGAGACCAGAAGTCCAAGATCAAGTTCTTGCTTTTCCTGGAAGCTCTCTAGCTGTGGCAGCTTAACTCTAGTCTTCACATGATCCACTTCCTGTGTGTGTCCCTTTTTATAAGGACATCAGCCATGTTGGTAAGGGATCGCCTTAAGTATGGTTTCATCTTAATGAATTAGATCTGAAATTTCACCCTCATAAGCTCACATTCTGAATATTGGGAATCAGATTTCAACATATGAATTCTGAGAGAATGCATCTCTACCCATAAAACCCACTATGACTATATCCTATTTCTACTTGGCCAAATTCTCCTCAACCCCAGTCACAAGGATATTCCTGCAAGGGATTCATGAATAAAGTGCTTTTTAATATCATTTGTCTTCTTTGTGAGTATATGTTTGAAATTTCATTGATTTTAAAAAGAGTATTTCAGGAGCAGCTATGTCTAATAGGTTTAAGTGGACTTCCAAAGGGATGAATGCCCCTCCCCACCCCAAAATTAAGACCCTACTATATAACGTGACACACAAGAGCAAAATTGAATGAGCCTAAAAGTTACCTGGGAAGCTGTGCTTAATTCTAGGCAGTATTTATGGAGGCAAGATTGCTCTATACTGTATTTTTGGTGATCCATTAGGCTTTGTTGTCTACATCAACACCGTCATCCTAATCTTAAGGCAAATTTTCATTAATGACCTAAAGCACTTAGTTCATTCATGACTTAAATGACTTAAAATGTCTTTTTCAGACAGAGGTCAGGAGAAATAGGCCATATTTCATATTTAGGATTTTTCTCATACTTAATGTTAGAACTTACAGATATTATATGATAAAGAATTTAAGAACATTTACTGCTAAATTAATGGATTAACATATATCTTAGTCAGTTTTCCATTAGTATAATGAAATCCCTGAAGTGATTAATTTATACAGAGAAAAGGTTACTGGGGTCACTGTTTTGGATTTTGCAGTCCAAGATGGAGTGGCTCGCTTTGCTCTGGGCCTCTGGCAAGGGCAGCACATTTTAGCAAAAGATCCAAACAAAGAGAGGCACAGTGAAGCAAATCGCTTATATTACCAGCCACAAAGCATAAGAAAGAAGAGGAGCCTGAGATTCCAAGAACCCTTTAGAAGACATTCCCCCAATGACTAAAGGACCTCCCACAAGGCCCCATCAACCTAAGGTTCCACCATCTCCCACTACTGTCACTATAGGGCCCAAACCTTTAACACACAGATCTTGGAGGGACAATTAGCATCCAAACTAAACCAACAGATGAATGAACATGTATTTAGAAAGTCTCCATTCAGTTCTATCTATCATGTCTACCAGCCCTGTGTATAGGATTCCCCTTGAAAGTGAGAAGCTGGTTCACCATTCAGTGGAATCTCTAAATGTTCACATGAAGACTCTTGTATTCCACTTCATTAGTTATTCTATCATATGCACAACATTTGTTCCACTTCCAAGTAAGAAACTCCTCTTATTAGCCTATTACTGAAGTACTTAACCCCATAACATTAATAGCATAGCAATTAAGGGTTCATACTTCAAAGTCAAATTCCAAATATTACTTAGTAGCTATGTAAACGTATTTCAAATTATAAAATCTCCCAGGGATTTATTTTCCGTATTTGTAATATGGAACTAACAACATCCATACAACATAGGTTTATTAAGAGTTAATTCAGGAAACACACTTAAGTCAGCATCATACAGCACATAATAAGACTATAAATTTATAATTTTATAATTAAAGAAAATATCTGTAGAGGAAATATATTTACTGCATTTAATAGTTATAAATACCTACATCACTCTCTTTATCCAGAAAAGTTAAAAATATTAACCCAGTTCATGAGAATATAATTAATATATAAAAAGAAAAGATATTAATACTCCAAAACGCTAATAAAACTTTTTAAAAATTTGTATATGAAGACACTTAGCAATGCTTGTTAGGGTTAGCTCTCCAAAAGCATACATTGGTGAATGTGTGTATTAATACATATACTTTAATCATTTAGCATGCATTTACCATACAATAGGCTTTTTTCTAAAAATAACAAATGCATTGTTCAACTAAAAACTTCCTTTCTTGAAAAGGAAAAAGCTAACTGGAATACATAAAAACTTAATTAAGATCTTATATTTTTTGAAAAGTTAATTCTTATCAGTTCCTTAATAACCAGTAATACTTATAAGGTAATAACATTCTGCACCAACAGAATTCTGATGTGTGCATCCCCAGAGACATAAGGGCAAGTGAGATATATATTTTCTGGACAGTTAAAGTTCAGACTGGCAACATACAGGGAGGCTTAACAAGTCCCAGAAGCTTCTATGATTGATCAACCCCAAATTATAGATTATAGCTCAAGCTTATTTTTGTTCTGACCTGATCAGCGATTTGTGTAACATGAGAGAATATTAACATTGGAAAGATTTAAAATCAACAAAGCAGTTTAGCATACACCCATTAGGGGCTTACTGTGCACCAAGCACTACATTATACAGAGTATACAACTGGCTCTGTCCTTGCAGAATGCTTAGTTGAATTAGGGAACAATGAAAACAGGGAACTGACATACACTGAGAGAAGCCCATGATGCACTAAGCACGAAGTCCTACTCAAGGACTGAGACTAGACAACATCCAACCCAGGTGTCAATGGTCCAGATCTGCTTTCTGGAGAAAGTCATACATGAACTGAAACTGCTGGGGTAGCTTGGAGTTCATAAAATGAAGTGCAAGGTAACAGGCATGAAGTGAAAGAATATTCTAGAACAATGATGGCGAGCCTTTTGGAGCTTTCAATGATACAAACAGCCCACTGTGGTACCTGTGCCAAAAGTTCACCACCACTGTCCTAGAAAGACACATTTCTAGGCCCAAGGCTCTTGACAAGAAAGGATTGGTTTGAAAAAATTCAGAGGAATTTAGATTTAGAGAAGAAATATAAAGTGACGAGCCTAGAGAGAGAAGCAGGGACAGGTTCACAGAGGGCCTTGTAATCCATTTTACACACTTTGAACTTTATCCTAAGGGTATAAAAAGAACTCATGGGAGTGGGGGGGGCGAGTGCTAAAGAAGAACCACACAGTCATGCTAAAGCTAGAGAAAGCATTATAGCCTTTTTTCAACTTCTTCATATCTACTTTAAACCACTGGGGAAATGGAGAAAGCTGCCGAGTACCTTCCTCATAATCATTTTCACTTAAGGGAAAATAGTTGTCAAATACAGAAACCATAATCGTTTACAGATAGTTATCAGGAATAAGCAGGGTAAACTGGGACATGCTGTTATCAGGTAGGCCTTCAGAAATGGCTGCCAATTGAATGTATCCCAGGTCCTTCTTGCCTCAAACAAAAAATTGAATGATACAAGCCAAAAACAGTGCCAAAAGTTTATTTGAAAAGTGAAGGATGAAGGGGTAGAGAGAAACTGGCTCTGCAGAGTGAACTTGGATGAAACAAGAGAGAAAATGACCAAAAAAGAAAGTACACCCTGGTCTGAAAACACAGAGTGGGCTACCCTGAAAAGTCATGGTAGTGGGCTCCTCTTAGCATCTGTGTCCTTTTATGCTATTCCCATCTCCTGGGAGCCCACAAGAAGGTCCACATATGGGGCCTTGGGAATTATTTGGTGCTGCCCTGGTATCTTGTAATTGATAGGTTACCCTAATTTCCCCAGCCAGCTTTGACACACCCTGTCTCCCATCTCAGTATGGTCACCTGAAATTTAAATCTCATCAGAAATGTCACAAGTTCCCATTTCACTTTTTTCAATCCTATTTAAAATGCAGAAATTTGAAAAACAACAGACATTTTAGTAATCAGCAAGAATATGTTCACTGCTAAGGTTAGAAGATTATCTTGTTCTTTATAATCAATCATAACCTCTGATCTCTGTGTTTTTCAGGATATGGCCCTGTGTTGCTCCCAGCTTTACAGTTGTTATCTTATGACAATTTCTAAGTATTTTTCTACTATACTTGGGCTGAGAAAGTTTTTACTTACTTTGTAGTTATTCTGCCTGAAAATTTTCCTGACCATAATGTATCTTGGCTTCAATGGATCATTTCTCTAATGTATAGAGATCACTTTCAATTATTCCCATCTGTGAGCTGTTATTCACAGAATTATTAGCCATTAGGTCATAAAAGACAGGAACTATGTCTCCCTAGATGTAATAAGGTACATATCTTAGACTTCCTAGATGAAAGAACTAAATTATGTTATTTTTATTGTTGTTTCTCTCAGTTCTGTAATATATATAGGTGCCGTTATCACTGCAGTACCCAAGAGGAAGGTGAGGAATTCAAAATTATTGTAAGAACTGGAAATTTTATTCATTCTCAAATCCTGTTTAATTATTTATTTTTAGGTACCAAATGAAATTACTACTTGGAAATTATTATTATTATAATAAATGCATGGAATGCTCACTATAAAAACTGACTTCAAATGCGAAGTTTTCTTTAAGTCATCAAAAATTTCTAAAGATGTAGTACTTTACTTATGAATTAAAATATTATATTTATGTTGAGGTAGAAGTTACTTCTTTAGAAAGGAGCTTTATTGCTATGAAAATATATATACATAGTATAAATTGCAAAAAATTACATTGGTCATAAAACACCATTCCCTATATTATTTTTATTTCCAAATATAGAGATATTTTTAAATCATAAATAAAACATTATATTTTTGTATTTTTTAACTCATAAATAAAATCCCTTAAAGTTTTTTTCATGGTGCACTTCAGGATTCTGGCTAATTAGCTCATGATTCTTAAATTTCTTTTAAGGAAAAATATACTTCATTTGGACTTAAGAAAATATGTAAATGTCTACTTATGTAATGCAATTAATTTTGGTTTCTATTTTTAAGCCACCACCATAAATCCCTCTATTTCCTTGGCAACTTTGGGGCCTCCACTCTACCCTGCTTTAAATATTTATATCTATGCCTACAAAAGGAAGCTTGGTATCCTTGGAAGTGAATTAATAAGTGCAAACATTTTTCTAAGTTCAGTGATTTTTTTTTCTTCCAGCTCTCAGACCCAATTATCTCTACTTTACTTGTTATTCAACCATGTAAAGTCCTCTGAGTCTCTACCTGCTGATTGATGTATCACTTAACAATGCTTGGCACGTTTCTTTTTTCCCCCTTTCTGTGTATGCACACACACACACAGTGAGAAGCTATCTCATAATTTTCTGTTGAGCAAAAAGAGCAACTCCATTGGCACAAGGAATGTCCCCTGTTCGTCCATCCCAGCCAAAGACCCACAGGCTGTAGACCAGAGTGTGCACTGCAGTTGCAAACTGGCTGGCAACTGGAGCCCAGGGTCAGTGATGGATTGCCACTAGCCCAGAGCCCTGGCTTAATCTTGTGTCCAATGTGAGACTGAGTCACTCCAGCAGGCTAGCACCATTTTGACATTTCAATCTTGCATGCTGCCTACAAAAGAAGTACAGTACTACTAGCAAGCATGAATTGCTCATCAAGCTGTCCTCCTAGGAACTGGGACCAGGCACAGAGTCCCTAGAAAATCTGTAGTCGTGACTCCTTGAATATCTGGTCAACCCTATGTGTTGGGTGGAGGATTAAAGAAACAGGTATCCATAAGAGAGCCATTTCAGACTGGGATATTATCTTAGCCTATTCATGCTACTATAATAAAATGTCATAAACTCCATTGCTTGTAAACAAGAGAAATTTATTTCACAAAGTTCTGGAGTTTGAGAAGTATAAAATTAAAGTCCCAGCAGATTCAGCACCTGGTGAGGGTGTTAGTGTATGGAATGATGTCTTCTCCCTGAGTCCTCAAATGTCAGCCAAAACAGACAAGCTCCTGTGGGCCTACTAATCCCCCTCATGATGGCTCCTCCTTCATGAACTCATCACCTTCCAAAACCTCCACCTTTAATTTAAATCTATCATCTCGGGGGTTAAGATTTCAACATGTGGATTTGAGCAGGACAAAAACATCCAGGCCATCTCATTGCTAGTCTCAGCTAATCTCAGGTACCAGAGAGAATCTCAGGAAATTCCAAGGAAGGCATTCCAAAGTGCAGTGATACCCTGAGGCCTAGGTCTCTGAGCAAGGACCTTACTTGTTCCAATCAAAGTACAATCTGCCAGGCTCAAAAAGGCAACATTCTAAAAAGTAGCTTCTAAGAGTCCAAGAGAGAAGCTGTCACACTTCTGACCTAACCTTGGTTATCTCACACATTACATTTCTCTCTCTCTCTCTCTCTCTCTCTCTCTCTCTCACACACACACACACACACACACACACACACACACACACACAAACAAGTCACTATGGTCAGACCAGAATTAAGGGAAAAAGAATTAGACACCACTTTGATAGGGAAGGTCAAGGTCAAATTGCAATGAAATCATTGCGGGTATCCACAGGAGATCCATTTCAGACTGGAATATTATCTTAGTCTATTCATGCTACTATAATAAAATGCCATAAACCGTGTGGTTTACAAACAATAGAGATTTATTTCATAAAGTTCTGGAGGTGGAGAAAATAAGATTGAGGTAGCAGCAGATTCAGCATCTGGTGTGGAAAATCATCCACAAAAAATGGAAGCTGCCACTACTGTCCTAACTAAACTTCTTCTTCATAGCACTTAGTGTTTTCCTATATTCCCCTATTTATTTTTTTCTCTGTTATCCATCAGATTTTTACATAATCTAATGACTAAATACCAGCCCCTTGAATATGTTGATAGCAGACGTTAATATAAGGAAGCAAAAGCAAAATGTCTGAAAACACAGAAAGGGTGCCAATAAATTCTATAAATTGATATACAATTAATCACATACTGGTTAAGCAGATAAAAAGTACCCGGTGAAAGAGACTTTTACCTTCATTTAAAAAGTCAATTTCAATAGAAAACGGTCAGATTCTTCAAGTAACAATTCAGCCCTTTGCCACAGAGCGTTTATTTCATATATAAAACTTGGCTCTGCTAGTTCAGTGCAACACAATGGGGATAAGAAAGAAGACAAAACCTCTGGGCAGAGCGGTATGTGTGCCGGGGACAGAATTACTCCCAGAAGCCTCAGCTTTTGGAGTAAGGAACTGAGAAGCTCTAACGGCAAAGGTGAAATTAATAGCTTTAATCTGTATATCTATTCTTATTCCAGTCTGTTCCGGCCCACAATGTCTGGAAGATTTTACTCTCAGAAAAAAAAAATTCAGTACTTTACAAGACTGTCAATTTTTTTGCTAATCTTCAGATGCTGAAAATCATTTTAAATCCATTCCTGTCATTTTGGATTTGCATAAGTGTCTCGAAAGAAAAGTCTAAAAAGGCAAAGGCTGATTTAGTGTGAATGAACATGCCGTAAAACATTTCAAACCTTACATCATTCATGTAAATCTTTCATGATTTAAAATTTTTCAACTTGCCAATAACAAGTATTCCAGTGTTAGGCTAGATACAGTAGCTAAGCCCAGGAAGGCTCTTCCATTAAAATCCTCCTTCCAGAGGCACTTATAAGTTTGAGGGAGGGTAAAAAATATATCTTTCATTTCAGGCTGGAATTTGCAATCTTAGCCCAAACACATGCTGCTTTAGTTGACTGTTAGGGTTTATATCTAGCTGTCACATCTATGTGCTCATAGATGGGGCTTTGGGGAGGTGATTGGATTAAGGGACGTGATACTCATCACTGAATGAGTCCACTGATGGAGTTACAGCTAAATGTGATGCTGGTTAGAGGCGGTAGCGTGGGGGCGTGGCCTGGAAGGGCCCCTTTCCTCCCCTCTTCCCTTGGCACTCTCTGCTTCCCACCACCATGTCATGAGCTGTTTCTCCTCTGCCACGCCATTCTGCCTTCCTCCCATTCCCTGGAACCAGCTGACTACGGACTGAAACCTCTACAAACTTGGAGCCAAAACATTTGTTTCCTCGGATAAGTTGTGGGTGTTAGGGATATTGTGTCTCAGCAGTGAGAAACTAACTAGACAGTGAAGAGGAAAATTCGATAGAGCTTCATTAAGATGGTAAAGACAAATAAGGTAAAGCCGCCAGTGAGAGGGGGTATTTTTGATATTCAAATTCTATCTCCACATCAGTTCAGTATAAAATGTTTAGTAGAGCCATTGATTGGAAAAATCATTTCCTTATTGTTTGTCACCATGAACATGTTTTACTTAGATACTAGTTTTCAATAATGAAATAGAGATTTGACCAATCTCTAAATCATTTGTCAATGCCTGGTACAGAAGAAGAAACTGTGCTCCAAAGTATCAATTTGTATCAAACACGAGTTACCTATTCATGACACCACCTTTGATTCAGGGCATACAGAAATCTTCACTCTAAGTTGTGCTATAAAAGTCTTTAGAATTTCAACTGTGTTTCTCAAAATCCCAAACTGTTAGTGATTTAAACCATCACTGGGTGACTTTCACACTACTTTGAATTCATCCATTTGTTATTCAATTTTTTAAAGAAGAGAAATTCCATGAAAGAAAATAACTAAAATGAACATCTAAGAAACTTGACAGACATTAAGAAGCAAACAATACTTGAAAGATATATGCAAATATTCTTCAAGTTGAGGTTGAAAAAAGCATTTCATTTTCTTTATTTTTTTAATGTTACTGACCCAAGACAGCATTATTCTGTGCTTTCCACGTTCTCATTGATAAAAGTGGTTCATTTTCATTTGATGAGGGGCCCATCAGCCAATGTGTTACACTTGTCTGCAGAGAATGTGGTTAACGCATGAGAAACTGCTCCGAAGACAGCTCATCTTCACCTCTGACGATACAGGCAACAGTCTTCCACAGTTTGCTTTATGAAATGCAAAGAAGAAATTGGTCAGAGAAGCTCTCTTGCCAGAAGGCAACTAGGATTCCATTAGAAGTATACTTAAGTTTTATGTCTGGTTTATTTCACATTTGACTGAGGCAAAGTACAAACAGATAGAATAATAAAGAATGGACAGAAGGGGACAAGGGGATGGATCTCTTGCAGTAGGGAAGGGGTCCAAGGGAACAAGGGTGAAGGGTGAAGAGGAAGGGAAAGAAAAATAAGTAGAATAAAAATATCCCATGTACAGGAACTTAATAGCCTTAATGAATGTAAATATATGGCATAACATGAGCTAAGATGGATGATATCAAGAAGAATGAAAATTGAGATAGGGGATTGGAGGAAGAGGGAGGGAAGGAGGAGGGAAGGGGAAGTGGGTTAATAAGAAACAAGCTATATTACATACGTGTACCCACTCCCCAAGATCAATGTTAACTGTATTTACTGGAAACATGTACTAATAAAAATTTTTAAAGTTTAAAAATAAAACAGCAAAGGAAGAAAAGTATATTATTTTGAAAGAGGCTTTTTTCAAATGTTACTATGAATTGAACTATATCCCTAGCTCTCATTTTTTAAAATTTTGAGACAGTTCTCACTAATTTGCCCAGGCTAACCTCAAATTTGCAATCCTTTTGCCTCTGCTTCCTGAGTAGCTGGAATTACAGAAATGCACCACCACATCTGGCAGACATTCTTTTTCAGCGTAAATGCTACACACACAGAGACATCACAGGTACCACATTGAGTGATAATTTTTATCTTGTGAATTTGGGACTTTTTTTATTCTCTCAACCACTAGCAGCCCCACTGTGTATTATTTCCCCAGAGAGATCTCAAATGTTACTTTAAAAGTCAAGAAACTGCACAGTATCTAATGTGAGCATCTGAAGTATTCAGGCTATGTCTAGTCCTTTTACTTCATGTCTTGTGAACTCCTTCACATCACTGAATTCTCCAAAGCACTTGCCTCATATTTTTCTCGGATGATAGACATGGTTACACAACTTGGTGATTATACTAAAAACTACTGAATTATACACTTTCAAATGGTAACTTTTATAATGTGTAAATTATATTTTAGCTTTTAAACACAGAGAGAAAGGTAAGACCCCAAGATCTAGGCAAAGAGCCACTAATGCACAGGTCAGTGATTCCTTGGGAAGCATAAAAATATTTCAATTCCTCTTCCACATTAATACCCTGCCTTGCAGCTGGATGCAGCCTGCAGCTTGCCTCTCCCCCCACTTCCTTCAATGTTATACTAAAAAATATTTAAAAGTAAAGAAAATGTTGTTACTTCTATACATTAACTACATTACACATCTTTATATATGGCCCATTCCTCTTCATTCAAAAAAAGGGGGCAAAAAAGATAGGCTGCAGGTCATATACCACTGCTAGAGCCTGGTACAGCAGGTTCAGCTGGGTCCCCAACACTTTTCATTTTAGTGAGCAGGTGAACCTGACAGAGATTGCCTAATCGTTTAGATCTAAAATGTCCCCCAAAAGTCTTATGTGTTCAGAGGTGAGGCCTTTGGAAGGAGACTGAATCATCGGGGCACTATACTCATCAATAGATTCAACAACATCCCTTTGCCATGACCCTCTTCCATGTTATTTCTCTTAGAGCCAAATGATCATGGACTGAACCCACAAAAACCATAAGCCAAGATAAGCCTTTCCTTTAAGTTGCAAATGTCAGGTATTTTGTTCCTATGATGGAAAAGACGACTAACAGGTAGTCTATCAGAAACTTTTAGAAAATACTGATATTTTTGTGGAAAGAGATAAAAATCCTCAAGCATAAGAATAGAAGAGAAAAGAGAGAAGGACCAGACATAGAATTCTAGGGGCACCACACTCACTTATAAACATATCTGTATTTAGGAGTCCAGCATTGCTTATTGACAAATAGGATTTCACTATCAAATGTTCTAGTCCTTACATTAAAATGGTATACAGTGGTACCTCATTTTGCAATCTTAATGCATTCCAAAATTCTAGGGAAAATGGTCACATTTGTGATTGTGCAGGAAAGATGACCATGGTTGTGTTTGTCACCCAATGCAGAGTTCACAAACAAAAACAAACTTGCCAAACACTGCTATTTGTGAATAAAATTGTTCACAAACAAAAGCACCACTATATTCATAAAGACTATGTAATTCAAAATAAATAATGTTATCGCTTCTCAGCCTTTTGGCTAAGATAAAGTGTAATAAATAATGTCAATGAAAAATGTAGACAATACTTTAGACTATTGGAAAGATATATATTGATGGGTACATCTTTTCCACTCCCATATCATACCACACATGTGGCTTCCAACTTTCCTCTGCCTAAGGTTGATTCTGCTTTTGAGGTCTCAAAGACACAGACCCGGTATTTAATGTTTTGTGAAATACTGACTCTAAAATCTTCACTGAGTAATTAAGAAAGTCATTACACGCCTAGTAGAATTTAGTCATGAGGCCTTCATTCCCTAAAGAAAGAATAAAATAATCTATACAGATTAATGTGCACCAGGCCTGGTAGATTTGAAGCCAATAACAAGACTCTTAGTGAAAGCTTCCTATGATTAAGTGGTTTATTTGAATTGCATGTTATGTGAATTTTTCTTAGCAGACATTTAAATAAGTAATAGAACTGCTTTCTTCTTATTCTTCTACAATGCAGGTGAATTTTAATTTACTGCTTTAATACCATTTACAAAAGAAATGGAGAATAATATATATTTCCGCTAATACTAATGTTAAGGCCATTAAGTTATTAATTACATATAATATAAAACTGGAACATAACTTGTAGTAATCCTTAACATATTACCCTTATAATACACAATCAATCAAGGTTATTTGCCCTTTGAAGTTTCAATTGTTTAAACAAATGGAGGAACCAGTTTCAAGAATAGGACAAAGCCTACAACATTTGAAAAGCACTGAAACCTAACTTTGATCTAGAAGGACTATATCTTAGCACAAAACATTATTTTTCATAAACTGATTTTGTTCACCATTCCATAGTATATGTATATAGTTATTTATATTGATCCACAGGGTAGGGTATTAGGAGGTGGGGCTTTTGGGTGAATTCTTAGGTCGTGAGCCTCATGGCCTTAATAAGTAGATTAATGTTGCTATAAAAAGAGCTTATAGAAGTAAGTGCTCCTAGGGCCAGGGATTTAGCTCAGTGGCACTGTGCCTGCCTTGCAAGTGCAAGGTCCTGAGTTCAATCTTCCCAAGTACAAAAAAAAAAGAAAAAGAAGTAAGAATTCCTTCTTCTGCTCTTCTGCCATGTAAGGACATGGCACTTCTCCCCTATGGAAGACCCAGTATCTTAGACCCTAACCTTAACTTTAACCTCCAGAACTGTGAGCAATAAATTTCTATTGTTCATAAATTACACCATCTATGGTATTCTGTTACAGCAGTACAAAACAGTCTAAGACAATAACCTCAAAAGAAATGTTAATCCACTGAATTTCCTAAAGTCAGCATTGTGAGCCTGCCTTTGAGGTCTTGGCAATCATGATGAAAACATAAACTCTTGTCACAGATATGGTACCAGATACATCTCAGCATCATACACTTAGCAAGCAATGACTAATATCCACTATTACTATCTACTATTGTCCTTGGCAGTAAAGATACCAACACAAATAAGACATAAGCCCCTTCCTCAAGCACATGGTCTAGTAAAGGTTATTGGTACTTTTAACACTAGGTAGGTGCTGTGAAGTATGCATACAAGAAAAATAAAAACAACAAAGAAAAGAGTAGTTATTCCTACTTGGATATTGGGATAATAGCTCTTAAAAAGTTAAATCAGAAACAAACAGTGCTGAATTTTAAAAGTAACAAGCAATTCTTTGGTGAACAAAGAGGTTATGTCAGTCAGGATTACAGAAAGAAACACATGGTAGCCTCCAAGTAAGCTTATGTGTGGAGGGTTTATTTACAAACATCTTTTATTTCTGAATAAAGACTTAACATCTTTTAAAAACAAATAATAATTAAATAGTTAAAGACACTAAAAACTACCATTTAAGCACTGACAGTATATCAAGTGCTTCTTTTATAACACCCAACAAAGGTATTCACCTACTCATTCATTCCTTCACTGGGTGAAAACCCAACAACCCCTCACCATTGGTCACACACTGAGGAATGAGGATAGATTTATGAAAAAGCATTCAACGTCTGTTCTTTCATAGACATTTCACAGGAGGAAGCAAATAATAATTAAACAAGATAATTTTGACTAAGTAAATATTACAAAAAAATAACTAGATGGCTAACATTAATCAAAGTGGCCGAGTAAAGATATAAGGATCTACTCTAGACAAGGCCTCTCTCAAAAGAAGAGAGTTGAGATACAACTTAAGTGATGAGTAAGAGCTTGATTCCAACTATATGACTATTTGGTATAAGCAAAGCTAAGGAGACATTAAAAAGGGAATTCATTGTTGTGAGGTAAGAAAGGATGAATAGAAGAACACAGAGGATTTCTAGAGAATTGAAACCACTCTATACAGTATATACTAGTATGGTGGATACATGTCTTATACCTCTTTCAAAATCCATACAGTGTAGAACAGCAAGAGTGAAGCCTACTGAAAATAATAGACTTTGAGTAACAATGTATCACCATCTTCAGTTATATCAAATGTGCTCATTTGGTGGGGGGTGTTGATAATAGAATAGGCTATCTGCAGTGTGGGGTACAGGGTATATGGGAAATCTCTGCACCTTCTGTTCTATTCTGCTCTGAACCTAAAATTGCACTAAAAACTAAATTCTTTTAAACTTTTTTAAAACTTGATCTAGCTCACAACAGAGCTCAGTTGAATTTGCTGTGATTCAAGCTAAAAGGATATATTAAAACACTAAGGTATGTTAGTGTTATGAGAATTGCTTCTGGTTAACCTGTTGGAATCTGGACTGTCTAAAATGCACTCATCTGTTTGGTGAATTTCAACACTATGTCTGAATTAGGTGATTATGTTGAGAAAAATTGTGATTGCTACATTTTCAAACTAAGAAACATGTTAGGAGATGGATTGGACCAGAACGGATATGAAATGAAAATATGTGAAAGGTAGAAAATTAGAGGGTATTAAGCAATTGCAATGCATCTGAGTAAAAGCAAAAGCAGTTTTCATTCAGCATGAACCATTATGTCAGCACTGAATGTCACTGGTTACTATAGGAACTTGGGTATGGAAAATAAAAACAGCTGGATTTATGACTCCCATAAAAATGTTACACAGCTGCCTACTACTCCCAGTGAAGAGTATTGAGACTGGTAAACAGTGAGACTCCTACATATAAGTATGTAGGGGAAAATGGAAAAATTAGTAAATCTGTAGATCTTAAGTTATAGATGAAATATTTTTAAATTATTTTGCTACTGGTTTATTCTGACAGTTAAAAGCATAAAATTTCCATGTATAATTTCAAAAAATATTTATTAAGTCAAATTTGGTCTCTCATAAAACAAGCCTACAAAATTTATTGTCCACTAATCACACTCAAATAACTGTTTCAAATAACTAACTGAAGGACTCCAAGTTTATGATTGTATATAATATTAATTATACTTCAGAAAATCAACAGTAGTCATTTAAAATCATAGCATATTCATAGCATTATTTGATATTCCTGTAACTAACAAGGAAATATAAATATTCCATATGTTATTCTCTTAATTTCCTTTTATTCTAACCCCAGTATTTATCTGAATTCAGATCCTCATCTCCTGAGATATGGACAACCGCAGTAAACACTTAAACTGATGCAACTGTTCTCTTCTAATCCTTTCTCCATGCTGCCACCTGAGCTGTCTTTCAGAAACATCACTGTCTCTTAGAAACTCGGGATCCAGGCAGCCACCTCCGCCCGCGGCGCTCCGCGGACCTTCTTCCCCCAACAGAGGTCCCAAAGCAAAAAACAGACCTATTTGGAAGAAATGCATTTAGAGGACAACACCTGCTTCTGTCCAAAGGAAGAAAGAGAAAATGAACAAACATCTTTCAGCAATCAAAATCCCAGGCAAGACCAGAAAGGGGGCTTTCGCAGCTCCTTCCGCTAACTCTTTAAAAGGAAAAATGGGAATGCAACTGGTGAAGATTTCTGTGGTCCTTGGGGCTGGTGGTGACATCAAAGCTTTCCCATTTCCAGATTTTTAGCTCCAGTGGATCAGAATATAGGGGAAAAAACTAATGAGAATCCCTCAGTGGATCCTTCACCTACGAAACAAGATTTCTTCAGAAACCGACTTGCTCTTGCAAATGACCTTGACCAAGGAACAGCTGTGTAAAACATACTTAAAGTTGTAGTCTCAAGTGGTAAGATGAGGATAAAGAGCTTGTATATATCTGTGTAGGAATATATATATATTGATGTATAAATCCCCGAGGAAAACTAATATAAATACATATGAAACTAAATCAACATACAAGACATTGAAAAGATGAAGATTAATCTATGGTTAAGACTTGACTTTTTGAACTTCAACACTTGGGAAAAGGGAAATGAAGACTTTTCACATCATTATAGAAAAGCACAATAAATTTGGAGGAAAAATAAATCTTTATAAGAACAAAAAAAAAAAAGAAAAAAGAAACTCGGGATCCCCTAACACTATTCAGACTGCTCGCTTGGGTATACATGTGTTTTGATAGCCAGGATCTAACCAATATTTTAAGTTTCATCCTTAAAAAGTAGAATGACCATGTAACTTACTTTTCATATTTGCGTACTTTTGATAGTAAAAGAGAGAGCTAGTAATAATTAACCTGAGGCAACAAACTTAAACCAGACTGTCAAGGCAAAGGAGCAAATATAATTAGCTTATTTAAGAGCCAACAGTTCCTTTATTTTTTCAGGTTAGTTGTTCTCCTCTCCGAGCTCTGTAGCAATTTCACATAGTGTGAGTTTTTTCACAAAGTGTTGTGAATTTTCTCATGATTATATATTACCCCCACTAGGTTCAACATTCAAGAAGTCAAAGATATATCTTTGCATCCTGGATACCAAATATAGCACCAAATAATTAAAAATATTCAATAAATATTTTGGTGGGGAAACAGGAGACTAAAAGATGTAATTGGAAGAAAAGGCCAATAAAGATCCAAGAAATAGAACAAAGATCAAGTAGAGATCTGGTCACTTAAATGAACCTATAAAATTATGTTGCATTGGAATGATATTTGAGTATTTATGCCAAAGGAGAAGAATACAAATAATTACCAAACCACATATGTATCATAGATTTTGAACTTTATATTTGCTCCTTGAGATAAAGAATAATTCTGCATGCTCCCCTTCCATAGCAATATAAAAGATAAAAGATAAAACAAAATTTTAAGTCTTATTGTAAAAATATTTTGCAACATGTTAAATGACATTTATTATGGTTCCAGAAATATCCAACCCAGATCTACTATTCCTTCTCCATTTCTTATTAAGGATGATCCTGCAATTATTCTGCTCTGTTGATAAAGATGGATCATACTTTACTCTTTACAAATGTTCCTCTCCTGTGTGATGTTTACCATACAGGACTTAACAGCTGATTCTGAGTAATCTCCATAGCAAAAATAAGTAAATAATATGTACCAGTTCCCCACAATGGATGTATTTATTAGGTATCATAAAAATATACAAAAATGATTCCATTGCTCCCAGCCCAGAGGAAGGGGCTTTAAGGACACCTTTCCATCACTCACAGCCCAGAAGAAGGGGCTTCTGGGCCACCATTCCAGCACCCCCCACCTGGTGAAATGAGAAGACACATAAACAAGTCTCAAAACCAGAATATCAGACTTCCAGATCACCTACAGCAACCCCAAAGGGAAATGAGATGGAACACTCTGATACTCAAACACCTGGACTCCCTGAACAGGCAACAAAAGAGGATCTGGAAAAAATAAAATCACAAATAATTTCTCAGATAACAGCAGAGATTGTGCCCATAGTGCAAGATATGAATAATAAATCTAGAGCCAACACAGATTAAAAAAAAATAGAGGAGCTGAGGAACATGAAGGAATCCCAACATAGGAAACAAATGGAATCCATAAAACAGATACATACAGATTTCCAGGAGATTAAAAACTCCATTGAAAGTCTACACAGCAGAATAAGCCAATGTGAGGACAGAATTTCAGATATAGAAGATAAGATTGCAATTAGTGACTGGGAAAATAAAAATTGCTTTAAAATAGTAAGGGACCACAAGAAATCAATCCACCAGCTGCTAGACAATGCAAAGAAGAATAACATAAGACTGACTGGAGTCAATGAAGAAACAGGAGAGAGTGGAGATGACATAAAAAAAACTCTTCACAGAAGTAATGGCAGAAAACTTCCCAAGCAGGGGAAAACAACTTGACATACAGATAAGTGAGGCATATAGGACTCCAAATAGCCTTGATCAAAAAAAATCTATACATAGGCATATAATTGTTAAGATTCCAGAAACACAACAGAAGAACAAAGTTCTACAGTTAGAGAAAAGAAACAAATCACATACAAAGGAAAGCCCATCAGAATTACAGCAGACTCCTCAACACAAACCCACAAGGCAAGAAGAGCATGGAGCGATGTATTTCAAGCCCTAAAGGAAAACAGCCTCCAACCCAGATTGATGTACCCAGCAAAACTATCTTTCAAGATTGATGGAGAAATAAGGCACTTTCATGACAAAGAGCACCTTAAGAACTTCATGAATACCAAACCAGCACTACAGAATTTTTAGATAATATGCTAGGTACAGACAATGAGGATCACAACCCCAGAAAGGACAGGAGAATGAATCCATTGGGTGCAACAAAAAATTAAATGTCAAGGGGGAGAATCCAACAAAAAGAAACTGTCATGACAATGAAAAGTCAATACATATCAGTTATAACCATCAATGTTAATGTTCTCAATTCACCAATCAAAAGAAATAGACTGGCAGAATGGACCAAGAAGCCAAATCCTACAATATGTGGCGTATAAAAAACACACTTAATTCAAAAAAAACCTCATAGATTGAAAGTTAAAGGGTGGAAAACAATACTCCATGTGATGGGAACCTGAATAAAAGCAAGAGTAGCTATTTTCTTTGCACATCAAGTGGATTTCAAACCAACACTGATTAAGAGACACAAAAGAGGACACTACATACTTGTAAAGGGAATAATCCAACAGGAAAAGATGACAATCATAAATATATATGCACCAAACACTAGTGTGCCCAACTATATAAAACAAATACTAACAGACATGAAAAGTCATATATGCACTAAAACAATAGTAGTGGGGCACCTCAATATCCCACTGTCACAAATAGATAGATCAACTAGACAAAAACTAAGTAATGAAATACTAGAACTCAATCAAACTCTTGAATACATGAATTTAACAGATGTTTACAGAGTTTCCAACCCCACAAAATCAGAATACACATTCTTTTCAGCTGTTCATGGGTTGTTTTCTAAAATAGACCATGTACTTGCTCATAGAACGTGTTTAACTGCATGCAGAGGAATTGCAGTTATCCCCTGTATATTATCAGACCATAAGGTGATGAAATTGGAGATCAATAGCATAATAAACTGCAAGAATTTCATAAACACATGGAAATTGAACAACACACTTCTGAATAACCAATGGGTCATAGAGGAAATTAAAGAAGAAATCAGACAGTTCCTACAACTAAATGACAATGCCAATACAACATATCAGAATCTATGGGACACAATGAAAGCAGTCTTACAAGGGAAATTCGTAGCAGTGAGTACTCATATTAGGAAAACACAGTAAGCTCAGTTACACAATCTGATGCTGAACCTCAAGCTTCTGGAAAAAGAAGAGGAGGACAAATCCAAAATTCATACAAGAGAGGAAATTATAAAGATCAGAGCAGAAGTCAATGCAATGAAGACTAAGAGAACAATACAAAAAAATCAATGAAGCCAAGAGTTGGTTCTTTGAAAGAATAAACAAAATTGACACACCCTTAGGCAACCTTAAAAAAAAAGGAAAGAAAAAGCCCAAATCTATGCAATTAGGAATGAAAAGGGTGAAATTACAATGGGCCC
>NW_004624731.1:19770657-19828694 GCF_000247695.1 Heterocephalus glaber | reverse complement strand
TATATACAAAATAATAAAAAAAATTGAATGAAAGTTATAACTTTAATGAAAACATCTATGCCCGTAAATGATCTACCAATCACAGATCCCGATGAAAATGCTCAGATCTTCAAATCTTTTTTCTTATTTGCAAATGCATATATTTGATTTTTTAAATATTTGATTTAGAAATGATGTAAAGGGCTTTAAAATGAAAATATATTTTCATAGAAAAAACTTTTTTGTTACTTCAATAACATCGATTTTCCTGAGATATACACTCTTAATTGGTAAAATGTGTGGGGAAGTCCTCTTCCACAGTTCTGCAAACCTTCACCCTAAGTAAAGCCCCTGTTCCCTTTTCAAAAGTCTCAAGACAGCCTCATTAGCTGCCGGAGAATCAAGTACAATGGTGCCTCAGTTCATGAATGCATTTGTTTGTGAACAATTTGGTTTGCAAACAAAAGCATTTAGCAAAATTTTGTTTTTGTTCAGAACTCTGCGTCAGGTGACAAACAAAAACATGGCCATCTTTTCCAAGGTTATGGAATAAATTAAATTCATGAATTGAGGTACCACTGTATTACTTGTGATGCACAGACACACAAATTACACTTAAATATTAAATATTATACTTAAATATTACTTATAATATTACTTATAATACTTATAATATATACTTAAATGTACTTAAATATTAAATATTATACTTAAATCAAGATATTTCTAATTCCTTTTTTTCCACCAACCTTGCTGGTCACATGTCCTTATAGTGCTGCACTTTCTCCAACTATTTTTCTTTTTGAAAATACTTATGCTATGAAAAATAACATGTTTATTGCAGACAACTTAGAAAATATAAGGAGGAAAAATAATCAAACAAAAATTATGCATAGGAATAGCAATATCCAAAGATACTCTAATTACATATTTGGGGCACTTCATTGCCTGCTTCCTCTAGAACCATATCATCTAGAAACTTCCTCCACCCGCAGCCCGGGATGTTGGGCAGAATTAGATGTATTAAGCCACAAGGCCCTATTCTTTCTGATCACAGCTGATTGGATTAAGAAGATAATATTTTTTATTTTTTAAAACATGTATTAGTACATGTTTGTAATACCTAGTAATTACATCTGACTTGGGAGATTGGTATTTATGCATAGCAAGTCCTGATCATTTTTACTCTCCCTCCGCCTTCCCTTCAATTCTCGACTTTCAAAAAATATTAATTTCATCCTCTTCATATTCTGTCTCAGAATTTGAATTAAGACCCAGGGAAACTGATAATAATAATAATAGTAGCTGCCACTGATGTTTACATGTTACATAATCATGTAAAATTTGTGTGTATGAAAGGTGGAGGAGACAGAAACACAAAAAATAAGAGCAGCCATACAATCCTGAAGAGAAAAGGTGATCAAGATAGCACAACTAGTGGCTGTCAGTCCTGGTTCCTATGAAGTCTGGAAAAAATTCAGTTCCTGAGTTTCCTAATTTTATATGTGCTAATAATTTTTCATTACCTTTATTGAATGGATCATGGGTCCACAGCCTGAGGTAGGGATATACATTTATTATAAAAATAATGCAACGGTATGTTTTTTTGTGTCCAACTTTTTATTTTCACTGTTTAAATTTATGGGGCATAGTGTAATAATTCAATACAAGTATGCAGTGTAAAATGGTCAGACCAGGATAGTATTTCAACCTTCTTAAATTTTGATTAGCACATAATAATTGTACATATTTATGGGGTACAGTTTGTTGTTTTGATATATATGTGTACTACATACTGATCAAATCAAGGTTATTAATATTTTTATCATTACCTTGTGACTGGAGACTTTGAGCCCCTCTCTTCTAGCTATGCATAAACATATAATGAGTTATTATATACTATTCTCCTCACACTGTCTGTAGAACCCTAGAATTTACTATTTCCATCTAACTGTGTTTGGGTAACCCTTATCTAACTTCCCACTGTTTTTCCTTGCCTTCACTTTTCACATCTTCTAACATATCTATATATCCTAGTTGACTTTTTTAATATCCACATATGAGAAAAAATATGTGACATTAAGTTTCCTGCATTAGGCTTACTTTATTTAATTTAGCATCCTCCACTTCCATCCATTTTGCTACAAACAATGGGACATCATTCATTTATGGCTGAATATTATTCCACTGTTGACACCAAATATGTAGGCCACATTTTCTTTATTCACCCATCTGTTAATGGGCATCTAGATTGATTCTATATCTTACCTGTTGTGAATAATGCAGCAACAAACAGGAGTATCCAGATATCCCTTGGATACATTGAGTTCATTTCCTTTGGTTACATGCCCAGAAGTGAGATAGCTGGGTCATATGACAGGCCTAATTTAGTTTCTTGAGCATACTCCATACTGTTTTACATACTGGCTTCATTAATTTAAATTTCTATCAATAGTGTATGAGAGTTTCCTTTTAGCAATATCCTTACCAACATTTGTTGTTTTTTGTCTTTCTATAACACCCATTCTAGCTGGGGGAGGTGATTCTGTGGTTTTGATTTGCATTTCTCTGATGCCTAATGAAGTTGAGTACATTTCATAAATTTGTTGTCTACTTGAATTTCTTCTTTAAGGAAGTCTAACTTTTGTCCAATATTTAATTGGATTACATTCTATTGAGTTTTTAAATTTTCTTCTATATTCTAAATGTTAAACTTTTGGCAGATGAATACAGTAATTCCTTGGTTCACAAATGCTTCTGTGTGCAAATAATTCAGTTCACAAACAAAAGTATAGGGCAAAATTTTGCTTCCCTTTACAAACCCCTCATCATGACAAACACATGACAAACACAACATTTTAGCAATATTTATTCTTTCCAGTCCATGAATAGGTATATCTTTCCAGTTCTTGGTTCAATTTCTTTCATGAGCTTTATGATTTTCTTTGGAAAGGTCTTTAAATTTATACCTAGGTACTTTTGTAGCTTTGATGAATGGAATTAGTTTCAGTACTTCTTTCTCCTCAAGCTCATTGGTGGTTTGTAGAAATGCTGCTGACTTTTGTGTGTTTTGTATTCTACTTTACCAAATTCATTTATCTTTCAATGAAGTCTTTTAGGGTTTTTTTATATAAAATCATTTCATTTGTAAATATGGATAATTTGACTTCTTTCTTTCCACTTGCCTAATTGCTCCAGCTAAGACTTCCAGGACTATATCGAACATAGGTGATAACAATGCATATCATTTTCTTGATTCAGATCTTAAAGGAAAAACCTTTACCATTACCCCACTCAATACGATGTTGACTGTAGGTTTCTTCTGTGTGACTTTTGTTGTACTGAAGTACGTTCCTTCCATACATAAAATTTGTTCAGAGTTTTTATCATGCAGGAATGTTGAATTTTATCCAATGAATTTTTATATCTATTGAGTAATCATAAGATTTTTGTCTTTTCCTTTGTTCCTGTGATTATACTTATTGACGTGCATAGAACCATTCTCGCATTGCTGGAATAAATCCCATTTTGTCATGAATGATCTTTCTCATGAGCTATTGGATTCCTTTTGCTAGTATTTTATTGATAATTTGTGCAACTATGTTTATTGGAGATATTGGTCTATTTTTTTTCCTTTCTCCACATTGTTGTTGTTGTTTCCTTTTCTAGTTTTAGTATCAGACTAATGCTGGCCTTCCAGAATGATTTTAGAATAGTTCTCTTTTTTCATTCTTCAAATAGTTTGATGGAGCTGATACTAATTCTAGCTTAAAATTTTGACAAAATTCATCCATGAAGCCATCCAGTACCAGATTTTTCTTTTTGGGGAAACTTCTTTTTTTTTTTTTTTAACAAAATGCAAAGATTTTTACTTATATTACTTTTTAAAATACTGCAATGTCATAGGAGACTGATATTTATCCCCCAAAAACTTCAGTAACACCTCTAGTACTCATGCATTTTATAAAAACATCAAAGTGCCAGGGATATAAATAACCATTTATAAACTCGAAAAAGATGCACTTACAAAGTTTTATTTTGCACGAAATTTAAAGATGGTGATCTAGAAGTCATAAGTATTTCTGAATAAGGATGAAGACCCATCTGTTTGTTATCTTTCAACTTTTGTACTATAATTTTGCCAAATTCTTCTCCTTGGATATCAGTGGTGTCCAGTAATTGTCTGACTTTTGAGGTCCTTGTAGGCTTGGTACTAATAAGTTCATAGTCCTCTTTCATGAAGGGCAACCAGTGATTGGTTAAGGCAGGCTTCAGTCATTTGGCTCACAATGTCTTCCCTCTTCCTCTGGACCCATTGCTGGGTTATACCAGGCTGCAGGTGCTCTGAATTTCCTTCAGCCAAGAGCAAGAGTGGATTTCTTACTTCTAAAGAGCCTGGGGCGGTGCTATGATCACACAATGTCACCCTTTGAAATGCAGAAACAGTATTATCCCAACTGTGATTTACCAGACAGTGATGCAGCTTCATAGAAAAGCAGTCTTGAGTTTTTAACAGGTAAAAATAATCTTTGGTTTGAGGAGCCGACTGGGACCTAAAAGTTCCTAGAAAAGAACTGCTTTTGTGAAGCTGAGAGAATCCACAGGACTCCTCCTGTGGACTATGATTCACAGCTATGTTCAGCGGTGACTCCATTTTCTTTTTGTCACATAAGTGAATAGTACTTGAAGTACTCTGTAACTTTTAGCTGGATAACAGCTTCGAGAAAAGTTATCTCTTCAAATGTTCTCAGAAGTGGTTCAAGTTCTATTCAACATTTTAAGAAAGATGGTCTTTCATCTAGGTTTTGTGCCTATCCACATTCTATTAGTGAGATCATCAGAGCTTGATGAGGTATATCAAGTGGCAAACTTTCTTCATTAGTGTCATGTCAACATCCCTGTGATACACTATACATGATCTGCAAAGGATTGGTGACTTCTTCAAAAGACTGTGTTCTGCATAACACTTCCCATGTGATAATTGCAAAGCTAGATATATCATGCTTCACGCTGGGCCTGGTTTGTGTCCAGGTTCATAGTTTTCAGGTGGCATATAGACAACTGTCCCTCCTTCTGGTGAAGGGAGAGACAATTACCTCGTGACTGTGAGAGGAACATCGTGAGCCATTTTGATAAACCAAAATCTGCAGTTTTAACGTGGAATTCATTATCCAACAAGATATTTTGAGTCTTCAAGTCATGATGGAGTAGAGGAGTATTGTGTAGGTAATTTACACCAAGTGCAATTTCATGCAAGAGGCAAAATCTTAATGGCCAAGAAACATCACGATATTCACTTTTCCTATGTAGCAGTTCATTCAGTGATCTGTTTGGCATATATTCAGTAACTATTTCCAAAAATTCAGCCTCAACGCAAATGCCCCAAATTGGAAGAATATAACTGAATCTGGCTTTGTGTAAAATTTCAGCTTCTCAAGACATCATCTCTTTCACTGTCGAGCAGCGGAGTGTGGGTGTGCAGGTGCTTCACAGCCACCTGGACGCGCCAGAGGCGCCTCGGCTCAGGTAGCGCAGGTCTGCGAACTTGGGGAACCTGGTGGTGGGCCGGCCGCGCTGCAGATGGGCTCCTGGTTCATGGCGACGGTGGCGGGCGGCACGGATCCCGCCGGGCGCTAGGTCACCAGGCCGCCCATCCCCGCCGTCCCGCTGGCCGCCGTGCCGGGCCGGAGCCTTCCCGAGCCTCTGGAGCCCTAGTCGCTTTCTCTCGCGCCCCCGCCGGAAGGAAACTTATTACTGACTCAATCGCACTACTTGTTGTTGGTCTGTTTGGCTTTCCTGTGTCTTTACGGTGCAATTTTGGTAGATTATATATTTTGAAAAATTTATCTATTTCTAGGTTTTCCAATTTGTTCGTGTATACTCGTTTTCAATAGTCTCTAATAAACTTCAATATTTATGTGATATCAGTTGTAATGTTTCTTTTTCATCTCTAATTTTATGTATTTGGCTCTTTTTCCTGGTTAGTCTAGTTAAAGGTGTATTAATTTTGTTTATCTTTTAGAAGAAGCAGCTCTTTGTTTCATCTTTTGTGTTACTTTTATAGCCTCCATTCATTTATTTCTGCTCTTATCTTTGCTATTTATTTCCTTCTACTAATTTTGGATTTCATTTACTCTAGCTTTCCTAGGCCTTGGGATACAGCATTAGGTTGCTTCTTTGAAATATTCCTATTTTTATAATGCAGGCATTGATTGCTATCAACTTCCCTCTTAGCACTGCCTTTCTTATATCCCATAACTTTTGGTATGTGGTGTTTCTATTTTCATTTATTTTAATCTTTTTAATCCCTTTTGATTTCTCTAATAACCCATTACTTATTCAGCAGCATGTTATCAAATCTTCATTGTTCTGTTTAATTTCTGAATATTGATTAGCTGTTTGGTTTTAGTTTTATTCCACCATCATCAGAAAATACAGAAAGACAATGTTTTCAATTCATTTTGCATTTGTTGAACATTGTTTTGTGTACTTATAGCCTATTCTAGAGAATGTTCTATGGACCAATGAAAAGTATGTGTACTTTGAAGCTATTGGATGAAATATTCTGTAAATTTCCATTGAATCCACTTGACCTACAGTGTAATTTCACTGTGATGCTTCTTTGCTGATTTTGTCATCATGATCTCTCCATCGATTAAAGTGGGGTATTAAAGTCTCCCACTATTATTGTATTGTATCTTTTCTCTCCCTGTACATCTAATAATTTTTATTTTAAAAATGAGGTTCATAAACATGATCCATTGACAATTACATAGTGACTGTCACTTTACAGTCTTTGTACTGTGGACCCTTGACTTATGAACTTGATTGATTCCCAAGGGCTGTTAGTTGGTTGTAAGTCAATACACCTGAGATCTGGATGTTTACCTGGGTACATCCTATAGATAACAAGAGGCAAATGAATCTTCTGTTAACCTAATTAACTCAAGTTGTTCATATGTCAGGCTGGTCGTAACTTGAGGGGCCACTGTTTTTCAGTCTATTTTGTCTAATATAAGAATAGCTACTCTAGTTTGCTTTTGGTTACCATCGCTTAGAACATTATTTTCTACTCTTTCATTTTCAGTTTCTGTGTGTCTTTACCACTGAAGTGAGTTTCTTGTAGGCAGTTTATCATTGAGTCTTATTTTGTATCCATTCTACCAGTCTATATTAATTAGGAAATTTAGTCTATTAAAATATAAGGATATTATTGATAAGAAAGGAGTTTTTACTCCTGTCATTTAGTTAAATTTATTGTTTTGAAAAATCATTTGTTCTATTCTTCTTCATAGTTTGGTGGCTTATTATGCTAAAATGGTTTAATTCTCTTCCATTTTTCTTTTGTGTGTTTGCCCCTCCAGCAGGTTTTACACTTTCATGAATTTTCATGGTGATAGTTATTTTTCTCTTGCTTCTGGAGTTAGGACTCCCTTAAGGATCTTTTGAAAAGCCCCAATTTGGTGGTAATGAATTCCCTCAGTTTTTGCATTTCTTGAAAAATATTCATTTCTGCTTCATTTCTAAGGGATGTCTTTGCTGAATTAGCTTATAGTATTTTTGGTTCAAATTATATTTTTAAAACTTAGAATATATTATTTCATTCTTTTTGTAAAATTTCTGCTAATAAATCTGTTGTTAATCTAATGGGAGTTCCCCTAAATGTGGTTTAATACTTTCCTTTGTGGTTTTTAGAATTCTTTTTCTTGTATTTTTGATAGTCTAACTGGAATATGCCATGGTGAAGGTTTTTAAAGTCATGTGTGTTTGGGATCCTATGAGCTCCACTTACTTGGACGTCCACAGCTTTCTCAAGAATGGGAAAGTTTGCAGCTATTATTTTATCAAATATGTTTTCTATACTTTTCCTCCTTTTTTCTACTTTGGGTATCCACAAAAGGCAAGTATTTATTCATTTAATAGTGTCCCAAATGTCTCAAATAATGTCTTCATTCTTTCTTCCTTTCTTTTTTCTTTTGTGGCAAGGTTTTGCTGTTGGTGGTGGTGGTGGTGGTGGTGGTGCTTTTTCTTTTATCTTATTGGTATATTTCAGAATACCTGTCTTCAAGTTTATACATTCTTTCTTCTGCTTGATCTACTGTGTTGTTGAGCCTTTTAACTATATGTTCATTTGATTTATTGAGCTCTTCATTGGCAAAATTTATGTCTAGTTCTTTTTAAAAATGTCTATCTCTTTGCTGAATTTCTCATTCATATCATGAATTGTTTTCTTAATTTTCTTCAACTGAATGTGTATTCTTTTGAATCTTTCTGGTTATCTTTACAATTGTCCTTTTAAATGCATTATCAAGTATTTCATCAATATTGTTTTCTTGGGAATCTATTGCTAGAGAGTTACTGTATTCTTCTGAAGACATAACATAACCTTGTTTTCACATTTTTCATAATTCGGATTGAGATTTGCACAACTAGGGTATCAGGTATCTCTACCACTTTTATAACATAACTTTCATAATAACTGACTTTCCCCTAAAGATATGTCATAGAGTATTATTTTGGCATGCAAAATTAGCATACAAATTTATTAACAGGCAAAAGGCAAAAGGGGAAAAATTAGAGCACAGAGAAAAATCACAGGAGTATGACAACCCAAATTGATTAAGACACTTATATACCACAATTCTATAAAGGATGAGGATTATAGACAATTTTAGTAGTCACAAATGATTTTAGGGGATATTAGCCTGGGACAAAGTCAATTTGTCCCGCAAAACAGATAATGGTTTGTAAATGACTTTCTATGGAAGCAAAATAAAGTATAACAGTATGTGACAAAAGCCTGTCCAGTTGTGCTGACAGCCTTTAGTCTTTCTTCCTGAGATATTATTTTAGTCTTCTCTGGTTAATGAAATTTCAATGAGAAGATTGAAGTCAGTAGATGTTCTTCTTGGTAGACTTTATCAAGTAGATAAGGGAACTTTGCAGAAAATCACTTCGCTGAGAAAGGAAGAAACAAGGGAACAGTCAAGAACCCTTGATTCTGGGCCTCCTTTTAAAGACTTCTCTTTTACTTTAGATCAAATTACTCAGCATGCTTCCCGCTAAAAAAAATAAAACATATTTTGAAATGTTTTCTGAGCCCCAATACAAGCAAGAGCTATATTCAAGATTATTAGACCACTGCAATTGAGTAGTGATTGAATTCAACTGCACTAAAAACAAAAGACAGAAACAATTTTAAATGCTGGAAAAAGCTAATGGAAAAGGACTGGAAGAAGTTGGATGAGAGGAGATAACACTAACCCTATTCAGCAGGGTTCTCCCCTCATGACCTAATCATCTCCTAAAAGCCCTCACCTTTTAATTCCATCATAGTAAGAAGGCTGGGTAACTTGCACATCCTTTTGTGTTCACAAGCCGATCACAAAGAAAGCAAATATGCCCATATGCATAAATATGCATATATACTAGAAAACACATGTAAAATGATCTTATAACCTATTCTATAATTTTAATGCAGTCTAGCCTCTCTGATTTTTTTAAATGCTTCCACTATACATTGCCCAAAATCTTCTCTTAGATGGAGAGGACCATTAGGAAAATATTTTAGAGGCACAATTCAGTTAATCTGAGAGGGAACCTCAGGCAATCAGAATCCTCCAAAGTCATGGCAGCACAACAAGACACTTCAGAAGCAAGCTGCAGGTGCCGTTCTGAAAAATGAACAGCACAAGACTTCCCACAATTTTATATCCTGTTTAACCAAGGACAAGGAATGTCTCAAATATTCCTTTAGCCAATTTTAGCCAATCTAATATTTTAAACCACTATTTTCACCACATAATTCATTTATATCATCCATTATGCTAATTGCAAGCCATTAGTTCTGCCAATGAAAACGTATCACTAACATGCTAATTAACTAATCTTTGGTGCTAGGGATAAAGAAAGCTAAGGCACTTATAATGGTATTTCTGGAGTGTGGCTCTAGTAATGAAGTGCTAGTTGAAACCCCTAGAGTGTGAATACTGGATTAGGGCAACTGACTACCCCTCAGGTAAAGATTAAAAGTAACTAATGCGCATTTACATCATACTGCTTATGTTGAAAGATTGTCAAGTAGATTATAGACATCATAACAACCATCACCTAACCTGCACATAAGCTCTGGCTATGAATTTAAAAGCTCTCAAGCTCTTGTTTAGCCCTTCCATTGAATGAGAAATTGTGGTCTTAGATTTATTTTCCAACTGATTCTGCATGCACTTTACAGATGTGACCTCTACAATCAACATTTAAGAAGCAAAAAAAGAAAATATATTTAATGTACCTGTCTAAATGTTTAGCACTGCACCTCAGAGGAAAATGTTTCTTTATGTCTTTATTATGTCATCAGCTTATGGCCTGAGGCATAGATTTCTCCAAAGTGTTTCTTTTTTATTAATGAGATAGAAAATAAATAAGAACTTTCAGCATTCTAAGATACAATGTTTTTTTCTTTAATATGACTGCATTAGTCTTTACCTCTGCAATGGTAATGACAAATCATATAACATTATTGTTTAGTCTTGAATAAGACATATTAGCAAAGTTAATCCCAGTTAGATATTCTGTATCATGCATCTGAAACCTACCACATTAATGCAGTCCTCAGACCTGTAGGATAGTAATATAATTTTCTTTTGAAAGTCAAAACATCATAGATCAACTCACAGTACAGCTTATTGAAATACATTTTTATATATTTTTTCCTTGTATTTATTTTACATATGAATAACAGTAAATTTTGTATCTCAAATATGGTTGCTTATGTCATATGTTTGCAATACTACAGGTGACAAGGAAAGACTCCTCAATGTTAAATATTTAATTTTTCCTAAGGTGCTATAAAAGTACAGAATGACCAAAGGGAGGAGGTATTAAAAGAAGGTAAATGTTGACCTACTGAATTAATTTTAATTCTCCATGTAAATACAATGGTATATAATTTACATATGCATATATATATACATATATATATGTGTATATATATATATATAACTAATTAATAGGTTGGGGTTTTTGAGGGTTTTTGAGGCAGGGACTCTCTTTGTAGTTCAAGTTGGCCCTGACCTCACTATGTAGCCCAGGCTGGCCTCAAACATAAGGTGATCCTCCTGCCTCAGCCTTCCTAGTACTGGGATTACAGGTGTGTACCACCACACCTGGTGACTAATTAATAGGTTTTAATCATGTTCCTCTTTTAAACAATGACTGTTACCTTTATAAATTAATTACTTCATCTCAATTTTGTTTACAGTTTCATAAAAAACAATGGGCTGTATTTTCATGTTGCATAAGGTAGAGTCTATTTTTCTTGGGATAGATTTTTATAATACTCTGTAAGTTCATCAAGCTGATAATATTTTGTGTTGTCATTAGTAGGAATGACCTTCCTTGGTCAATGTCCACTATACCAATATCTAAAATGCAGCTAACTTATTCAGATGAAAATTATGATGAGAACAATTACCGCATGTAGAAACCACCAAGATTTGTCTTACAAATGCTAGAACTCCTGCTCTTAACATCACTTCTGTTCTATTAGCCATATCTTACAGCTATCCAAGGGCCATTCATGGATCCTCACAAGTGAAACTTTTCCTAGGTTTACTCATTCCCAATACATAGCAATGTCCAAATCTTCCCATTTCTCACTTTATTGAAACATACTGCCCTTATCTCATTTCCTCTGTCCTAGATCTCAATTATGAAACTAAGCAAACTAATTTATACTACACTATTAATATAAGATAATGGTTTAATAGAGAGACATATATGAAGAGTAATACATTTATTATGTTGGGAGAAAGGAACAATTCGACATAGTTGGTGGGAACATAAACTAGCACAACCACTATGGAAATCAGCATAGAGATTCTTTAAAAAAACTAAAACTAGAAATTCTGTTTGACTCAGCCATTCCTCTTCTAGGTATCTTTACAAAAGAGTTAAAAAAATAATATTATAATGATACATGCATATCCATATTTACAGCAGCATGATTCATAATAGCTAAATCTTGAGAACAGCCTATGTGTCCATCAACAGATGAAAGGAATGTGAAAATGTATTTGCACGCAACGGAGTGCTACTCTGCCACAAAGATAAACTCGAGTCATTTGTAGAACAGTGAATGCACCTTGAGACCGTAATGTTAAGTGAAAATCGGATAGCCCGCTTATATATCACATGGTTTCTTTTATATGAGAAACACAAATTAAAAATAAAAAACAAAATAAAAGACAACAGGAAGAGGGAGATAGATCTTTTGCAAAAGGAAAGGTGACCAAGAAATGGAGAGAGGGGAAGAGAGAGGAGAGGAGGAGGAGGAAAAAAGGAATTAAGATCGGTGTACATATACCAACTCACACAAGAAATGTAAACATTAAATACTGCAAACATGTAGTAAAAAAAAAAAAAAGTAAAATTAAAAGCATTGTTCTAGTTTGTGCCATTGGGAATATAACAGTGAAGAATATCAGTAAAGAAAGCATACAAATATGCCAGCTTACATGAAGCTTACATTCTAGCAAGGAGAAAAATAGACGAGTATAGTATATTAGAAGATAATTAGTACTATGGAAAAAAGAACAAAATCAAACAAACTAAAGAGACCAGTAGTTCAAGGATGGGCAATGGATTGCAATCATTGAAAAGATAACATAAAATGAGAGACTTGAAGGATGTAACAAGCTACCCAGATATCTGTGGAAAGTGCCTTCTTGGCAGAGAGCACAGCCAATGCAAAGATTTAAATCAGGAACATACCTTGTATATCACTCAGCTTTCCTGTCTCTGAGACTGACACAATACTCAACACCCACAACACAAGGGAGAAAAAATTATATACAGCTCATGGTCTCAGGGAATTCAGCACAATAGTTTGGCTGCAATGCAGAAACAACACGGTGGAAGGGCATGGCGGAGCAAAGCTGCTTACACCATGGTAGCCAGGAAGAAGAGCAGGGGGAGATTGCTAGAGCAGAAGTGACGAGGGACCACACATAGACACCAAGGCCACGCCTCCATAGCCCACGCAGACACACCCAGAAGTGTGCTCCAGACACCCCTGGGTAGATCCCAGAGCTAATCAGGTTGAAACTCCACCCTAACCACCACATCTAGTTTCCTTGAGCTACACCAGACGTGACTGTGGGGCTGAGCACAGACAGCCCGGAAGAGGACAGTAAGAGAAGGTTTCAAAAAAATAAAAAGGAAGGGGGGAGCAAGAAATGAAAGAGAAAATTATCTAGGATCTTGTTTAAAAATAAAAACTTTGGAATTTAACCTATTGTGACCAAACATGCTGAAGGAATTCTGATTAGAACTACATATTAATTTCCTTTCTTCAGACAACAGTTTTTGAATATCCAATAAGTGTCAAGCATTATGTGAAGTGAAAGGGATTCAAAAATGGAAAATATGCTTTTCGAGAGTACAAAATACAACAGGTATATGAATTAGGGAATTATAGCATAAAGTAGGAAGTTCTATAATTATAATGTTGTAATTCACACTCAGATTAGAGGAGAAAAGGCTCAATATGGAGTGTTAAGTAGATAAAGCAAGACATGAAGAGGTGAAAAAGAGCAGATATTAGCACAGCTAAGCTGAGCTGAGCAGAAATTTGGGTGACTCTTATAGGTAAGAAGGTCATTCTAGGCAAAAGAAATAGATAAGCAAAGTTAGAAAGTAACAAAAAGCATAATGATTCCTGGGTACTATAAATAGTTGTGCAGCTTTCGTGCAGGAAAGAATATATGGTCTTGTAAATATCAGAGAAGAGTGAGCTATATATCCTGCCACCATGCTTGGTCTTGGCAGGTAAATCAGGTGAGGGTCTTTAACGAGAGGAATGACAGAACTAGTTACCCACATTCATTCATTCACGTTCAAGAACATAAGTCCACACAGCTCTTTCTGGGCTTCTGACAATGACAAAAGCATCTCTACCAAAGGAAGATGACCCATAAGGACATGTGAGCCTTCGCTGCTTCTGCACACATGGAATATGGTGATTCATTAACATAACAGGCAGCAGCACATTTTCATCTCCATCCTCCTCCTCCAGCTACTGTGATTCACATAACCTTTTATCCTAACAACAATTTGGCTAGATAGGAATTATCTTTCTCCACTTTATGAAACATTAATGGGAAAATGCTTTTAAGTTTCTACAATAGCTTATTTCTTTATTGAGGGCTATCCCTGACACTCATCTCAGGAGTAGATATAGTTTAGGAATCTTAGTAATGGGTCACTTTTAGTATTCATCAGGGGAGGCCATCAGAGCCTCATCCAGCATGGGAGCTGCTAAGATGAAGAAATGCTCCTGAAAATGTCAGCAGAGTGGAGCCTGAGGAGATGACACCAACAAAGATCTTACGACCAAACAACCAAAGGCATCTAAGAAATGGGATGTTCAGTATTCAATTTTAAGCCGTATCCTTAAAATTAATCTTCCCTCTCCTACCTCTATGATCCACAAATGAGAACAGTAACATGAATTTATAGCATACAGTAGGAAAAAGAAAACTTGGCAGAAATTAAAACAGCAATTGGAGTTTCAAAACTAGAGAGAAGATTTAAGAGTTCATCTGTTACTCTTCTTCCCCCAACCAACTTCCTGTCCAAGCAACTGTCACAGTTAGTGGGACAGAAATTGTCTATTTCCCTCCACTGAAAAAAAAAAACCCTCCAGTTCCTGATCTTGCGCTAACCGTTCTCCATTTCCTCATGATTTCTAACTGCTATATGGACCAAGAAAAGAAAAAACATCAAAAAAAACAAAAATAACTGCTACATGTTTAGTCTGATAAAACTCTATCTGCTATGATAGCTATATATCCCCTCTAGAAAAGTTAAGGCTTTTTTAAAAATGTATTGTTTCAAATGTATTTCATTTAAATGTATATGTTTGTGATATATAGTAATTACATTCATCTTGGGGAGTTGGTACATACACATATGTATTTTGATGATGTTTAATCTCTCTGATCCATCCACCCTCTCTTCCCTTCCTTGGATCTGCTTTCCATCTCTACGGAGTCTTCCTTGCTGTTTCTTATAATCTTTTTTTGATTTTGCTCCTTAAATTATTTATATTTTGAGTTTTTCATATGGGAGAAATCATGCAATATTTAACATGTTTGATTTGTTTCACTTAGTGTTAAGATCTCAAGATCCATCCATTTTCCTACAAATGACTCAAACATATCCTTCTTTATGGGTGAGTGGTACTCCATTGTGTATATATACCACATTTCCTTAATCCATTCATCTGTTGATGGGTATTTAAGCTGCTCCCATAATTTAGCCATTGTGAGTTGTGTTGCTATAAGCAAGTGTATGCATATGTCACTGTAATATGATGACTTTAGCTCATTCAAGAAGATATGCAAATTTTTAGGTTTTTGAGGGATCTCCATAGTGATTGTACACATCTCAGAAGATAAAGTACAAATAGCCAATACACATGAAAAAGTGTTCAGCATCTTTAGCCATTACAGAAATGCAAATCATCAAAACAACAGCTTGATTCTACCTTATTCCCATAAGAATGACTATTTTCAAGGATTCAAAAAACAAGTGTTGGTGAAGTTGAGGAGAAAAAGGAACCTTTGTACATTGTTGGAGTGAATGTATCACTGTAGTCAAAACTATTTAGTTTCAAATTTCTGTCCTCATCTCCTGGCCATTTTTAAGATAGCTTTAAGGTATAGCTCATTGGGATAGGTATGGCTTATGTGCTCTATAGGTAAAAGGATGTAGAAGTGTACTCCTTGGGGGTCTAGGGGGATGGTTCTTGCCTCTTGTCTCCTAGCTCAATTCAGGAGCTAGTAGACCTTATGATCTGATCCCTCTGGTCTTAGTCAGGAGCTGTAATGTTCTCTGGAACAAATGTACCCCACGTGTCCTTCTAAAAATCTATCATATTAAGGTAGCTTCTACCCTTCACTTCCCTCCCCACATGCCTCTTATTGCCCATGACAGATGTCATGGCAGGGAATGAAGCACCATCCAACATACAGACCATGTAGGACACTAAAAGAGGAAAACACAACTCTCTCTCTTTCTCTCTCTCTCTTTCTCTCTTTCTCTCTTTCTCTCTCTCTCGCTCTCTCTCTCTCTCCCACCCATGCTTGAATTCCATGCTTTAATTTCCATACTTCAAAAATCCTGAGGCATTTTTTGACTGTCAGAAGTTCACAATTCATCCTTTTATTATCTTCGTTAACATGTCATCATCTTAATCATTTGGGGGCAGGTGGATGCTTCAAGTAAAGGACAGTTAATTAACATTCACACTAAAACTTTTTTAAATATTAATTATTTCTCTTATTTCATGAGATCTCAATAAATATTTGTTATATAAAAACGTGACTGAAACTGACACAAAATGATATATAGAAAATGACAACAAACCTCCCAGACCTAACTGTCTATACTATTGGTAATAAAATCCTACAAAAACTAAATATCTGTGATAAAGTTGCCTTGCTATAATTGTATCTTCCAGAAATAAAAAAGAGTCTATGACTATAATTTCAACCAAAAAATGAAGGAGTTCAATTAGGAGTTTCAATTAGAAGCTCAAGGTAGAAGTTTATGCTAAAGCTTACAAGTCTAGACTTTGGCTTAAAACAAAACAAAAAGATCCTTATTTTGTTCCTATTTTCTCCAACAAACAAAATAATCTTCAGAGGATACAGTAAAAAAAAATTATGAAAGATATTGAAAACTGATGAGTTTTAAATGACAATAATTTCTGAGGTTTCGATAATTCCCATCCCAGGATATGGGAAGGCACCTCAGTTGTAACTGAGATGCTACTGTCCATATTTTGAGAAATATTGAATAATGGGAGAGGGAAAGTTCAAGAATATGATTATATCTGAGCTACTCTTTTAACTTTTTACTTCAGCAGAAGTGAAAATGTTCTTAAAAGGAAAAGAGGCAGAGGCACAAAATGGAGAAAGTAGAAATTAAAATTTAGCTGTAGTGTTGGTCCCTGGAGGAAGCAGTTAAAGAGAAGTCTGGAAAAGGTTGAAATCAGATCCTGGGGAACTGTGGAATACACACTAAGCATTTTAGAGTTTTGTCCTTAAATCTGAGGAACACAACTCAAGTCTTGTATCTTTTTTATTACTGTTTATCTCATCAAAGGAATTCCACCTACCATCAAACACACTTTTTGACATTCCATGCCTGTGTGTCAGCCATGATCTCCTGGGTTGTTTCAAGTTTCTACACATGCTTTATCCATATTCTCCAAAGAACTAGGAAAGTAGAAGGAAGTGGACATATCCTAGGAAGGTGTGGAGAGACAGGGTCTTCATAGTACTTGTGAAGGTGAGGTGTACAAAATTGGTCATACAGAAGGAAAAAAAAATTCCAAATGAGAAGTCTACAGAACAAAGGGGCTGAGAGACAGAGAAGATTGGTTAGGCTAATAAAGAGAAGTATGAAGGTGTATCACAGAAGAAAAGCTGTATTTTACATTACCTACTTCCACTTAGTATGAAGTGCCCAAGGACAGAAAGCTGACTTACTACCTACAAAAAGAAATGATTATTTCCAAAGATTTGATAGATTTTCCTGCCATGGCCAGTCAGGCCCATGCTCTTTACTTCCTTTATGTGACTCATGATGATTTCTGTGTTTTTTCCAAGATAAGAAATCAGAATGTGCCTGTTAGACAATATATCTTTTCCAATGCCTTCCAAATTTTACCATCATAAGTGGAAATAGATTGTGCCATAGTTTATGTTCCCTTTCCCAAAGATGGTAGAAATTTATATTCAATAATCATCTCTGCTTTTTTCCCCTTCAAAGGGCAGAAGTGATGCTCTTGAGTATGAAAGAACAATGATAAAGTTTTGAATTTATACAGAAAAAAGATTCTTACCTTCAGGCTTGTCTTAGTAAATGTGTTCACAATATCCTTTAGAAACACCTTATTAATAAATAGTATACAGTTCAAACTCATTGGGTATTACCCTGGAAATAATCCAGGCACTAAATACCTATTTATTAGATGGTTAATGCAGAAAGGTATGTCCTGAAGAGTAAGTATGTAAGGACTAAACACAGGACTGGTTAGTGTTTTAAATAGAGAAGAACAATTATGAAATTGTTTACTGTCTGAAATTAAGGACAAACAATAAAGATAATTCCCTTCATATTATTTGTAACTACATTTTCTAAAAATCTTTAACTTCTGATTCTAGTTCTCACAGTATAAAAGGGATAGGAGATAGAGTTAAAAACTGAACAATAGGAAGTACAAGGCTGTGATCTCTGAAAACAAAAAAAGAGGAAAGAAATTGGAGCCCTATGATTATATCTGGCTGCTGGCTAGAATCAGTTTCTAGGCCACAGTAAAAGGAAAGAGAATGCAAAATCTAAAGTACCACTATAGTGAAGAAAAGGATTGGATTTTGAGTAGGCAAAGGCCACTGGAATTTATCATCAAGTATATCAGAGAGAGCTCTGGAGAGACTTTGGCTGAACAGTAATCTATTCATATATAAGACAAAACTACACAAGACCAAGGAAATAACCTCTGCAAAGTATTAAGCAGAGGGCTCAAAATTGTTCATATTTTTACCAGGATTGAAACACTGTGTAACACAAAGAGCAAAGGATTACGTTCTGAGAATGATAATTCTATCATAGTGGGGCTAAATTATCCCATATTAAGGGTTGTTCTGCACCTACTCTAATAAAGCTTAAAATAAAGGTCCAAATTATCTAATTGTTTTAAAATAATATAGCTTCATGCTAGAATAAATCCCAACATAATTTGGAAACAATTGAACCTAGCAACCAAGAATATCTAATTTATAATGACCAATATTCAGTAACAACATAACTAGTTATGTAGAGAAAAAGAACATAGGGCTCGTGACAACAAAACAATCAAGAGTTAGGAAAAGAAATAACAGATTACAGAATTAGCATTGCAGTACATTTATGTATGTATGGAAGTAGCACTAGGGATTGAACCCAGGGCCTTGGCACTAAGCTACATCCCATAATCTACCTGTATTTTTTAAAAATTTGAAACAGGGTCTTCATAAGTCACTAAATTACCCAGGCTGGCTGGAGCTTGCAATCCTCCTGCCTCAGACTTTGAGAATGCTGGAATTACTACCACACCTAGCTCACAATAAATTTAAACGCCCATTAGTAGTACTCTCCACAGGTTTCAGAAGGCAGAGAAAAACATGAACATGATGATGGTGGAAATTAATTATATAAAAAATTCATATCAATTTTCTAGAAATAAAGATAGCTGAAAAGATTACTATATAAGATTAACAGCAGGAAAAAAAAGTGCAAGAGAATTCATGAGTGAACTTGAAGATAGCAACAGAAACTATCCAAATAAAGTATATAGAAATAAAAATAAAGAAGATATAAACAGCATTAGTAATTTGTTGAATAATATCAAATATCTGAAGTAATTGGAAGAAAGGGAACAGAGAAAAAATTTTCAAGAAGTAATATCTTTAAAAACTCCAAATCTGATTAAAAATATAAAACCTCATATATAAGAATCTCAACAAGTAAAAGATAAAACTTACAAAGTCACATTGTAATAAAATTCCTGAATACCAGAGTTAAGAAGAATAAAACTTAAAAGCACCTAGGGAAGTAGCTTAATGGTATAGAACTTGCCTAGCATGCTGAAGGCCCTGGATTCAATCATCATCAACAACAACAACAACAAAAAAATTAAAGAAAAGATATTAATTGCTAAGTAAAATGGTACATGACTGTAGTCCCAGGTACTTGAGAGGCTGAAGCACAATTGTGAGTTTGAGGCCCACCTGAGTAACATGGATAAAATTGCAAGACCCCAACTAAGAAAGAAAAAAGAGCATGAGGAGAACCAAAATGGTAGAGTAGTGATCAGCAACAAAATACAGCTTCTCTGGGGCCTGAAATTGAGATGCTTGGAAAATATCAACTTGGTGAAGGAGAAAAAAAAAAAAAGTAAATCCCTGGGAATGGGAAGAAACTGAAAAATTAGAAACTTGGAACAAAAATTAGAAATTAGGAAAGTTAGAAACTACTGAGAAGGTAGAGAAATGGTACACAACACAGAAAAAAGAATGAAGCCATTTGGAAGCTCACCCCAGCTCACAGGGAGGGGAACCTGTCTCCACAGACACAAGATAAGTCTCTAGGGTCCAGAAAGAAACAAAAGACCAGGTCAGCAGTACTAGTTCATCCCAAGAAGAGCCCACAACTGTTGTAATCTGCAAAAACAGTGTGCATTAGGATTGGGGATTTAGCTCAGTGGTTCTGCTGCCTGGCAAGCGCAAGGACCCGATTTCGATCTCCGGTACCAAAAAATAAACAAAAACCAATGTGCATTTTATTCCAAAAGTGACTCCTTCCACGTGGCAGGCCAAGGGTGTAGAGGAAATTCAACACAGCACCCACCATATTGCCAGAGAAGGTTTAATCAGGTGCCATTTGGTGAAGTGGTTTATTATTTAAGACTGAGCCATTTAACAAATATTTAACAACTGAGTATTTAACAACTACAAAACAACTTCACTTCAAGGTTCACAGTGTTACTCTCCCTCAGTGTTTGGGTGAGAGATAGCCACAGGAGACAGTCATGAAGAGGGTGAAGTCTAGACATAGATGCCCAGAAAAGTTTAAACTCAGACTAGGAAGGACACAGAGCCCCACTGAGTTAGTTACTTTTCTCTCGTTGCTGAGACAAAATACCCAACACCCACAGTTAGAGGGGAAGGGCTTTATTTGGCTTGCAGTTCATAGAGGTTTCAGTCCATAACTGGCTGGCTCCAAGGCAGAGATTACAAGAGGGCATGGCAGAGCAGAAACAACATGGTGAGCACAAGGTAGCAAAGGTACCAAGAGAGTTTAACAGCATCCTTCTGCCCCTTTTATCTTATTCAGACTACTGGGACTAGGGCTGTGCCTAACTAATCATTCACATATAGTGGTTTAGTAATCACATGCCCTGAACCCCAGCATCACACATTCCAGATTCAACTACCTCTGAAAAAGAAAGTCCCACCTCATCTGCATGAGGCTTTGAAGGGACATCTAAACACAAACCACAACACTCACCCTCCATGCTGAGACTCCCACCCCAGGGTGTGGCCTTCAGAGGCTGCTTTGACTGAAAGTGCTAGCATTAAGTACAGCATTGTGCTTGAACCCTTGTCCTGCTGCCCACATCCAGAAAGTTCAGATCTGACTGCTTTCCCCATCTACCAATTACGACATGAACACGCCTTTGCTTGGATGCTTGTCACAGGCTGGGGTGAACAGACAGGAGCCTCTGGAACAGGGCCGCATCTGTCAAGCTAGGCAGAGAAAACAGTGACTTGCTGGATCCTGGAAAAAAGCCACTTGTTCAAAATTACGAAGGAATTTTTTTTTTATTCAGTTCTTTTTTCCCTCCTTTCTTCAGCATTCATTGTTTTTTTGCGGGGAGAGATGAGGAGGTTTTTTTCTTTTTGTGTTTTTTCTTTCAATTTTTTCTGTTTATTCTTTTTCTTTTTTTCTCATTTTTCTCTTTTCTTCTTTTTCTTTTGCTTTTTTTCTGTTACCTTTACTGAATCCTATTAATTTCCTTTAACTCCTTTCAGTGATTCTTTATCTCACTTTTCTCTGTCATTTTGCACTGCTTAATTTTTCATGTTTCTTCTTTTAGTCTTCCATTCCCCAACCCCTCTATCATTACTAGTATAAGCATTAAGTTTTATTAACCTTTAGATAGTTAATTCTATGCTGTTACTATTGAATTTCTTTCTAATGTAGTGGAAATATAGTCATTGAATTTCATAGATATTTACTGTTTATCAATATGTGGTTTGTCTTAGTGTTTATACTATAAATATAGATCTCTTTTCTATGGTTAAGGGTGGTGGTACACTATTGGTTTTATGGTATATCAATATCTACTTTGTCTCTGATACAATTATTTTTGCTGATTTAGTTGCTACTGCCAGGGAAGCTTAGTTATTTCTATTAATAGGTTTTCTCTGAACCCCAATATCTGGATTGCCTTTATGTCATTAACGATATTGTGAACCATTCCTGGGATAACTAGGTGCTGAACCAATTACACTGCATCCCTCCCTACCAAATTAACACAGCTGGCTGAATCTTGAGACAGAGACAAAAGACTATAGTTAGCCAGACCCAGAGTGCATCACTAAAAAGCAACCACGAATGAGAGCTCTCCATACTAGCAGCAAAGTCTTTCCACTACAGATGTTCACAAACCTCAGCACAATACATATATTCTTAGGTACATACATATATTCATATATACACAAAATAACAGAAATGAGATGACAAGGTGACAAACACCTCCCAAAACTCCCAAGTTTTGCAAAGCTTAAACCTGGGCCATTGAGGAGGAAGAAATCAAAAGCCACACAGCTAAAGTATTTGAAATGAAGACATTTTTTAAAAGATTAATAACATACTTAGTGACCTCAGAGAAGATATAACTAAACAGATAATGGACTTAATAAATAAAACAGTGAGTTTACAGAAGACATTAATAAAAAAACTAGATGAGCTAAACAAAATAATATAAAATATGAATGATCAGTTTAGCAAAGAATTTGAGTTCACAGAAAGGTACCAAACAAAAATCAAGGAGAATAAAAACTCTTGAAAGTACAGGCAACAGAAGCAAACAGTGTGAGGACAGAATGTCAGAACTAGACAATAGGGCTGATGTCAAGGACCGCTTGTTCAGAGGTACATTTAAAACATGAGAAAATAAAAAATTGATCCAACAATAGCTAGTTTGCATAAAGAAGACTAATTTAAGATTGATTAGAATTAGTGAAAACTCAGAAGACAGCACAAATGGTATAAAAAAAAACTGTTCACAGAAATAATACCAAAAACATTTTCCATAAATTGGGAAAGAGTTAAACATATAAATGTGAGACATATGAAAGCCTAAATAGTCACGGTTTTTAAAAAGGTTTTTAAAAATTAAGTTTAAAAAAAACTCCATGAGGCATCATAGTGAAAATCCCAAATGTCAAAAACAACTAAATCGTAAAAGCTGTTACAGAAAAGCAATGAATCACTTATAAAGGTAAACCCATTAGAACTACAGCAGATTTCACAACACAAACACTAAAGGTCAGGAGAGTTTGGAGGGAAGTGTTTCAAGCCCTAAAAGAAAATAACTTCCAAGCCAGACTTATAAAGCCTATAAAATGATCTTTCAAAATTGATGGAGAAATAAGGTGTTTCCATGACAAAAAAAAGCCTTAAAAACTCATGACCACCAAGCCAGCACTCCATAAAAAAATTCTTGACACAATGAAGCCAACACTGAAAAAGTGTCTAATAGAATACATACACCAGGAAATGTAACCAATTAAGTAGAAGGAGAGAAAAAGGAACTCGGCAAAAGGAAAATAATGAAATCAGAGGAATAAGTCAATACCTTTTAGTAATAACTCTCAATGTGAATGGTCTCAATTCCTCAATCAAAAGACACCCAGTGGACCTGTCCCATGCCTACTGCTGACACCCACCCCCATGGGAGCGAAGAGAGGGCCCGCCCCCACCCTACCACCGACCCCACTTCCTGCACCCCAGGGAAGGGGAATGGCCAAACCACCAAATTCTAGCAGCTCTGCACCTTAGTGTTACTCGGTGCAGGGAAGCAGGTGTGAAAACCAAAAGACTGACCTGATTGAGGATGAGACTAACACCTAGAAAGAGTTTCACTCCAAAACTGAAATGTTGCCTACCACAGAGGCCAGGGGAGACACTGCTGGGAGATAGGCTTGGAGAGGGTGAGAGTTAGACAGAGATCACCTGAAATTCCCTGAGAATTTCAAAGGCAGGCCGGGAAGATCACAGGGCCTGAATTCTGTGGCGGGAGGCCAAGCCTGGCAGATGTCCCCTTCAGACGGAATGGATCTGAAGGAGATAGCATTTATTCCAGTGGTCTGCTTGAGCTTTTGCATCAGTGCCTACATCCAGCTGAAACTATTGGTCTGCTTTACAAGAGGTGATTTTGTGAGTTGCCTAAGTGTCTACACTAAAACCATAGACTGCTTTGCTCTGGTTAAGGGTAGTTCATAAGTGGTTTTGGGGGTTTATCAGTATCCAGTTTATATTTGGCACCATTGTTGTCACTGAATATACCACTATAGCCAAATTGACACAGTTAGTACTGTCAATTGGTTTTCTCTGTATGCCAATATCCAGATTGCCTGGAGGTCACAAACAATACTATGGTTCATTCAGAAAGAACCAGGCACTAGGCAAAAAGAAATAAACAGGTAGAAACATGAGGATAAAAAAGACAACAAAATGCCTCCAAAAGGTCCCAACTCCCTCTAAGCCAATCCAGGGGAACTGAGGAGGAAGAAATCATAAGCCACAGAGCCGAAATGTCTGAAAGGGTAGCAATGTAGGTAAGAAAACTGATCAGTAAGAAGCTTGACAGATTCAAAGAAGATATAACTGAAGAGCTAATGACCCAAATGCAACAAATGATCAGGAAGTCTAGAGAAGACACTAATAAATAGACACCAATGGAGCTAGAGAAAGAGATGCAAAACATGAACATCCAGGATAGAAAAAAATGAAGTCCAAAAGAATGTTCCAAACAGAAATTCGGGAGATTAAAAATCCAATCAAAAGTCTATGCAGCAGAACCAACCAATGTGACAACAGAGTACAAGATCTAGAAGACAGGGCTGTGGTTAGTGATCAATTAATGAGAGATACCTTAAACACAAAAAGAGAACATGAAAACAGATTGAACGGCTGCTAGATGAATCAAAGAAGACTAATATAAGAGTAACTAAAATCAATGAAAAAGAAGATAACACAAAGGGCACAAAATACCTCTTTACAGAAGTAATAGAATAATTTCCAGTCATGGAAAAGAATTTAACACACAGATAAGTGAGGTATATAGAACACTAGATCTCCATACCACATAATAATTAAAATATCAAATCCAACACAAGAACAGAATTTTAAAGTCTTCTAGAGAAAAGCGAAAAATCACCTACAACGGAAAACCCATCAGAATCACAACAGATTTCTCAACAGAAATTGTAAAAGCAAGGAGAACTTGGAATGAAGTGTTTCAAGCCCTAAAAGCAAACAACTTCCAACCCAGACTGACATCCTGAAAAATTACCTTTCAAAATTGATGGAAAAATAAGGTATTTCCATGTTAAAGAAAAAACGTGGGCCAGGGATTTAGCTCAGTGGTTTTGCCACCTGCTGTGCAAGCGCAAGGACCTGAGTTCAATCCCTAGTACCAAAAAGAAAAAAGAAAAGAAAAAAATGTAAAGAAATTGGTGACTACCAAACCAACTTCTCAAGGACATCATAGAGAGAGACGATGAAGCTAACAATGACAAATAGTCCCATAGACTTAATGCATCAGGTAGGACTAACAATTAAGTAGAAGGGAAAGAAAGCAACAAGTAAATAATAAAATAGAAGGAATAAGTCAGTAACTATAAATTATAACTATCAGTGTGAATGGACTCTATTTGTCAATTAAAAGACACAGATTAGTACAATGGTTTAAGAAACAAAAACCAATGCTAAGCTGCTTACAAGAAACACATCTAACACAAAAAAGAAATTCATAGACTGAAAAGCAAAGGATGGAAAACAATATTCCATGCTTTAGGAACCCCAAAACAAGCAGGAGTAGCTATCCTATCTTCAGACAAAGCACACTTTCAGCCAAAGCTAATCAAAAGAGACAAAGAAAGACATTACTTGTTGGTTAGTGGAACCATTCATCAAGAAAAGATAACTATTATAAATCTACCAAACCATGGTAAATGCAACTCCACAAAACAAACGGTAATGGTCATAAAAGATCAGATAAACACTAATATAATTATGATGGAGGAACTCGGTCTCCCACAATCACATATATACACAATCCTTGTTTAATGATGCAGTTATGATCCTGTGCCTAAGTCATTAAACGAAGTGGTCACTAAATGAGGAATTGTATATAGTATGTACATTACAATACTCAGAACAAAGAAATGGTCAAAGGAAACTCCAACTTGGTGACTTTGCTTTTATTTGCATAATTCTGACATGAGCACTGTAATGTATAATAGAACATAAAACTATAGTACTGTACAGTACAATCAGCAAAAATTATAGTATTATATAAACAAGGTGCATAATACCAAAAAAAAACCTGAGGCTCTATAAACAAGATGTACAGAGCTGTATTTAAAAAAAACGGTTGTAAGTCCAAGTGGCAGGTCGTAAATCCAAACAGTCATTAAGCAAAAAGTTGTTAAACAAGGAATATCTGTATTGCATTTAAAAACAACACCTGGTACATAGTAAGCACTAAATTGGCATTAGTTATTACTATTATTTTTGTTAATTTTTATTTGCTATTTTTTCTAGCGTTAGCTATTTTTGTAACCAGAATACATGTTGCTTTGAAAATTTCAGTTACAGAAAGTCCCTACAGTTACAACAAAATAAACAATTCTTATCCAACTCTTAAACTTATTTTAAAATTCTAAAGCAAAAATAACATACAAATAAGCAACCCTACCAGCAGATCTATCACAAAATGCAACACTGAAAGGGCCTATAGCATAGAGGCCATCAGGGGACTAGAGTTGGGGACAGACCAAGGAGGGAAATTTTGGCATGCTGAGTACAGGCTTCCCAACCTTCAAGTTGACATCTGAACACTCAGATTTCCCAAGGCTCTTTGGAATCTACCCCTTACACTCCATCATCCACAGCTTGATTTATTTTAGCTGTGACTCATTTCATTTCAATCCTGGGGCCCGGGATCAAGTGTTCCACCATATAAAGAATTATAATGGTGCAAATCTTGATTAGTAACTTCCAAAACAAGATTTCCTCTGTGCATAGACCAGCGCAGCTTAGTTCTGCTAGGAACTTAGGCTTGTAATGTCTCTTTCTCTTTTGTTCTCCAAACATTTTCTGTTGCAATACTGCTAGAGTACTATTTACCTTACTCTCATTTATTCCTGCTCCTAAAGTGAGGGTTAGATAGTGACACAAAGCTTATATCCTCGACAGATTACACTTCAGTATGGGTAAATGACTCCAATACTTTAAAATGATGTGCTTCATGCTCAAAGGTGTTGAATACAGCTATTTGATCATCTGTTAGTTAAACTGTGCAGACTCAACTTTATGCCTAAATTTCAAGACTACTCAGAAAGTCCCTAAATTATGTGTTCTATGTACCAGAGGAAAGTATATGTCATCAAGGTCTGACGGTTTAACACTTGGGGGGCCTAATGTCTTATCCAGTCCATTTTAGTGACTAATCCAGACCTCATTTGCATTAATGGCCTTAACCTCAGTCATGGGTTTAATTTGTTTAAAACTATATTTAGACCTTTGGGAGCCTCTATAATGAATTTCATTAAACAAAAAGATTATATAATATACTCTTTTATGATTAATTAACTCTCTATAAAGATGGTAATTATAATTAAACTCATAATTTGACTCGTGCATCATTATCACAATAATTGATCAAGTCATTTTACCCTAGAAGCATTCAAAAACTGCAATGCATGAGAAACAGAAACAAGACTAAATCATCAAAAAGTGCAGTTTTCTCATATATTTCACATAAACTACAGCTCTTTCTAGTCCTTTCAGTTAAAGAATGATTTCCTGACTGTAACAACCTCTTTCCCCACAAAAACACTTTTTAGTACACAAAAGATGACAATACATTTATCTATACCATTCATATTTCAGATCTGAATGGCTACAGTTCAGGCATATCTTAAGTTTTCTGCTTTTAAAATGCAGGCTATGCTATTTCCCTCAGGTTCTACAATACTAAATAAATAACACACCATTTATCAGGACCTCTGTGGAACACACTTCCTAAGTATGACCTGGGTAACCTTTAAGGCACTGACAATGTGGAATAGTCCCAGTGTGAAAATGAGACAGAAGCCTTCAGGTTCTGACTACTCGCAGGAGCCCAGAAAAGCCTCACAAAGCTTCTCCGGAAATTACAATTAACCTCAGTGAACTGCCACATTCTAGACTTGCAAAGATTTATCCTAAAACATCACTGCTCTTCCTAGCACAGCCCTGTATCTGGAGGCTTGGGGGATGACAGCTTTGAGGGAGGGAGCAGCCAAAGTAAACAGCAGCATTGTCACAGCTATTTTTAGGCTGCAGGGTGGAGTCAGCCCATGGCTGCTGGCTCGGCTCACAACTGGGACTGAAATGTCAGCACTGCACAGCCCAAGAAGGCGGAACAATGCAAGGACCATTCAGAGTCTTTCTGGAAAATTCTGACTGAGCATGGAATCCTCTCATAATTACTATGCTCAGGTCAAAGTCTTACAGAAAGAGTGGAAGATTCGGTGTGAACTGTATGGTTCTCCCATCCAAAACCACCTGCTTTGGGGGCAGAGAAGTGGAGTGAATATGAACAATAACATTTTGGCTCACATAATTTCCCTTTCTTAACTCTTTTCTACTCCATGCACACACATCCTTTTCTGTAAGTCATCTTGAGAACTTTTTCAAAAAGAGGTGAGGTTCAAATAAATGAATATTAAGTCCTTAGCATGAATTCTGTTTTGAGTATCTAGAACAAATGAATAGGTCTTGCTTTCTACATCTATAAAATGAGTGGGCTACCTTAAGTAAACTACTGTCCTACCGTAGTACCTAACGTCTTTCTGTTTGGCCCTGGCTCCCACCTCTCGCTTCTGGCCACCCCTGCTACATACTGCATGCTCCACCCACAGACCTATGTACCTTGACATGTGCTGTTCCCTCTGCCTGGGATAAGGCTTACTCATTTTTTTCAATTTTATAATTACTTATCTTTCTAAATTCTGCTCAAGCATTGTCTTCCATAAGAAATCTTTCACACTGCCCTATACCAAGCATTTATCATCACTGTGCTGCAATTCACTGTTGTAAGTGCTTTGGAAATAAAAGACCATCTTTCATTCTCTTCACATTTACAACACCTGATACAACACCTGCCAATAGGACCTAAAAATACTGTGTATTGGATGGACAGATGGATGGACAAGTGAGTGGTAGGCGGATCGGTGGATGGATGGATGGATGGATGGGTGGCCAAATGGATGAATGTCCATTAGACATGTCCAGCTCTGAAGTCCAGTTAGACTGAGTTAGGTCAGTTAGATACCCAGCACAGCCCTCCCATATTACCTCAAGGACAGCTCATTCTGATGAAGGTGGGAAGGCTTAAGAAATTCCAAAGAGCTGGCTCAGTAGCATGGATTCTAGCATTCTGGGAGGCTAAGGCAGGAAGACCACAAGTTCAAGCCCAACCTGGGCAATATAGCAATTTATCAAGAACCTGTCTCAAAAAAAATTTTAAGGAGTTGAGGATGTAGCAGCTTAGTGCAAAAGATTGGGTTCAATCCTCAGTACCAAGAAAAAGGGAGGGAGTGGAGGGGGGAGGGAGGGGCTTCAGAAAGAAAGATCAAGCTGAGAAAAAAAACAAAAAGGAAATTTCACTTACTGATTTTGCCTGGGACTAATCTGGGGCTTTGTATAGCGAATTAAAAATGACCACACTTGGGCTTTGTGAGATTAAACAAACAGAATTTCCTGATATCAATCAAGATTCCATAATACCTCAAACACAAGAGACAGCAGGAGGGGCATCAAATCATAAAGACATGTTTTTATAATATCTAGATTTACAGTTCCCAAGCGTCATACAGTTTCCCAGTGTTTTCAACAGGGCATTTGTTACTGCACCACCTGAGGGATATTTTGGAAATTTGTGGAGTTTTGGGTTCTTTTTTTGCCTGTTCAGCTTCTATTAAAACTGTGCCTTTACAAAAACTGTGTATTTATAACTGAAATGTATATTATTTACTGAAAATTGCTTTCTTTCGTATTTTGCTTAAATTACAATTTAGCTTCAGTTTAAAAATTGGTTGTACCTAGGTTTTATTATCTGTCATCATGTTTCATGACAGTAAAGGAAGGATTATACAATATTTACTATAGAAAAGCTTAGTCTCACCTCTAGGGATTCTAAGAAAAGAGACCAAGAAAATGCTGAGTGGATCATTGCTCCCTCTCTTGGGCTCCCTCCCAGGCTTCATTATAGGATCCCTTTCAGCTATCTGAAGCCACCAGAGGTCCCATCTAGAATTTTCAGGCATGGATTTGTTATGCTTCAAGATTTGAAGCAGATGCTGATGCCGGAAATGTTGTCAGATTGGCTGCCTGTAGAGGAACAGAAGGGTTTATCCCACTACAGAAATCAAGGAAGTTTCACAGAACATATTTGAATTTGTCCTTGAAAAGAGGGTGAAAGGGTTGGAAGGTCATTTTTTTTCTATTTTAATTCTTGTTGCTTCCTTTCTTCTTTGAATAGGTGCAGAGAATTGGATCAATCATAATACTTTATTCATAACACACTATTGTCACTGGCCCACACAAAAGGATCCAAAGTCCCTTGAACAGTATGAATTACAGCATAACAGAGTCTTGTTCCATGGTTAGATTTCAAAGTAAGTGTACCAAGCCAAAATCACCTATAACTAATTAACCCAGAAGTTTCCTTACATCAAGCATAAAGTACAATGTACATGATTATGACCAACAACATTGAATACTACTTATCATGCATATCAAAGTTTGAAAGTCAGTTTGCTAGGCCTTGGGAGGAATTTTTTAAAAATCATCCATGTAGACTTCTGATCATTTGAACTTTGCTGCTGCTATGATAACTGTCAAATAATTGACACTCTGTCAGGGTGGGTGGAGAATTTCAAGTATTCTTATTTTTCCTTTAAGATTTGTTCCACTTTTGTTTATTTGTTGTTATAGCTGTCTCCCCCGACACACTCCTGCAAAGCTGTATGTGCTCCATAGCTTTTCAGAGCTGGCTGGATCTAGGGTGTGCTAGGGTGTGTGATACCTGGGATTAAGGGTTTGTGGTACTAAGTTAATCCATTGATTGGTATAGCATACTTCTGGGTGTGGATGGATAATGAGAAGGCCCACCCTGGGTGTGGGTGGCACTACTCAAAAGGTTTGCAGTATGGCTGGGATAAAAGGGAAAGGGAAGCTTGCTTTATTGTTGCTGCTTGCTGACATCTGCCTTCTGCTTTCCATGCCATGGACTGTTTCTCTTCTGCCATGCTCCTCTGCCATGGAGCCAGCCAAGTATGGACTGAAATCTCTTTAAACTATAAGCTGAAATATACTTTCCTTCCTTTAACTGTGGGTGTTAGATATTTTGTCTTAGCAACAAGAAAAGTAACTAAAACATTTGTTTTCCTTTAAAGGAGTTCAAGTTTCTTTTATTACTTTAGGATAGTTTTGATTTACAGAAAAGTTGCAAATAATGTGCAGAGGTTTCTCATGTATCTCATGCCCAATTTTCCTGTTATAAACATCTTACGTTAGTATGGTATAGAAAATCACAACTTATGAGCTAATATTGATTCATTTTTATGTATATAAGTTGATAATTCATAAATATTTCCTTAAATTTTATCTAATGTCCTTCTTCTGTTTGAGGAGCTCATCCAGCATTCTGTACTTTTTTTCTTTTTTTTTTTTTCCCTTTTCGTCAATACTTGGATGGAACCCAGAGTCTTCACACTGAGCTACATCCTCAGCCTGCCCTTTATTTTTTGTTTTGAGACAAAGTCTTACTAAGTTGCCCAGACTGAGCTTAAACTTGCTATCCTGCCTCAGCTTCCCAGAGTGCTGGAATTACAGATGTGTGCCACCACAACCAGCCCCATATTACACTTGTGTCTCCTTGGTTCTTCTGGACTGTACATGTTTCTTAAATTTTTCTTGGTTTTAATGACTTTGACAGTTTGAGGAGTTCTTGTCAGGTATTAAATTCCTCTACTGAGACCCTTTTGTTTTTTTCTCATGATTAGCTTGGGTTATAGGGTTTTAGAAAGAAGACTGCAGAGGTAAAATTGCCATTCTTGTTGCATTATATCATCAATACATATTGTCAACATGACTTATCACTGTTGATGTTAACCTTGCATTCCCATGAGCAAAGAGCAAACTTTTGGTTGCCAGTTAGCAATTACAATTATCAGGGTTATTTTGGGTTTTAAACTATTCTAATATATGTAGGGATATTTCCTTTTCTTTAATAAAAAGTGAATTGAGTATATTTTCCCATACTTAGCTGGCATCTGTTTATTTTCTTTGATGAGATATCTACTCAGATATTTTGCCAATGTTTTAATTGAGTTTCTTGTTCTCTTACTGTTGATATTTAGGAGTTTTTTAATATTTTGGCTACAAGTCTTTTATTAAATATGTGACTTGTAAACATCTTCCAGTCAGTGATTTATCTTTTAATCCTCTTGACAGTATCTTTCAAAGAGCAAAGTTTTAATTTTAATAACACCTAACTTACCAATTTTTCTCTTTCATGGGCCACGTTTTTGAAGCTCTCTTCAGCAACTCATTTCTAAAGGTCGCATAGATTTTCTCCTATATTTTCTTCTGGAAGTTGAATTTTTTGCATTTTATGTGTAGGTCTACAATCCCTTTTGAGGTAACTTTTGTGAGTTCTGTGGCTAGGTGTCCAATTGTTCCATATCCCATGCTGTGTTAAGGTTACATGTTGGAGTGGAAGATGAGTTGGTGGGGATAGCAGCCACAGAAGTAAGGAATTAAAGCCTTTGTTTTGAATTAAATGAATGCATGATGTACTCCTCCTGTGTTCACAAAGAGGGCATTTTATCTCTCTTTTCACAGCTCCTCCAGGGAAGCAGTGTAGTCTAGTGAACAGCTTCAGAAAGTCTACTTTGGAGTTTAAGAGTCCACATTTGCCTCTCACAAAAAGTGCCTGCCTGAACTACTATACAGGGCTCTTTCAGAGGACGAAAGAGATTATGAAGAATTAAGGCACTTTCAGAAATCCAAAGGCCAATACAAATGTAATTTAACAAGCACCACTTTATAATGAACAGTCTCTCTTTAAGCTCCCTCTCTGTGCCATGCCTGGGAAGTAGAATGGCCCCCTTACTGAAGAATAATAAACATTCATTCTAGAGACCATTTCCATATCAAGCCATAGTCCAGTCTCTGCCTGACATTATCTGCAGGACAATTTGATAAAACTAAGCACCTGTAACCCAGTATTCCCCTCCTTTCCTTTTCTGATGAGGTCTATTGAAACCATAGGCAAATGATACATTTGGACCCCTGTTTAGAAAATAGCTTGCCTCACTGGGCTTGGCAGTTCACAGCCTCCTATTTTGAGCCCTCTTTAACTCATTATGCTCTTCCTGAAGAAGACTGAAAACATCCTTTGACTCCACACCATCTTGAAAATTGAATGTTAAACACAATCTCAGGCCACAGAGCAGTTACCAAACTGCCCCACACCATCCAAATCATCTGCCAAGACATCCACCAGGGGTTAGACGGCTGAGACCACATTAGTCCTAGGGACTCGAGTTTAGCAGTGGTAAACTAATCACTAGGTGAAGAGCTAGCCAATTCTTTTTTTTTTTTAAAGCTAGCCAATCTTGAGCTTTGTCTTCTTTCTGAGTTTCCCTCAGCCCCAAAGTCCCTTTCAATAAAATGAGGAAAGTTCCATTCTTAGCCCACATGTGTCCTCCTCGGTAGATTGCCAAATCATCCTAGCTCTGACAAGAATTAGCTAATGCTTCCCAAATATGAAATCTTTCTGTGCCCTCCAAAATTAAAATGGAAAGGAAAATACTTCAAATTGAAGATTTCAAATGCAAGATCTCAATAATGTCTCAGTTCTCTCCTTCCACCAGCAGACTGTAAGTTTTCAAGCATAAAATATTTCCTAATAAGCAAAGGAAATGACTCTTTTCTGGAAAAGAAATGCTGGTGAGTAATCACACAGTCAATATTGATATTTCCATTAGCCTAAGTTCTCATTAAAGACATTTGTAATTAATTGAAAATGTATTTTGAACACAGAAGATTTAACAAGAATACCACGTGCACAGTACATTCTAATTTTGTTGATCTGGGTCTTTCTATCTCTAGAAACAACTTATGTAATGAATACCTAACCTTTGCTATGTGAAATGAGGGACTAAATGAAGCTCACATTTAAATGTAACTGAAAATGTGTCAACAGAGTTGTAAGTGAATAAAGCATGTCAGAATGATTATTTTCTAAAGGTGACAGACACTGGAGCTGTATTTCCAGGTATATGGAGAAGCTATTAAAATTCTAGCAAGGTCTATCAGGTTCAGAGAATGACACTGGAAATTTATTACAGGTGCCAAACTCAGTCATATTCTGAAGCATGTTAATGTTTCCCACTGCAGGTGCCTATAAAATTCATTTTAAGATCTTCGGGGGAAAATGTATTTATGAAAATCACAGGGCCTCAAAAGAGGAAATAGAAGAGTGAATGAGTGTGTGTGTGTCTATATGTACATGTAAGTATCTGTATTATCAAATGAGACAAAATATAAACTCCAAAGTATTCTTTTCTATGCCCTTTCCAAAGGATCATCCACACAGTGTTTTCAACAAAGATTCTACAAACTACTGAGCCATTAATCTTTCTTATTTTTGTCTATGCCAACTTTGTGGCTTATTTGCTTCCAAAGTACCTGGACTTCCAAACAATTTCATTTAATTATACTTAAATACACTCCCAAGCTCACAAACCCTCCACCATAAAACCAGTGCAAGCCAAAGAAAATAATGGGTAAATGAATTCTCTTTCAATTTCTCCACTTCATTTCACTCTTTCACACTTCTCGTTTTAGTTGTTTTATTCAGTTGATTAGGAGGCTGGATGGTTATTCACTATCTTGTGGCCTACAAATTATTGTGCTTATTTTAATTTAAGGTGTTGCACTTTCATTTGTGTTTAAAGTCATTAACTGTCCAACAGTGACCTAACTTAAAGAAAGTCTTCAAAGTGCCACATTTGTCCTCATAACTAACTAGTAACTGGTTTTGCACTAACTTAGGAGAAATATGCTAGGAAAGATGCACTGAAGTTGCACTCATTTTGTTAAATTCTTCTGTCACAAATGGAGAATTCAGAAGGGACTCAAAAGATAGATGTGGTTGTGAATCACAAGGTATTAATGCATGACAAGAATGTGTTTATGGTGTGTTAAAACACCCCAGTGAAAAGTGAAAACTCAAGAATGGGGTGCATAATTTTGAAACAACTGCTTGATAAATTTGAATGCTAATTTGACCAGTTATTTAGCAGTACACAACTGACATACAAAAGGAGGTATCACTTTGTGGGTGGATCACAGAACACTGGAAAATCCATATGATATGTAGAAATGAGAAAAATAGGAAAGAATTTTACCAAGAGATGCAGGATCTCTATAGTGAAAATTATAAAATATTGATGAAGAAACTGAAGAGGACACTAAAAAACGGAAAGACATCCCACATTCATGGGTTGGAAGAATCTGTGCTGATACAATGTACATACTCCACAGGGTGATTTACAGATTTAGTGTGGTCCATATCAAAACATCAATGGCATTTTTCATGGAATGGGAGTGAATAATTTTAACATTTATAAGGAACCACAAAAACCCCAAACAGCCAAAGTCATTCTAAGAAAAAAGAACACTATGAAGCATTACAACACTTGACTTCAGAACATGCTACAAAATTGTAGCAATCAAACATGGTATTAGCATAAAAACAGACACATAGACCACTGGATCAAACTAGACAGCCTAGAAGTAAAGCCACACATCTACAGCCAACAGCTTTTTCATAAAGGTAATAAGAACATAAAAATTTTTTCAATAACTAGTGTTGGGAAATATGGCTATCTACATGTAGAATAATGAAACTAGACCACTGTTTTATAGCAGTTACAAAGAACAATTTGGAAATGATTAAGACTTAAATGTAAGATGTAAAACTATGAAACTAACAGAAGAATGCCTTGAGAAATGCCTTAGGACATTGAAATGGATGAGAATATTTTTGGAGAAGATCCCCAAAGCACAGAAAATAAAAACGAAAATTGACAAATGAGATAACATCAAACTAAAATGCTTCTACATGACAAAGGAAACACTCAACAGAGTACAGAGACAACCTATGGAATGGAAGAAGATACTTTCAATGTATATACCTCACAAGAGGCTGATATCCAGACTAGATAAGGAACTCCAAAAACTCCATTGCAAAAACCCAAATAACACTATTTAAAAATGGATAAATGATCTAATTGCAATATTGCTAATCATCAGAGAAATGCAAATCAAAGCCATAGTAAGATATTACCTCAAGCCACTAAGAATGGCTATTAGCAAAAAGCCTAAAAATAACAAGTACTGACAAGGATGTGGAGAAAAAGGAACACTTGCAAACCATTGGTGGAAATGTAAGTTAGTACAGTCATTATAGAAAAGAGCACAGAGTTTCTTCACACAATTAAAAACAGAAATGCTATAGGATATATAATCCCACTGCTGGGTATAGATCTAAAGGAAATAAAATCAGTATTTTGAAACACAGAGACACATCTTCACTCCCATGTTTATTGTAGTACTAGTCACAATAGCTAAGAAATGGAAACAACCTAAGGGTCCATAAACTGACAAATGGATGAAGAATATGTGAGATAGATAAACAGATAGATAGATAGAAATGATTGATAGATAGATAGATAGATAGATAGATAGATAGATAGATAGATAGAATGGAATGCTATTTGGCCATTAAAAAAAAGAATGAAATCCTATCATCTTGACAACATTAATGAAATTAGAGGCAATTATGTTAAGTGAAACAAGACAGACACAGAAAAATAAATATCACATGATCTCATTCATATGTAGAATCTAAAAAAGTTGATCACTTAGAAACTACAAATAGAAGGGTGGGTAACAAAGGCCTGCAAGAGTAGCAGAGAAAGGCATGGGGAAAGGCTGATCAACTGGAACTAAGTTATAGTTAGGTTGGAGCAAGAAGCACTGATGCACTCTTGCACAGTACAATGACCATAGATAATGCACTGCATATTTCAAAAGACTAGAAGAAAGTGTTTTGAAAGTTTTTACTACTAAAAAAATGTTGTTTGAGGAGATAAATATGTTTAACATGATTTATATCCTTTGCAATGTATACATGTATCTAACAAACATTACATGGCATCCTATTAATGTGTACAATTTTATGTTTTTTAATGCATCAGTTAAAAATAATTTTTAACAGGAAAGAAAATTCTAGTTCAGCTCTTTAATCCCAATCATGTAAGATACCTACATAAAGTTCTAGGTTCCACTCACACAGACAACTGTATAATAGAGAGCCAACAGCCACAAAGAGCCAACCACCAAGAGCCAGCACAGGCAGAAGCGCCACCTCTGAGCTGCTTGCAGACAGCTGGCCCACATGCTCCTGGTTTGGGGCAACCTTGACTACTGTGGGTTGATGTCCTTCTAATGGGTATCAGAGGTTTGATCATCACTACTACTGATGGAGCTTGCTAATTACCCTAAAATAAGATGGGAGAGAAAACATATATATTTGAACTTTCAGGTCTAACCAACCATGATCCCCCACACTCAAATTCATTGCCTCCTACTGCCCACCCTCCTGATACTCAAGTCTTCTTTCTTCTGTCTAGGCTTCTTAACTCACTCAGCCTCTACCTTGGGCTACATTCTCCTCCAGAACCTTAAAGAAACAATGCAGAAGAGATAAGAAGAAATAAAAAAATCAGATAATCAAACATATAGATTTCTCCATAATGCAAGAATATGTCACTGAAAACTACCAAGAAGGAGCACAAAATATATCCCCTGAAAAAGGGGAAGCTAGAATGGGGGAACACAGACAGTCCGCTAAACCCTTAGAGTTGACTGTCCTAGTATGCCAGGAAATTTACAATCTATTTTTGTTTGTTTGTTTTGTTTTATGCTACTGGGGATCGAACTCAGGATCTTGCCCTTGCAAGACAGGCACAGTGCCACTGAGCTAAATCCCCGGCCCAGGAAATTTACAATCTAAAAGGTGGTAATAATTGTTAGTGCTTTGCTGGTTACCAGCTGAATGTGCTTGCATCTCCGTGCCCAAAGCCGCCCCACCCCCACCCCACTTTATCCTGTCCCAGGTCTGTGACTTACATCAAAAACACACCACCATCCGTGGATCCTTACCCTGGGTGGACCTTCATACATGTCCGCAACAGCATTGCTTCTGTTGCCCTCCTTCTTTTGTCTCACTCATAGACTTCTTCGTAGATACCTAGAAATGCATTTCTTTAAAGAAAGAAACCCATTCAGAAGGGAAGAGTACACCCGCTGTTTGCAGCTGATGGAGCATTGTCAACAGATGACAAAAAAAAAAAAACAAAAAACTATACTCCTCAACTCCTATTTTACTTTTGTGCTCATGGTCAAGGGAAAAGATATTTAGGCAGAAATGAGTAGACATAAAGTGGTTATGTGGAAATTGAAGATGAAGATGAGAGAAGGGGTTGAAAAGCAGTATCTACGGGCTCTATGCAAGTTCAAATCTCTTGACCTGGTGATTGTATTTCAGGTTACTGCACAAATTTTCACTTGAGGCTGACAAACTCCTGTGGGTAATCTTTAGAGAACTGTGCAGAAAATGAAAGTTACTGAAACACTGGAAACTGTAAATGTGACTTTCAGTTTCTCAGGGGTAAGGTGTTCTTAGTGCAGACTTAAATTCCACCAAGGATCCAATTATGAAAGGAAAGTGTGTGAGAACCACTAGTGCAGATGGAAGTGAGCTTTCATGAGTGATAAAATGTCTTTCTGAAATCTGCTTCAAGTTTTAAATATTTTTTCACACAAATGTGTGATGGACAACCACAATATAGAACAGACATCAATCTTCCAAAAATATACACATGCACACAAAAAAATCGCATACATTGTTAGGAAGTTTATAAACCTAGACCGTTCTTAATTTAATGGATAACTTGACTAAATAATTGATTAAGAAAAATCACATTCTTTTAAAATCATTTCTTTCTGGGCAGTTTCTAACTGATATAAGTAGGATCAATTACGCAAATAGATATATAAAAACTCCACTTTGATAAACTCATATTTCTGTGGACAAGATGACAAAAAAGTGAGTTGGCTATTAATAAAATTAGCTGGTTAGCTTTTTAACAAATATATTCTAAGTATCTATTATGTGTCATTTATAGGTACCAGTGATGAAACGATGTGTAAAATAGAAAAGATACCAACATTTGAAGGTCTTGTAGCCAGCCAAGTGAAGCATTCAGGCAACAGGCAAAATAATTTCCGATACTGATCGGTGATATAAAGAAATTAAAACAAGTGACGGAGTAAACAGGCAGATATGGCGGGTATGTGGAAGATAGTCTCTCTGAGGGGGTCATACTTGCTCTGAGCCATAAAGCTCACAGAGAGAAGGAGTACTGGAGAAAGAAAAGGAGTACTGCAGACAGAAAAGAAGGAATGAAGACATGAAATGGAACAAGCTTGGTTTATTCAAGGAGGAAACATCCCGGGAAAATGATACCCATGATGTCAAAGGGCAGATCTTGGAGGGTTATAAGGGATAGCTGAAACTTTGGATTTTATATATGCAGAACTGGAAAGATAACTGAGAGCTTTAAGCAGGGCAGTGACATCATCTGACATACTCTGCATTGTGCAAGTACTTAATGCAGGACAGGAGGAACAAGGTTAGAGAGGAGAGTTGCAGTGATGTGTAGCAGGACTGTGCTTATGGAAATGGGGAAGAGTGAAACTATGCATAGTAAGTTTTGGAGCAACTGTTGATAAATTGGATATGGAAAAGAAAAGATAAGAAGTAATTAAAGATGACTCCAAGGTTGCTGCCTTGAGCAGCTAGGTAGGACAGTAAATCTACCTACCGATTGTGGGAAAGACTAGAAAAGGAAAGTTTTGAAGCTAAACTGCTTGGGTCCAAAGACCATCTTGCTAACTCATAGATTTCTGACCTTGACATATTTTTTTACTTTAACAACTTCTTACCTGAAATATCAAGATGAAATGGTGCTAACCAAAAGGCTTTTCGGAGAAATAACAGATATGAAGTGTTTAATATACAGTTAAGTACACAAGAAAGGTTAGCTATTATTTTATTGTGTACAATAATTAAATAATTAAATGAATAAGTATTTGTTAAAAGAATGACATCTTCAAACAGTGGTCTTTGCAAGAAAGCTGGAGATAATCTATCAAATTAAGAAATGAGTCTTAGCTGGGAGAGATTTATAACCTCAAGTAAATTGTCATTGCTGTTTATAATCTATTCATTCATTCCAGGTTGACTTCCAAAATGGCTTTTCTAGCTATCCATCACTTTCTTTAACCCCTCAAAGAACCACTCACAGCCTTTACCCTAGTACATCATCATAATAAAAATATTTCGATGACCATGAACATCCAATTTCCTGCCCCTCCACCTCTAAACTGAACTCTGCTGTTGTAGTTTAGAAGTACGGTGTCCTCCAAAAGCCTCTTGTGTTTGGAAGGTGACTGGGTCAGGGGGCGCTGTATTGAATGTACTAAAGGTGACATGAGGAGGTGGAGCCTGGCGGGAGGCAGGATCCTGGGCCCTGGGCGCAGACCTGCACAGGTACACAGGACTCCCCTCCTCCCTGCCCTCTGCTTCCGACCACCTGGACAGCAGCCTTCATCCTCTGCAGGCCATTCCACCACGCCCTTTCTGAGTTTGAGCCTGTGGAGCACAGACTGAAACTTCTGAAACTGTGAGGCCAAATAAACCTCTCTTCCTTTAGAGTTGTGAGAGTTGGGTTTGTGTCTCAATGAACAGGAATAAGACATCTACTTTAACCTCTCTTTTAGCAACTCATAAAAAGAAAGACCCTTCCTTATTCCCAGGGCAAAATTTCCCCATGTTTCTTAATTTCCTAGCTTCCTACACCCTCTGCATGCAAATTATTTTTGTCTTTTTACCCCTAGCATGAGTCCTTACGCTGTCCACAAGTACGCCAATGTCTTCTCCAAGTATTAATCAAAGTTTCCAGTAGTCTTACCTTCCTTTTATGACCAAATTTCTTATCCATACTGAATGCATTTATTTCCTCACCACCATTCTGTGCAGCTCACTTTCCAGTGACACTTGTCACTCTCACTAATATTCCTTCTTCCTTTCTAATAAGGCCTTGTATTTTCGCTCTTCATGATTTTATCACTTTCTCTGTATCCAGCATGGCCTTGCTAGCCACTACATTTCTCTGTTAATAAATACTTTGAAAATCTGATCTTAATGCTCCTTCCTGTTCAGCCTATTCTATTTCTTTTCTCATCAAAATTAATCACATTTTCCTCTGTCTGTAATAGTATTTCATATGCTTCTAGTGTATTTCAAATTTTCTTTTGAACAATAGATGGATATGTAAATAGGTAGATATTCCCACCTCTAGCTTTTGAGCTCCTTAGCCTCCAAATGGAAGCCCAATTGCTAAAACCACTCCACCACCAAATGTGCTTCTTTGTATTATCTATTTCCAGTCCCCAGTAGTTTGGGTTCTTTTAGCAACAAAGACAAAGTTAAGATGAGAGCAACAGGTAAAATTGTATCCTGTTGCTTATTCAACTGTCAGAACTTTTCTTGGTTTTCTATAACTTTCCCAGAGCATAGTTATAAAATTCTTTGCTTTGGGAGAAACAAGCGATGGAAACTCAGATCACATTCTTAGTTTTCACAAAGGAGAGGGTCTCATGAAGGAAAGCACAAACATTAGTAAATATAAACTTATCTGACAAAATGGAATAACACAAGTTTCTTTTATTGTATCAAACCTTGCAGAATTTAGGGATATCCAGATCTTGCTTGAATAGCAATAGGTGAGATTAGAAAGAGAGAAAAACCAAGTGAAATGCATAAATTAAAAATGAGTGTTAAGATGAAATTAAGAAGAGAAAAAGTTTGTCAATTGAGTGGACGGAGAGAATTAAAGAAAGAAATCTCTTACCCACAACAATATTTTAATTGTGTGATGTTGGCAGCATTAAAACTACCAGATTCAAACAATAATGGTTGAAAATTACAAAGCACGTGACTATAAATCACTCAATATTGTTGTGTTTGCTCATTTCCAGAAGGTCAGACAGCAGGATGGGATAAGGAAATAGAGAAAAAAGTGGAAGATTTAGCTTTCTACAAAAACAAAAACTTGTACAGTACCTGGATTTTTTATAAGAAACATGTTTTTATATATATACAGATTTATTCTAAAATATAATAACCGCTCAACAAAAACCATTTTCAATAAATGAAAGATTTTAGAACTTATTTTTGTTTGTAGAAGTTATTATTAACAAGGTAATTACCAAATTATAGAATATAAAGTTCAGATGCACTGTCCTTTTTAGATGAGAAAAAGCTCAAGGGGGAAAGTGAACTACCCAAGGCCTCACAAGATATTTAGGATTAGGGCTGGCAGGAATTATTAATCAATCAGGGAAGAAAAAGGAGATGTGTCAAATAAGTTAACCAATGGAAGCAAAAGAAAATCTATGATAGGATGCTTAGTTTACTTTTATTCATTAACTTTGGTGATTGTTGCTAAGATTCCCTGCTTTGGAACAAGGAGACAGAGCTGTTTCACTTGTTTCCCTGAGGGAATCTCTTCTATGTCTGAGCCCCCAAGGTTCCTTGAGTCCAGAAAGCAGAGAAAACTCAGTGACTGAAGCTTAGGAAAGAGGAAAATGAGACTTCTGGTGCCAAGAGGGAAATAAAAGAGTGACTCGCTGTCTAACGTACTGCTCTCCTGCTGTGTGCCAGGCTGAATATATTTTATAATGCTTATAAGAACAGGGAAGAAAAAGCCTATGTGAGGCCACACAAAGCCTCAAGTCAGAACACAAAAAAACCAAACCAAATTACGAATAAATAAAAACACATAGCCTCATACTGTTCAGCAAAGTAATTGAGCACATTTTTAAAAATAAAAACCGAAACAGTTAAACTGGGGGATTAATGTTGTATTATGTACACCTTTCCAAGAATGATATCAAAGACTGCTTGTTGTTTTTCTCTATTTGGTGAAATAAACAGTTCAAAGAATTAAAGGCTACTATTATGATTTTGGCTGCCATTCAGCATGAAATCAGAGAAATCTCGCTACCCCTGAACTCTGAGTGATGAGTTGGCAGAGTCAGACTTTGTGACATCACTACACCGCGATATGTGCCCCTTCTTCCAGAACAGCAAATATCCAATTGTGTTTTCACATTCTAGACAATTTGATTTCAGGTTTCAAAGCTCTAGATCCAGACCATGAAGCAATTATAATAATTTTTTAAAAATTTTAAACCTCCACGAATATATAATTAGTGAAATCTAAATTAATTCTATAGATTGATCCAATACCGATTTCTTGGTTTTGATATTGTGCTACACTTATGCAAGATGTTAATTAATTTGGGGGGAAAGCTGCACCTTTCCTAATTATTTATTTGCAACCACTTGGAAATTTATAGCTAGTTTAAAAGAGGAAAAATAATCTCCACATCACAATTGTCCTAACAGAATTTTAAAATATGAGTTATATTACAAATCAAGTGGAAAATCCCTTGGTTTAAGGATTATGACTTGTTTTAGCCTCCGGGGTTATATTCTACACAGTGCTAGTCTAACTATCTTCCTCTTACAGGCTTTTCAGTAAAACCAGCATTCAAGCAGTATTCCAAGATATAAGAAAAATTACACTGATGGCAGCTGTAAGACACCTGGACCACACTTCATCTTGTTAATAGAGTTTCAGTGCAGATTTGTCTATGTTCTTATTTTACTGCAGCACTCATTTTCTTTCATTTGTTCTCCATAAAGTGTTTTCATCATCAGAAAAGTGATTTTATAACAGGTACTAAATATTTCCTCAATCATATTTTTGATCACGTGTCTTTGCCTTTCTGGTAATATATTAATTTTTTGAATCACAAGAGCCAATCTAGCATGCTTTAAAATTGGAATAGAAAAAAAAATAAACTCTTTACATGGTACCTTCAATTTTTCAGACAGTTTTTCCCATGGAATCAATTTACTGTAGTTACTAGATGGAGCATTCTGGAATAGCATCTGTGAATATGCTCCAAAGTGATACACTGGGCTAAAGAATGCAAACATGCACTGCATTTATTCTACCATCCTGCATATAGCAGGAACTTAGGAACAGCCATGTCTTTAATGCCAAGCAATTTTGAAAAGATGAAAGCAGCCCAATGACACAGAGAGGAGAAGGAAGTATTATGGTGGTAATAGGACTTTTGTGACCGAGATTACCATGAGGAAGCCATAGATGTAAAACATATTCTTTCCCAAGGAATGTGAAGAAGTATTTGACCAATTTTTTCAGGGAACAATTTTAAAAACAAAATCCACGATCTTGACATACAGTTGACTACAGCAATGACATTGCTTTAGCCAGGACTCCCAAGCCTAAAGCAAGCTCTTTTATTAGTACTTGAGAACTTGTGGTATCCCTGTCATTCACCAGAAAGGAGGGGCAAGTTGTTGGATCCACCCTGATCAGTAAAAAGCTAACTGGAAATTTGTCTTTTATCCTCAGAACTTTGAATCAATTTTATTGGGAAATGGTGGCTGACAGGTGAGGTTATTCTTTTTTTTTTTTTTTTTTTTTTGGTACCAGGGATCAAACTCGGGTCCTTGCGCTTGCACAGCAGGCAGTGGAACCACTGAGCTAAATCCCCAGCCCAGGTGAGGTTATTCTTATTTTTCATACCAATCAGGTGGCAGTAGAAGGCGCTTGCTAAAGGGAAGGTGGTGAGGGGAATCTTGAGGTGTTGCGGTGGACCTCTCTCCTGGAGGCACAGGACAGCGGCAGCTGTCCCTCCCTCTCTCCAGAGAGTAAGTAGAGAGAAAAATGGACAGCTGTTTTAGTAATTACGATGCATTTAAATCTGTTTGCAAGGGATTTATTTATATCCTACAATCAATACGTTTAGTAAACTGAGCAAAACCCTGCTTGCAATGACAACTTCTTCAACTGAATGAAGTGGATTTGTTTCCAGCTCCAGTCAATGAAGGGACAACATATAATTCCACTATGATTTCTGGTCTGTTTATCTTTGCTCATTAATTGACTTTGGAAGAAGTTCTCCCCTTGATTGAATTTTGCTCCTCTATACAAAAGTAACAAAAAGGTGCTGTATCTGAGAGAAACATTAGTTACAGTCTTTTGACCCAATTCTTACCTGACAATGATAACCTCGGCAGAAATATGCACCCCATCTTGCCAAATAAACAGGAGACAGTCCTTCCAAGGATCTTACAGAAGAATTTACTATTGATTAACTTGTCTTAAGGAAAATTAAATATATAATGTCAAAATGGTGACAAAATATAAGCCTCATATATCTGGGAAACTCAGCATTAGTACTTGTCTTTCCTGGTCAATGTACAAATACCATCTGAGAGCCTGAAATATCACCTCCCACCTCATTAGAAAGCCACGGGCAAGAGAAGCAAAGATAGACAAATGGGACTATATCAAACTTAAAACTCCTAGGAAAGAAAACAACCAATAGAGTGTAAATACAACTTATCAAACAAAAGAAAGTATTTGGAAATTATAAATCAAATAAATTAATAGAATAGATATATTCTGACTATTAATATGACTATATTAATAATATACAATATATATTATATATAATATACCTGAATTATATATATATATATATATATCAGCAACTGCAACAAAATAGTCCAATTAAGAAATGGTCAAAGGACTTGCAAAGATGCTATACCAGTGGCCAACAAACATATGAAAAGATGTTTAATATGACCAATCTTTAAAGAAATGCAAATTAAAACCACAATGATAAATCACCCCATCTTCAATAGGACGGCCACTATTTCAAAAGAGAAAGAAGAAAAATATAGGTTAAGATATGGAGAAATTGCAACCATTCTGTACATTCATGGGATATGAAATGGTGTCACTGCTAAGAAAAATAATGTAGAGATTCCTCAAAAAAGTAAAACTATAACCAGCATATGATCGATTCAGCCACATTTCTTCTGGGTTGAAAATAAGATCTCAAAGAGATATCTCTACACCTACATACACTGCCCCATTATTCACAGTAACCAAGAGGTAAAGCCTATCTAAATGTCCATCAATAGAACATGGATAAAGGAAATGTGGTATGTTAATATGACAGAATATTATTCAGCCTTAGAAAAGAAACCCTGGCATAAGATGCAGCATGCATGAATCTTGAGGACATTTTGAGAAGTGAAACAAGCCACTCATAAAACACAAGTTCTGCATGACCGCACTTTTATGTGGTATCTAAAATGGCCAAATACTTAGTAACAGAAAGTAGAAGCGTGGTTTCTCAGGGCTCCTGTCGGGAGGCGAAGTGTTCAGTGGAAATAGAACTTCAGTTGTGCAAGATGACAAAATGCTAGGGCTCTCACAGGCAATGCTGGTTGCAAAGATAACACTCCTGTACCCTTAAGCATGGCTAAGATGGTAAGTTTAACATATGTTTTTACAAAAAATGACAGAAGAAGGCAACTCACTGCACCATGTTTAGTGCAGAAGTTTCTTAGTGATAATTGGCAGCAGCAGAGCCTAAATAATATTTGGTTTATTGCTGCTCATGGAAGTTGGGAAGGAGTGAGAGGCAGAGCACATCTGTCACCTCTAGATTTAGAGAGTCCAGACTTCAGAATCTTAACCTAGAAAAGCTAAAAAGGGAAGCAAAGGAAGGCAACTGATCCTTGCATCAAACAACGTACATGAAGTGTAAGTTTACTTAGCCTGTTAACTGGGCAAGTTTCTTGTGAATCTAATGGAGATCAAACAAAACAGTTCTCATCAGCGGACCCTTGCTGTGGTTGGAATGGAGGTGTCATATTCTCTCCGGTCCTCACATGTAGAACATTCTCAAGCCTGGTAAATTCTTCCTCTGCAATGTTTCACTTTTCTTGCCTCCTTTTTCTCTCTAACCATCCAAATTCAAGATCTTATTGTGTTCTTCTCTGGCATTATCTAACCTTCCCATGAAATTCTAAGTGATTTACCAGATCAACAGTTCTAATCCCAGTGACAGCTATCACTCTCTCTGGAGAATCTCATAACACATTGTTAAGTCCTTTTATTTGTTCCACTTTGTCTTCAAATCATTTTTTTTCTCTGTAGTTTGCCCTGTTGGGAAAGAGAATCCATGTCTTCTCTTCTACAGAGAAGTGTCCAGCAGTGATTTGCCTATGGAAGTTATTTTAAGATTTTACTGAGATTGAATTCAGCTCAGAAATACTTCTTTGAAAAGAAAACACCAATTATCACACCATTTGGATAGTTCTTCTTCAAAGCAACCATCAAGACCATAGTCATCATAGAAAATATTGGTGAGTTTACCAAATATCCAACAAAGGACTGGTAATCTCAAACTTCATACAACCTTTATCTCCCTCATTCTCTATCATGGTGTATTGGGCTCCATGTATGACAAATGTGCACATCAATATGCAAACACATGTACATATGCCAGATAATTAAGTGGCAAAAAACTTACTAAGACTCATTTTAGAGAAACTAGTTTTATCATTTTACCATGAGTAATTGATGGAAGAAACACATTTCATGGGGCTGAGGACTAATTATTTTTTTTAGAAATTACATTCCTATAGCTATTGTTATAATAATATCAGATAAAAACTGTTACCAGGTGTAAGTTTTATTGAGTTGGATAATGAAAATGTCACAGTGAACCCCAATATTTTGTAAAAATTAATATGCACTAATAAATATAAATATAAAAAATAAAATATTATAAAATGGAAAATAGATGGGTAAATATATGCATCATTTATTCATATAAGCAATGTGGATTCATAGAGTTAAATGAATTTAACCATACTTCCCATATTTCATTTATCTTTGCAGCATTAGTACCTATGGAGTTTGATATAAAGAAGTCAGTCAATAGGGATTTAATGAGCTGAATCGCTCATTATTTTCCCTCTTATGTTATTGAGTAGTTGAAACTTTCATTTTCAATTCCCTAGTAATTGAAATATTTTAGTAGCCTGTATGTCAATGAACAGATCAGTTTTAAAAAAAAAAAAGAATTAGAACCAATATATCTCAAGGTAGGCAAAATCTACCCAGACAAAGATTTCTATGCCCATGTAAAGAATTTACATGGACCTGACTACATTATTACAGCATTAGTGAGAACTGCAGTTGTGGCTATTTCTATCACTTACTCTAGCTACCATGGGATAGAGATTTTAGCAACTTCACAGAGAGAGGTTCAGAGAAATAAAGATGACACTGTACCATACATAAGGCAAGAACGATGCTTATGAATAAACATGACGTTTACAGTTTTCTCAATTCTTCTCCCACCACAATGACTGTTTTTAGCCTTGCAACTAAAGTGTGGTCCATGGGATACACTGTCACTTGGGGACTTGCTAGAACTATAGAATCACAGGTATTACTCAAGCACTAATAAATCAGTTTACAGTGCTACAAGATTCATAGGTGATTCAAGTTTTCAATGAGAACCACCTTGTCATGTAATTTTTTAAGATACACTGTTTTTACAATGTATAGTAGTAAATAATGGGTATGATTTAGGATTAAATCATTCTTTGTGAAATACTGAAACAGGACACTGCTATCTAAATATATCAATACTAGTAACATAACAGAATTCTTTATTCCTGCATTAGTTCACATTTGACTCCATTATGAACACTGCAAAAGAAAACTGGGAAATGTGGTGCTATATTAGGTGTTTGCTCATTTGCAAAATAGTTCCTCAGGGAAGTGTTCAACTTTCAACACACAGTAATGCCTAAAGTTCTCCATAGGTGTGTTCAAAATGCATGAAAGAACACACATTAGTCAGCAGAGGCAATGCTATTACTGTCTCGAAATCTCAAAATCTACCCCAGGAAAATATCATTGCCAACATTTAGTAAAAGTACGAGCACATCCAACTGCCCTTTAAGCACTCCATATTGATGATATGGATGGGGAAAATTCAAACAAACCCAAGCAATTAACTGCAGTCCTGTTTAGTTCTATTTTAGGAGAAAAGAAAGTTGTATCTATCCAAGATTAGGTTTTCAGAGTTGATTACCCTTCTATCTTTTGGGAAATACCAGCAGCACTGCAGGTTTTGGACACATTCCCTTAACCCCCACAGAAATTACCATGAAACCTTGATCCCAAACTTTGCTCCCTGCGCAGCTCTGTTGGCACATGTAGAACATAGAAGGTCAGGATGATACCTGAGCAGCCTCCACATTCCAGATCAGGACATGACTGGAGAAGAAAACTCTCCAAAGACAGCTGTCAGTGTAACCTACACTAATGCCCCAAGAGAAAGGGAAATTGACGACAGCTATGGCTAAGTCTCCTTGGAAGTGAATCAGAATGGGTACAGGAATAAGAGGGCTGCACTGGACCAAAGGAGGAAGATCTTTGCTGGTGTTTTAAATTGTGTACGTAGCTAGATAGTAAAATCTTACTCTTTAGGATTTGGCACCTTCACTTTCCTTGTGATGCCTGCCATGGTCCCCGAGGAGCTGTAGTCATTCGTTGTGGATTGTGTGTACACATTTAGGCAAGGCCGTATCTGTCTCTGTCCTCCCTATCAGACATCACGAGGTTAATGTGGAAAATGCTATCTGAGTGTTAATCATGTATGAAAACTGCTGCTGAGTGGAAGAGGATTGAGAGGACTCTGAGTGACTAAGAAAATGCACTCCCTTGCTGGAATACACACATGGGGAATTGATAGGCTGAGATGCACATCCTTCCAACTTTGGGAAAAAATGGGTGACAACTTTTCTCCTTTCTAGGACACAATCAGTATTCTTAGTACTTGTGTCACATACCACTAGCACACGTTATTGTGCTTTTAATCACCTGTGTTTGGGAGCTTTTCTCCTCTCTAAACCCAGACATCTTTAAGGGGAATTATCTTTGAGCTTTGCACACAAAAAGGAGAGGTGGGCTGCTATACGAAGGCAAGTGCCATTTTTATGTCACACATGGAGGGCTTTTATTTTTGTTGTTAGTGACACACTGAGGAGATAAGATGTTCCACAAAACTAAGCCCTTCCAACTGAAGTTGAATCTTTTCTCATTTTTTCTTGGTCCCAGAGATCGAACTCGGGACCTTGCACTTGCAAGGCAATCATGGCACCACAGAGCTACATCCAAGAACTCCGAAGTTTAGTTTCTTTTATGTGCCAACCCACTTTTTTTCATTTTAACCATTTTAAATGAAAAATTTTTCACATTTTTGACTATCAAAAATTATGCCCATACAAAAATTATAATATTCCTTGTTTCTCTGTAACTAAATGCATCTTACTTGATGAGCCACTATTTCTTCATCTTGGCCAATTAAAGGTAACTCGGCCCTGCCAGGATAAAATTCTGGCTCTTCTGAGCAGCTGCTTGCTCCTCTCACACTCTTCCTTTCCCTCCTTTCGGGGTGCCGAGGGAGCCCCAGAGGACAGTGCAGCAGAGTAGCACATGCGCTCTCCTTCCTTGTTTAAAATTATTTTTAATTGGCAGTAATAAGTGCATATACCCATGAAGTACCATGTGATACATTGATATGTGTATACACTGTGGAATGACTGTACTCAGCTACTTTCCATATCCACCACCTAACAGACTTACCTTACTGCCTTTTCTAGAGATATCTTTAGGGTTTTTGGCCCCAGCTTGTGACAGCTGGGACTACATACATTACTTCCCAATGTGAAGACTGTTGGCTGTGCAGGTTCATCTCAGCCACTTCAAGGGAGTATTTGGGAGGTGAGGTAGAAGTGGGGATGGTCATGGAAACATTTCTAATGGATTTTTACACTAAAAACCCTGAAAAACTCGTGTCCAGGAAAACCCTCTAATCTATCGCTGGTTATCAAACTGTGTCCTATGGGATGCATGGCTTCCCTGAGAGATTCACAGCATTCCCACTCTGCACGCTGGGCAAAGAGCCTGCTCCCAGATCCCTGGGATCTATCTGAGATTGTACACACCACTCCTCCTACCAAGACCCACCAGTGTCTGCAATAGGGGTTGAGCTCCTCTTGGGGACCTAGGTAGTACCTAAAGTCACTGGCTCCTCCAATTCTCTTATCCTCTCTGACCAGGAAAATGGCATTAGCATTGCCTAACCATGCATCCTTCCCATTCTAGGGGCTCTTGTCCAAATATTAGACCCTAAGTCTTCCATGCTTCAGGCCTTCCTCATTAAATGCAAACTTTTTATGCAATCGATTTTTTGGACCTGAGTCTCTAGCTCTTTCAATCAAAAGCTGTACCTTTAAACACCTTTATCTCTGCTATAGATACACAAAAGTATACACAAAAGTATACACAAACTCCAAAGCCAAGAATTTGACTCTTCCTTCTTTGCCATCTCTACCTTACATAGCAGAGCAATGTAGATAATTGTCACTGCTGTTTCAGTGATAACAAGAAGCAAAGAGGTAGGAGTTGGAAAAGTACCATTTAATATCAAAGTATACGCTACTACACATGACTACTTCTTCAACAGAAGATACTGAACATAACTGTACATTTATTGGATAGTGTAGCATCCTTTATTGGCCTTTTAGTTTCCTTGCCTCTCCCTCCCATGTCAGACTGTCAGCATTTTGATGGTCACCTCCAGCAGTTTCTTCTCTGCTGCCTTTCCAGTCTTTAGTTTCCTGCCTGCTATGAGCTGGGAAACCAGATAACCAAGCTTGTTAAAAAATTGTGTGTTAAAGAAAAGTCAATAAAGCCATGGCCCCAGGAGCTAAGTGCATGCCTTTGTAACCACTATGTCAGCCATGAAGGATGTTTTTTCTTATTTTTAAGTTTGGACTGAGTTCCCAAGGGTAGAGGTTGTCAGAAATTCCACCTCTGAATAAGCAGGTCATTACCATAATTTAAACCATAGTATGTATCATTCTCCTTCATAAAAATGACACAATAAAAGCCTTGTAATTTATACCATGAGCATCATGTTTGAACTTAAAATGGTAGTCAAAGCCCAGGAGGTTATTTTTCAGACATCTCTACAAAAGGCATGTACTCCATTAGGAAGCAATGCGCTTCTCTTTCTCTCTGTTTTCATTGACTAAAGTGTATTTCCATTTTTCTTCCCCATGAAGACACAGACTTTAGTTATTCAGAGTTCAGAGTTTTGACCCAGAGTTTTTGGCCACCATAAAGGATTCAACAGAATATCTTATATTGTGAGGGATCAGTACACAAATCGGCTGTAAAACCAAGACATTTCCTTATAATTGCTCAAAAATGTCTCATATTAGAAACAAAGTCAAAGATAAAATATGTAAGACACACAGGCCAAATATTTCAGAAATTATTAATCATAAAATATACATTATATATCAATTACCTTTCTTCAACATCCTGACCTCTTGAAGGAAACAACTACCTGATTCAAAGCTGACATACTTTAACATCAAGGCTGCTCAATTTTTCTCAAGTATCAATAGCAAAAAATGTTCCTGATGAATAGCTACCAAGGCTCAGCCACACAAAGCCAATTCCACCATCTTCATGAAGCTCCAGGAGTTATTAGGTGGTTCACTCTTCCTGGGTTCAAAAGTGTAAGACACTCAGTATGATTTCCCTGGAACCAGAGTCCTCTGTCTACTTGGTATTCATTTCATTTTGTTTATCTTTTTCTCCACCTCTCACTTGCTAATAGGAGGAATGTGTTACAATAGCAGGTGAGATCTCCAAACTAACTCCTGTTCTATAAATAAACACCTCATTCACTCCAGTCTTTATCCCTTCCTGGACAATGCAGCAGCCGCAGTTTGCCACCTGCTCCCACAGTAGCTCCACAGCTGATCTCTGTACCTCTTGGTTTCATAGGATTTGTGTCTCTTATGTTGGACACTCAAAGTAAAGCTTTATGATTATTGCATACACAGCACATCTTCAATGAATTCATTCATCTAGAAAACAGTTATTTGCACACTAAATGCTAAATGAATAAGTTAACACAGTCCCTTTCTGCCTTAGTTATCCATTACTGCATAAAAATGTTACCTAAAAAAAAAAAGTTAACTAAAACTTAGCAGCTTAAAATAAATTCTCAGTCACATTGTGTTGTGATGAGCAGTACCTACGTGTTAGACCTAGGTAGAGGGGAGGATGATATGAAGGAATTCAAGTTGCTGGCTACACTGATCTGGTTGGGGACTCTGATAGAAGCATGAGGGGACAAAAGACAGCCTTCTCTCTGGGCCACAAAGTTCCAACTGAAAACTCAGCGAAGTCTGGGAATTCTAAATGTGAACTAGGCTGTCTATGCTCACAGCAGTGTGTATTTGTCAGTTAATGATAAGCTGTGTGGGACACTCTATTCTCACACCAATCCTCTCCAACTTTAAAGAATGACCTGGTGACAACACTCTGCAGGCAATTCAGAGGAAAGAGTCCATGCCACAGCTGCATAACCCTAGCCACAGGGTTCTTCTACAGGCTCAGTAGGTGTGTTGGGCAGCAGCAGCCATGAGAAGGAGCCATTCAGGTCCTGAGGGGGCAGGGAATGAGCATGGGCACCAGCCACTGTGTGCTAAAGCCCATCACCATGTTTATAGGACCAAGGTCATGCCAAGGTCACCGCTCATGGCCAGAGACCCAGCCCAGTAGGGATACTCAAAAGGGGACCACTACTGGGAGATGTGGGACTCATCCAAAGGACACCTTTGGCTTGATGACTCCCCAGTAGCCTTCCTACACTTTTCTGAGACCTGCTCTACAATCTAATATGCTCCCACCCAATCCTCCCTCATTCCCTCCACACCTTTCATGTGAGTTCAGACCTGAACTGCTACTTGGCAACTTCCGTCATCTTTACCAGCTGCCTCCCAATTTTCTCTCATAGGCGTTTTCTGTAATAAATTCACTGCATATGGAGCTCACCCTTGGCCCTGATTTGTCAGAGTAACTGGACTAACACTGGGGAAAGGAAGGCTTCACAGAATAACCTCACTGGGACCAATTTATTGAAATAAGACATGATTCAAATTTTTCTAGAAAGGAGTCCAGGCTAGAATGGAGAGTTTATTAGATGTACCATCATTTGAGCCCATAGATGTTATTTGCCTTCATTCATTTCACCTTGAAAATAATTCCTGTAGACTTCACTTTGTTACTCCAAACTCAATGTAATAGAATATGTGAGAAAAACATTTAGACAACCAGCATTTATAATGATTTTATTTATAGAGGATTGAAAATAATCAATATTTATAGCAACAGCTGTAGATTCAAATATGGGAACATTACTACATACAAGCACATGGCCATTAAGCATATCTCTTCACATAGCAAGATAGGTCAGTACAGTCATGCATCACTTAATAAGAGGTTGTACTCTGAGAACTGAGTCACTGGTGGTTTTGTTAGTGTGAAAACATGATAGAGTGTTCTCAAACAAACCTAGGTGATATAAGTCAGTGATGGTGAACCTATGGCATGCAGGCCACAGCCGGATGTTTGTTATCATTGAAAGCTCTACAAGGTTCACCACTACTGCTATAGGTCAATCACCAGACATGGGCTCCTAATGTAGCCACAAGACATAGTAAACAGGAGAAGTACAAGATTGTTGCCAGTGCAACATAGCACACTATTTTACAGTAAACTGTTTCTCTAACTAAAAGGAACACATACTAAAACAATGGTTAAAAGTATGACATAGTAAATATACACTTCAGAAACAGTCACTTACTACCAGTATCAAGCATTTTGTACGTTTCTAATTGTATTTGCCACATTTTTACACACCTGAGAGCACAGAAGACTTGATTACCTTAGCATCAGTACAAAAATGAGAATAATGCATGGTTCTCGATGTCATGAAAACTATTGCATCACTATGACAACAGCTCGATTACAATCTGGTGGACCACTAGCATATATGTAGTTTGTTGTTGACTGAAACATTGTTACATAGAACACAAGTGTGTGTAAAGAGTGGTAGGAATAGAGGATTTGGTGGGGGCCTATGAGCCTGGCTTATCTTCATTTTCTAATTTATTTTCAATAAGCATATATCACATCTGTAAGAAAGAAAAATGGGTTATAGAACTCTTTTGTGGTCTTACTAGATTAGGAAATGGAAAATGGTTATCATAGACCCTGGTGAAATTTATAAGAAGGAGCCGTGGAAGGAAATCTCACCACTGAGGTAGGGAGGTTCATAGAATCCACACAAGGAGTAGGAGAACATGTCAAGGACCTAATTCAAAACTGGGAAATTGGGACCCAAGGACCCATGAGATCATCATGAAGCACATAAAGGATGCTGGTTGCCCAGGCTTTATGCTACTAACCAGCATCAGCAGGGGACAATAGATGGGGAGGGAGCAACTCTTAAGAAAAAGGACCATAATATCGCATTATCTTAGCAGAACTAGAATAGGATTGGGATCCCCATCAAGTTTATACACAACACCATCTGTTACTGTAGTTTAGATCCCCAGGCCTAGCTGGGCTAGAGAAACGTGGAAGCTCAATCTCACAAATACCTGCATGCTGTTTCCTACTCAAAGATGTTCTGATCCTCTGAATCACATGATCAATAAATGGGCAAATGTAATTGTCTGTTTGTTCTCAGATCTGCTCCAGCCCTTCTAAGTACAGTCCCAGGCTCCCCAGGTACTGGCCTTGGGATCTATTGCAAAGCAGCAGGAAGGGAAAAGGTGTGGCTTTCTTTCTTTCTGCTTTAAAAGCATTGCTTGAAATGGCCACATCTCCATAGCTCAGATCCTGTAGAAGAAGCTCCACCTTGGCAGTATCTGCCTTATTTTTATCCCTCCAGATAACCATCTGTCCTTCTAGCTCTAAGGGTACCAACAGCTTCCTGCTGGCGCTAAGCTGAGTTAGTCCACTGTGCTTCACTATGTCTCAGTCATTCACCTGTGTACCAAACAGCCCCGTATTGGAGGCCCTTTGGCTGAAGTGCCTAGAGGGTTTCCACTTTTCTGAACCAACCCAAGCTGGCAGAGGCGATCTCATCCAATGTGAGAAAATCACAGCAATTGGTTGTTGGGAATTTATGCTATATCACTATACTTCTAGAGATTACGTAATTACTTCAAAGTCAACCATTCCCATTAACGCAAATGATGAATAACTGTGAATTTTCAACAGCTAATAAGAAGGCAAGAATGTCTCAAACTTAGCCAATTCAAAAATTGTTCCTTCTTTTGTCTAAAACGAGAGCTAGTAGTATGAATAATAGAAGCAACATGTATTAACTATTACTTAAAGTCATTCAGGGTTGAATTGCTAAATCTGGTGTTAATTCAGTCTAGGGTACAAAGACATCTCAAACTTTAAAAATTTCTTTCTTTCAGCTCTTCTGGCATGCTGACAGAAGGGCACACTGCCCTGGAGTAATGGTACATGCTACCATCTCAGGTACTTGGGGAGGCTGAGGCAGGAAGATCACAGGTTTGAGACCAGCTTGGGCAACTTGGCAAGACTGTCTCAAAAAACAAAATTTTAAAAAGGTCAGTGATGTATCTTAGTGGAAGAGTGCTCACCTAGCATGCAGAAGGTCTGTAGATGAAACACTCCCTCTTCTGAGGCAGACTTTTCAGTTTTGACTATGTCCTGGGTATTTTCTAGATTTCTGGTATTTTACGGAGTACCCTCCTTATCTTTGTCTCTCCCTTCTTCCTCCTACAAAATCTCAACAAGTTTCATATGAGAGAGTGCTGAATTCCTTTTGTAGAGTGAGCAATGGTAGGTCCAGACTGGGGCCACCCCTCATGTTATGTAGCCATCATCATCATCTCAGCAACACATCCCAGAGCCAAGTCAAAAAAAAAAAAAAAAAAACAGGATTTTGAGCCCTGTATGGGACGTGGACACTTGGGAGACTAAAGGGATTCAAATCCTGGCTCTGTATATGCACACAGAAAATTATCCCACCTCCTCACCTCAATTTCTCCAAGTGCAAATGAAGAAAATAGCAGTGATAACTTCACATTACTGTAAGAAGAATTAAATGAGTTTATTCATGTAAATCTTTAAGAATAACACTGATTTGAGAGAAGTCACTCAGTAATCTCGGAACTGCAAAATTTCTAAGAAACTGCAAAAATTCTAAGAACTGTAAAACTCCTCAGGAATCTTGAAAACTCTTTAACACGTAAAACAAAACTCCATTCATTTTTAATACTCTAGAGAGAATGTTCACAGAAATTTGAGAAAGTGGACATATATTTTATAGAAATGTATTAAATAATGGGATTTATAAAAAGTAATGTTTATTTCAGTGGGACCATGGTTCTATGTTTGGATTTGAAGATGTAACTAAAATATAGCCACATTTTTAAAAAGTTGTAATCTTATCTTTTAGAGTTTTCGAGAATTGTTTTGTAGAAAAATTGTCTTTGAGATAGAGGCATCTGTAGATCCCTTGTTAAATGTCAAAATTCTGTTGAACTTATATTATTATAAGGTAAAATGGATGGTGTCAAATATACTTGCTTCCTTAAGCACTTGTTTAATCTATCTCAATAACTTTTTAAAGATTAAGATGAGAATTGGAGAGGAAGGGGCTTCCAAACCACCATTCCACCACTCTCAGCCCAGAGGTAGGGGCTTCCAGGCCCCCTTTCCACCAATCCCAGCCAGGAGAAAGGGGCTTCTGGGCCACCATTCCACCACTCCCAGCCCAGAGGAGGTGAGCCGTACAGGTGCCAGTAGCACCCCACCCATCATCAAAATGAGAAGACATGCAAAAAAGTCTCAAAACTAGACTTCCAGATCACATACAGCAACCCCAAAGGAAAATGAGATGGAACACTGATACTCAACAACTTGGACTCCCTGAACTGGCAACAAAAGAGGATCTGGAAAAAATGAAATCAGAAATAATTAGTCAGATAACAGCAGAGATTGTGCCCATAGTGCAAGACATGATTAATAAATCTAGAGAAGACACAGATAAAAAAAATAGAGGAGTTGAGGAAC
>NW_004624731.1:19747169-19768764 GCF_000247695.1 Heterocephalus glaber | reverse complement strand
TTTTTTTTTTTTGGTACCAGGGATCGAACTCGGGACCTTGCACTTGAGAGGTAGGTGTCAGAACCACTGAGCTAAATCCCCAGCCCTCTATTTTAATTCCTAGGAAGAAAAGATGACACAACCACTGAAATACCAGAGACCGTAGCCCTGTACCTTAAAGGAAATGGTCTGGAAAATGGGATAAAAAATCATGAGATCATGTGAAGCATGATTAAATATCATTGAGACCTGAAATAATTGACCAGTAAACTATAAAAATGTCAAGTAATAGAAATTACAAACAGAGGTATGGCATGGGGGTACCTGGATTTGAAAGAAGTACTATAGGAATGAGGAGTAGCTGCCAGTAGGCGATGCTAGAAAGAAACTTTGGCTCTGATTTATTTAGCACAAACCCAACTTAAACCTTATGGCTCATTGTGGCTGAAGCATAGGATTTGTTAGGAGACATAGCAGGAAGAAAGTTAGGAAACTGAGATAAGTCTTGATCATAGAATGTTTCATGCTCCAAGCTAAAGTGCTTGAATGTAATCTTTAGATGGCCAAAACAAAAGTTAAATATTTTTAATCAGTGACATGACAGAAAAAGTATTTCAGAAATTAAATTGGCAATGAAGCATCATCTCTTCTTCAAGATCACAGAATGGCATTCTCTAGGAAATAAACTAGGAGATTAACACTGCCATGGAACGGCACCCAGGTTGGTTAATCATCTCAGAAAAATATCATAACAGGTAAAAATCAAAGCTCCCTGGTCTGGCCCTCTCTGCTACCTGACCCATCCACTCTCCATACATCTCCCATCCATGTCTATGCTCCATTTTCTTCTAATAGAGTCCACAACTGAGATGAAAATAGAGATGGACCTCGATGAATGGAATACTTAAAATGTCAGGTCACATGTAACGGTCACTCAGTAGGGATATATCTTACTCCAGCATGCCCCACCAAGTTTGACAGGGGAATTGAAAATGTTGCCAATGAATGTTAGATAATCTTACTGGAAAGAAAGACTCTTTTATCTCTCTTAGCCACACGATCATAGGAAACTGAAGGTCAGGCCTTTCAATAGAAGATGAAGGTCCACTTCATCTTGAGTTTCAAACATAGAGGATCACAGTATCACAACAGGAACATAAAAATCTTAGAATAAAGCAAACCATCGTGGTTCCCATAGGGAATTTTTCAAGCATAATTGTTAGTTTCATACTCCTTGAGGTTTTGAAATGCTCACTCATATTTTGATGGGGGCACGTGCCTTTGAAATTACAACCTCTAGTTCTTTATCACTTAAGGACAGAGTTGCTTTAACACATTTGTGTGGTCAAACAGTGGCATTCGGAAAAATATCCTGTTACGTTTTACAGGTAAAATCAGTTGAACTGTCTGCAGTAATAGAGATCAGCCATCATGATTATGGGACTGTGCTGTAAAGATGACACCACTTATGAGATTTTGTTACAGTATATGCCCTCAAAAAGGGCTCCATGTCATTCATTTGCAACATCCTTGCAGGAAAAGTGATTCAGTGGCACTTTGAACGTGAATGAAGCAGCAAGAGCACCTACGCAGAATAGCCATGGATTTATCAGGTTTATCTAAGTCTAAGTCTTTAGGATCCACTATCATTGGCTTGAGTAATGGCTTTAGTATCTGTAAGTGAAAAGAATATGAATAATCACTTCAGAGAATAAGGAAAGGTTAAGGAGAGATATTAAGGATTACATTGCAATGTGGGAGTTATTCATAAGCGTCCACTCACTCTAATGCACGTTCAAGATCATTTTACAACGTTTTTGCTGTAAAAATTTGAGGAAAGTTGTAACACAGAACATGTGACTGAAAATGGGAGAATTTTCTAAGTAATATTTAAGAATTGCTAATCATAATGAGTTTTTTGCTTTTCATCATTTTAAAACTGATGGTGATTCTCTACAAATTATAAGGACAAAATATAGAAAATTAATTTATAGACTTAGATCTTTGAAGTATAAACTAGCATAAACAAGCTGGATGTAAGAAGGAATTATTTACTTTACTGTAATATTCTTTACAGAAAATAGTTTCATTAGTCATGTGCATCCTTATTATGAATCTGTAAATGAAAGTGCCAGCCACCACCTGGAAATTAACCATACTTTATAAATAACATTCATCTTACAACAGAGAGTTCTAAGCCACATAAATATAGTTTCTATAAGAATGCTGATTTGCAACTCGCTCTAAATTATTTTTCAAATGTGCCCCATAAAGAATATATATAAAAGGCTTGTGACAAAGTTCCATTATAAGTTGCTATGTTTAATACCCTCAGTGAATTTAGAATTAGCTAAGATAGCTGGTCACATAGTGAATTCATAGTGATGAGAGATACAGATCAGAAAGTGAACCAACAATAAAAAGGTCACTGATACACCTTCACAGTGAGAAGGCATGAAGGTCAGGCCTCAAACTCATCAAATCAATTGGTCTCCTACTTTTTGTGCTATTTTCAGCTGGATGAGACATTGAACAAGCTGACTCTCAAAGCCCAAATTATTTTCTTTTTGAGAATTATTCATTTTTCAAGAGAAAAAACATTTCCTCATTCTTTCTGGATACATTCTTTTCTTAGAGCAAATACACAATCACTTCTTATCTTGGTCACTTTCCTCATCACTGGGACAAAATACACAGCATCCACAGCTTAAAGAAGGTGAAGATGATTTGAGCTCATGAGTTTTAGAGGTTTCAGTCCATAGACACCTGGATCACAGGAAGAAAGGGCATGGCAGATGGGCATAGCGGAGGAAAGCTGTCATGTACAGCATAGCAGCTAGGAAGCAGGTCACACTCAGCATGACCTACCTCTTCTACCAAAGCGGCCCTCTTAACAGCAAGTCAGCTACGAACTCATCAGAAGATTAATCCATTGATGAGTACACTGGCCCCATGATCCAACCCCCTTCCAAATACACTGGCTTTGGGCAGGACACCCCAGATCTAAACCATAACATTTCTTTATAGTGTTGTACTCTATACAACACTGTATAGAGTACAGGTAGCATGCCCTTCAATTTTCTTGGCTCTATCTATGCACTCTAATAAAAATGACTCAATTTTCCTTTAAAATAATTTGGATTCTTCAGTAATTATGTTTACTTACTGCTTTCAAATGATTCATGTTCAAAAATTAATTTTTTAAAAATCTGCCTTATGCTGTAATTCTCAGCTCTGAAAATTGTATACTGGCACTAAATTCATGAAAATAGAAGTTTCTATCTCACTCTTATGTTGTATTAGCTTAGATTTGATAACATTTTAGATAAAGATAAAGAAAGTAAAGACTTATTTTATAGCTAAAATAATCTCTGGCAAGTAACTCCAAATTCTGAGTATATCCAGATCACTTCATGTTAGTATTATGAACTATGTCAAGATCAGAATACATGGTTCTTATACTAAAATGTCCTTGTCCATGGCAGTTTCTATGCAAAACTTATATGAGAATGATGAAATTCAGAAAACCCACTTAATGCCTAATTAACCCAATGGGTTTATCAAAATAATTGCAAGCTACATATTACAAAAATGTATTTTTGAAACTCATCTTCAAACACTATGAAGGCATACTTACTTATATTTTTCTTTATGACACATAATTAATTACAGTAAAGGAAATTTGCTTTGATGAGATGAGTGATTTGTATTTCTACACTCAGCCATAATGAAATAACCAGTACCAAACTTGCTGTCCTAACAATTAGTCCATTTAGAGAAGAATTATTCTTCCAACAGCAAAAAAATTGGATTCAATAACAGAGAGTGGAGAACCATAAAGAACGAAGAGAAAGAAGCCAAGCCTGACAATCTCCAGGGCTATGCTCCTAGCTCCACTCATAGGGTTGCAGTGCAAGTAAGCATAACTTAAAGAAAATACTGTAGCTTTCCTTAACTGAGTTAACACAGATAAGACTCCAGAGATGATGTAGGGGCTGGAATTGGATCCATTTGAGACTTTGGTCAGATGCATAGCTACTCATGAGTGAAGTTCCATAAGTCTTGGCTAAAGACAGTTGCTAGGGAAACAGCATACAGTATGGAGTTACAAAATGTAAATTCCTAGAAATCAAACAGGGTTAAGATATATCAGAGTTTTGACAAGCCAGGTCATTTAGTAGAAATTTCAAAAGAACCACACAGTAGAAGGGCTGAACTAGCACCAGAATGCAGGCTACTCTGGAGCCTTTTATAAAAACCCTAGAAAGAAGTCTTGAAAGAACGAAACAGAACCTCACAATCTAACTGCCTGCCTAAACAAAATGCAACACTTACAGGAAGGAAACAAAATCTAGACAATAAGCGATAGAGTATAGTAGACAATACACAGCATCTAAAATTTATTCAAAAAAGTAGGAAATATTTGTATCTAGAGAAAAGGTACTCAGTAGGAAAAAAGACATAAACAATAAAATGGACAGGAACTTTAAAATCAGACAGCTAATATAAACGTTTTCAAGGACTTTAGTTAAAACATGAACACAACAAACTGAAAAATGAAATAGATATAAGTGGCCAAATACACCTGCTAAAAAAATAAAACTCAGTCTCTATAGTAAAAATCTTACCACATGGTGAAACATTAAGAAAAAAAGATTAGTGAACAGTGAATCTGAGTTATAACAATAGAAACTAAACAAAAGCATGTTGGAAACTAAAAAAATAATGAACAGTCTCAGCGATAAGCAACCAAATAGCCAACATCAAAAATATAATTGGAGCCTAAAAAGGAAGGAAAGGAAAAAACTATGTTTGGAGGAATAACAGCAGAAATGTTCTAAGTTTGATGGAAACTATAGAACCATAGATCAGAGAAACTCAATGAACCTCACACATGACAAAATATGCAAAGAAAACAAAACCCAAGCATGTCAAAATAAAATTTCTGAAATCATGTTAAATATCTTTAAGGCATCCAGAGATAAAAGACACATTACAAACAGGAGAACAAAAATAAGAATTGTCATTGACTTTTCATCAAAAAACAGAACAAGCCAAAATTCAAAGAAACAACATCTTTCAAGTGCTGAAAGAAAACTACATAAAACTAGTATTCTATAACCAGAGAAAATGTCCTCCCAAAATAAGTGTAAAGTAAGATTACTTTCAGTAAAGCAGAAGTTTATTTTTGTCACCATAACTCAAAAAAATGTAAAGGAAGTTCTTCAAGCTAAAGAAGTATGATATCAGATGGAAACCTGAATCTAAGCAAATAAATGAAGAGTGACAGAAATTGCAAACATGAGTGAATACAAAGGAAAGACTTTATTTTATTTAAAGATAATTGACCTGAGTAAAGCAAAAATATTAACAATACACCAGTAGAATAATGGCTTATCCAAAGCTGTCCATTCCTTAATTCTTATACCTATGAATATGTTACACTGCATAACAAAAGGCACTTTGCAAATGTGATTAAGTTTATGAGCCCTGAGATGGAGAGATAATCCTGGATTGTCTACATCAGTCCAATATAATTATATGAATCTATAAAAGTGGAGAGTCTTTCCACGTCTTTAGAGAGGAAAACACAGTAATGTAAGAAGGATTAAGAAATTTGATATGAAGAACAAATGAGTCAGGACCTAAAGAATTCAGCACCTTTCAGACGTGTGGCTTAGATGTTACAGCTCACCCCCAATAAGATAATGGGGACTTTGATTCTACAATCTAAAGAAACTGCATCTGGAAGTCAGATTTCCTGCCTCCTGACTGCTCTGCCATGGACTGTTTTTCTTCTGCCATGCCACCCTGTGTTGAAGCCAGCTTACTATGGACTGAAACCTTTACAAACTATAAGCCAAAATAAACCATTCCTCCTTTAACTTGTGGGTGCTGGGTATTTTGTCTCAGCAAGGAGAAAAGTAACTAAGACAGAAACGTACTCTATTCCAGGCACTATTATATGTGCTAATCTGTATATCACTGTATTTAATACCATATATTTATTTGCCAAAACACATAGTTAACCGAGAAAAGTATTTGCAAATGTTACCACAAAGAATTTTTTGAAATTATTGAGATATAAATAGAGAGGGAGAAATAAATGACCTTAGCTGCCATAAAATATAGTTGCTAAATAAATTAAAATAATATGTTCTTGAAAGCATTTCTAAACTCAGTCAAAAGTACAATCTCTCAGAACCAGATAAAAATAAAAATAAGTTAAAATCATAGATTCAGAGTTATGTTAACTCTCTGACAAAACCCAAAGCCTAGAACCTACCACTGTGAAATAATAACTACTCCAGGAACAGGAGCTTAGGTTTTAGCATCAGTAAAGTGAGTTGTAGCCTGCAACTACTGCATCAAGAAGCCATGACACTCAACTGGACTTTCCTTGCTATGAAATGTTTAGCAACTGCCCACCAAGAGAACTCTGAGGAAGCCGGGCATGGTGGCGTATGCCTTTAATCCCAGCACTCTGGTAAACTGAGAAAGGAACATCACAAATTTGGTCCAGCCTGGGCAATTTAATGACTTAGTAAGACCCTGTCTCAAAAAAAAATTTAAAATAAATTAAAAATTTTTTTTAAATTAAAAAATAAAGTTAAAAAAATTTAAAAAGGGCTGAGGATATAGCTGCATGCAGAAGTCCCTGGGTTCAATCACTAGTAACACACACACACAAAAAAAGATAAAAATGGAAAACATCAGCTATAGGGAAACCTGTTCCTGTTCATTTTTGCTACAACCACTGAGCAAGGACTGTGTGAGGTGGTTGTGAAAGAGAGACTGTCCCTGCCAATGCAGTTTTGGTAGATACCATTCATTAGATTTATGCATAGTTTGGTAAGAGATTTCATCATTAATAATGGGAAACTTCTCTTGTCATTATTTTAGTTTATGTACTACATGTGTGTAGTATATAATGTTTAAATTCACATTGGTACATGGGAATTGATACATGTGCATAACACATCTAAATTCCTGGACACTTCTGATGCATCTATTTAGGTCATCTGATTTGAATCCTTTAATCTACTTACAGATTTAATTATTATGAACTGTGCATTCTTAGAAAATATCTAATCTGATGTTTTTATTGAATTGCCAAATATTTAACTTGGGAAATTTACAGTTAGATTAATAAGTAAATTTTAACCAATAAATTGCCTTTTTTACTATACTGATTTACTTATGATATTGTCATTCAAAAATCTCCTTAACATGTTTTTAAAACACAAGGCAACCATTAAAGCTATCAATTTATTAACTTAATTTTATATCCATAAAAGAATAGACAAAGAAAAGATTCCTTAACATATATAGAGAAAAGGGGGTCATGATACCTCAGATTAGATATAATCTTCCATGATAAAGAATTGATTAATAAGGATTTGAAGTTTAAGGTTATATCCACTAAAAGATAACATATTTAAAAAATAATGTCTCAAAAAGTTTTCTACAGATAAAGACATTAGGCACTTAAATATTTTTGAGATAAGAACAAGATGGCTACTGTTATGGTTTAAATATGAATTTCCCCCAAGGCTCATGTATTGAGAGCTTCAAAGCAGAAGTCTTTCTCCACCAGGCCCATCCATCATGACATTTCTGCCTTGGAGTCAGCTGACCATGGACTGAAACCTCTGAAACTGTGAGCTAAAATAAGCCATTCCTTCCTTTAAGTAAGTGATTATTGTCAGGAATTTTGGCCACAATGATTCAAAGCTGAGCAATACAGGAGGTAAGAAGGAAAACAATGAGCCATGGCAGAGGGAAACTGCTCACCTCATGGAGCCAGGAAGCAGAGACTGAGGGAAGGAGCCAGAGAAGAAGGACAAGAATGAGATATACCCTTCAAAGTCCTGCTCCCCCACCACCCTGTGATCTACTTCCACTTCCTCCAACTCAGCCCTCCTAATAGCCCACATGGCTCTGGATTCATTAGTGATTGATCCATTGATGAGGTTAGCACACTCATGACCTAATCACTTCTCCAGGCCCCACCTTGGAACATTCCAGCATTGTAAATCATGCAATTGAGCCAACCATCGACTGAAACTTGTCAGTGAGCCTAAATAAACCTATAATCCTCTAAGTTCTTTTGCTCCCAGCAATGAAAATCTACCAGTTACAAATATAAATTCGTATACATGGATCTCTTCTAAATAGGTAGTAAACAGATACATTTGTGTGTGTGATTTTACTTTTCGTTTTAAATAATAGGCTCTTTGAAAATAGCATCCTAATGATAATTTAATCTCCTTGTACTTCATCAACATTCTATCATATTTGTCTGGAAATTCTCTTTCTACCAATTACTAATTTGAAGAACTGAGAGTTTCAAAACCTTATACAGAATTTCAGAGTCTAAATATGCCTAAAATTAAGCAGAAAAGCACATGTATTCCTATGTATTTTTAAAAGATGAAATTGATAATGACCTTCTATAACACTGAAAACATCTATTTCTTGAATGGTTTGAAGAACTAACCTGTAAAACCATCTAGGCCTACTATTTGAGGCATTGAGTTTGAAGAAAGGAGAGTAGATTTTTAATTGCAAATGTATTTTTAATATGTCTGATCAGAATTTCTATTTCTTCTTGAGAGAGTGTGGTATTTCTAAGAAACAATTTATTCCATCTAAGTTTTCAAATTTATTGTCAGTATGTATTTCTTCTAAAAGTCTAACTTCACTTCCCGGTTTAGCTACAGCTATTGTATTCTCATCATTCCTAATGTTGCCTACCTGTGCCTTCTTTCTTTATTCTTCATCAAATATGCCAATAGTTTGACTTTTATTATTTTTAGAATGCCAGATTTTACTTTGTTGATCTTTTCTACTGTATATTTGTTGTCTGTTCTAATAATTTGTATTCTTTGTGCTTATTACAGGTTTTCTTCTATTTCATCATTTACAGAATTTAATGCTTAGGTGACTAATTTTTATGCTTTTTCTTATGATAAGAATTTCAGCCCATACATTTCTATCAAAATCTATTTTAGCTACCTCCCTCAAGTTTGATTTGTAGTGCTTTCATTTTCTGATATCTACTGACTACAAAATAATGTTCAGGAGCTAGTTAGTATATTCTAGCAATTTGCTCAGTGATTTTTATTTCATCCTTATGCATCTAATTTTCCCCTTTTTTACCCTGATAATTTCAGTATTATGTTATAGCTCATAACTGTTATTTCTCAATTTCAAGGGGTCAAACATATTTTGTTTTGTCAAATAATGCATTCTTGGTTGTCGTTTTTCTTGTTTGTTTGGAAATTTGAAATTACTAGCTTATATAGACCAGGGCTTTACTTTTCATTTTTATAGAAACATTTGGCATCTCTTTTGCTGGTTTTGCAAAGGACAACTTTCATACTGATTTCTTGACTTAGAGGTAACTAGGTTATGAACATTTCGTAAGTATGAAGTCAACCCATATGAAACAAAGGCAGTAAAAGTGGAGATGGTCTTTGCAGAGATATGAAAGGGACCAGGAGATGGTGAAAGATGGAAGGGAGGGGAAAGGACACCAAAGTAAAAAAAAAAAAAAAAAAGCCAAGATGCAGTATGTACATGTACTAAAACCCCATGGTGAATATAGTCATTACCAAACACACATACCAATGGAAAATTTTTAAGGACACCAAAAAAAAAAAAAAAAAAAAAGCCAAGATGCAGTATGTACATGTACTAAAACCCCATGGTGAATATAGTCATTACCAAACACACATACCAATGGAAAATTTTTAATTAAATGAGAAAATGAAGATAATGAATTTTGATTACAAAATATTTTGAAATAGATATTTAATATCCATTGTTAAAACCAAGTTTGTCCAATTTGTAAATTTTTTCTTTTTTTGTACTGGAGATTGAACTCGGAACCTTGCGCTTGCAAGGCAGGCACAGTGCCACTGAGCTAAATCCCTGGGCCCCCAATTTATAAATTTTTTCACCAAGGTCTTTTTCTTTCCCTGTTCCACTATGTTATGAAATTATAGCTCTTTCAATTTATTGATTTCTAAAATATATATAACAAATGCAGTTCCAATTCCACCCCTTCATTCAAAGCATCGTCTTCTCTTATCAGGTCTTAAAATTTTAACCCTTTTATTCACTGGTGTTTCCGAACTGTTTTTCCTGGATTGGTTTGCCTCTTATTTTTAGCTGCTGGAAATGTTCTTACTTGTTAGATTACTAGCCATGGAATTAAAATAGATTTTTGTATTTTACTCAGTTTTATAAATTTTTTTTAAGTTCTTTTGTTGGTACATTTTAGGTATACAATTCATTTACATTTATCATTGGGTGTTTGTACCTGTACACTGAAAGGTCGCCAAAGAAGGGGGGCACACAGGGACATTCAAGCAAGCTTTACTGGGGCGGCAGTCTGCAGCCTGCTGGGCTGACTCACAGAATGGAGACCAGCAACTGTATGGGCTGAGCTGGAAGCTTATATAGGGATCTTGTAGGTGGGAGAGCACTAGGCCATTGGTGGGGGTGGGTGATTGGGGCTGGGGTGTGTAGCAACAGGTTTTGGTTGGGGGGGATGGAGTCACCGCTTTCAGGAAGCGCCTATCTCAGAAACCAGTGGGGCAGAAAGACCTTAACTAGGCAGAAAGTCACTAACAAAGGGAGGTCATGCCTTAGCTATGCAGAAGTTCCCTGTTCCTTGTGGCCGGAGTCGGGCAAAGGGAAAGGAGAGGAGGGGGCTTGCTCTGTGGGGGCTCTGAAATACCTAACATCCATGATATATCTTGGTTCTTATTTTTTCCCCACTACCTGTGCACCCTTTTTTCATGTTATCTACTAGCACATTCCCGGAAATTTAACAAAAGTATCAAGCATGGAAGTGTATCCCAAGGAAACTTACATCAAAGGAGCCTGACTTGAGCAAGGTGGAGGCAGGGCCAAACCTCCTTTTGAATAGGGAAGATGGAATGGGCATAGTTCTGAGACACTTCAGATTTGTTAAGAAGCTTGGAAGAACTAGCTTGGGAGAAAGCTTCTTATCTATGAATCTCAGTGAGAATATACACACTGCACATCTCTAGTCTTTATGCAGAAGGCACTGTCTTTGAGAAGCATTCTCTTGCATTTCCCATTCATTATGTCATGCACCAACCCTCTCAAGTATTTATATCACCATCTCCTTTAAATAACTCTGGTTTTAAGCATTCATAAGGGAATATAGTGCAAGTTGGGTGCATAATTATACACTGTCAAAGTGACATTGTCCTGAAACTGTGTCAAGTTCTGAACATATGTATTCACTATTAATTAAAATTGACACTAAGACTTGCACTCTCAGACTGAATATATCCAATTACACTTCTGTAAATATCTCGTGTTATAAACTGTATCCTTTCTGTGACTGTTTTTATTTTGCAGGGTGTATTTTCATTGTAACTGTGAAAATTGGATGCAACTGCTCATTAACTGGGACACTTATTTATATAGTCTGGCGTAACTTGGAACATTAATTAAGGCAGTGCATGTTTTAAATATACATGCCCTTTCCAACAATTACAGAATTGGTTGGGGAAAGGGGAAGTGTATTTGATACAAAAATTTATATATTCTGATATTCTTTTGGTGATGTGGTACGGCTTCACAGATGTGGAGCATTATGTTTACTAAAAGGAAAAACATATATAAAAATTCATGGTAGCTTATCTACTATTCCAAAATTCACAAAGTCTCTGAAAACTGGAAGTCTTGTGCTATAATTCATTTACTACAAAACTTGACATGACCTAAATTTCTTTAGTGGCAAAATATGATTTAAATTGACATGAAATATTTACCTCAAATTAGTGTAGTTATTTACACACTTTATTGAATAAATACCAATATGCTGATTCCAGGGCAATTTCCTAGGTCCTGATGTGGTGTTACACAATACACAATGTATAGGTACTATATAAAATAGGCACTTCATTACCTCTCTAAAACTCAAAAAGGATTCTGAAATTGTAAATCCATTTGGACTAAGATTGTCAAATACTGGATTGTAGGCCTATAATAAGCTAATATAAAAAATGATCAAAAATATTTTAAAATATGTATGAATTTGGGAAACCTAAACATAGATTCAAGAGAAGATTCATGAATCACAATTATACTTCGTTGTATAAAGTGGTGATATATTATCAAAATTTAAACCAAACAAGTTACACTACTGCAGTAAATACTATTATTCTTAAGCATATTTGGAATTAAAAGGTATAGATTAAACAATAAACATGGCATTTCTAGCCACTAAAAGATGATTAAAAATCTAGGGAAGTAAAGTCCTTGGAGTTTAATGAATGTTTGAAGTTTGTTTGTTTTGTTTTTTGTTTTTGAAGGCTGAATAATTCTTTATTTTGTATGTGAGGTGTTATCAAAAACTATGGCGTTTAATTTTTTTAAAATACAGTGAAAGACACATTGCTATTGATCGCCCTCACTTCCTGCTCCCTTCAGACACACTTATCCCATCATTCTTTTCACTTTCTGAAATAGTTCTACAAGTCCTATGTCTTTAGTGTCTGCCTCAGTGTCCTGAATTGGTTCAAAATGTTTACCTGTCACAGTCATTCTGACTTTGAGAAAGACCCAGAGGTCACATGATGCTAGGTCTGGTGAAAAAGGTGAATGAGGACACATTATATATTTTTATTACTCCAGCTTGCCTCTCTGTTGGATGGCATTTGGCAGTAGCATTCATTGTATTTTTTAATCTCCTAACGACACAGAAGAAAACTTCAAGAACAGTTTCAGAAAATATAATTGTAGGCAGAAGGAATATTTTAAGTTTGATTAATGGCAATGCATCTTTTACTGTTACACATTTTCTTTATTTAAACATTCACGACATATTTTGAGTGCCCCTTGTGTTTTATATACACAGAAGATATCTCTTTCCAAGCTATGCTTCTTGGGGGTATGAAGGAGTGATGCTAGTAATGTAAACCTGTCTACTACCCTTGTCGGTGTGTCTTTTCTTTTTTTTTTTTTTTCCTTTTTTTTTTTTTGAATGTTTTAAGTTTTAAAATTTTATCCCAGGGTTTCTCAACAACAGCACAAATGACATTTGGGGTTAGGTAACTCTGTGTCGTGGGCACTGTCCTGTGCAGTGTAGGATGTTTGGCAATATTTCTGGTCTCTGTCTAGTAGATGCCAGTTTAATATTTGCCTCTCTAACTTTGGTTGCAGCAACAGAAATGTCTCTTGACCTGTCAAATGTCCAGGGTGGGGGGAGTAATGAGTTGCAAAACACTGTCTAAAACCAATTCTTTCATAAGACTTGATAGTTTATAAAAGTAGCTTCACATGTATGCTACAATTTTATCACAAAATAATTCTGTGGGATAGATATTATTATATCCATTTACAATGAGTAAACTGAGACCCCAGGAGGTTAAGAAACATGTCCAAACCAAAAAAATGATCAGCTGGTATTCACCAGTCTGCTCTACCAGGTTCTGCCTTCAATATTATTTCCCAAGAATATTTTGGCCTACAAGATGTGATATAGGTAATCTCTAATCTAAAATTCAAGTAACACATATACACATACTCACACACAAAAATGGCAACGGTACATTTTGGAGCAAATGGTAATTCATTTCAGCATACACAGTAGGCTATTGCTTATGAAAAACACTTATCTCTAGATATAAGCCATAAATTGATCATAGGCTTGCTTGCCAAATGGAGCCAGGTGTTTTCATACCTCTAAATCTTGCTAGGCAGTAACTTACAAGGAAAACCAGCAACATGAAATGAGCTTTGCAACTTCTTACTAATAATCTCCAACTATAATCACTTAAAATAATTCCAATTTTGCGTTTTAAAATGGAATACTACAATGGAGTATAATAAGAATGATCAGGGAAAACTAGCATTCAATGCAGGAAATTAATTCCCAATAGCTCCAGCTGTTTAAAATTCAGTTTAGAGACCAGGTAGTATCACATTGCTTTAAATGCATAATAGGAATACATTTTCAATTGCACACTTATCTCTGAGGCTTTAAATCTTCGTGAAGTTTATTTGACACCATTCCAGATAAGGGGCAGCACAGTTACTGAAGCGGGTACACAGCCAGTCCAAGCTCTTCTCCACATCATGATCAACGATTCCAATGAAACCTGGGAGAGTTACCACATTACTGATGCAATTTCATTTTCAAATGTCACATTTGTGCCAAATTGTTTACTTTGAAGAGATTTTGTAATTCACACTTTGGAGGCATAATTTTCTTATCCATCAAAATGATTAAGCACTGTTTTGTATGACAGCTGTATTCTGCGTTGTTATTCCTATAACCTGTGCATAAATACACATGCCCACCACTCTGTAGTACTCATCAAAATTATATCATTTTACTTAATAGAAAGATCAGTTGCCTAGGTTTTTTATATGTAACATAGGATCGTTAACTGAGAATCATTCTTTCCACCTCTTTCAATTTGAGTAAGCATAACATCAATATAAAAGTGAATCACTTAAAAACAGTCTTGGGAGTCAACCTAAAATACAACATTTTCCTATATCCACAATAGAAAAGTTAAAAATTGAAGGATGTCTGTGGCTTAAGGAGAGATATGACTATCTTATGATTGAATGCCTGGGTTCAAGAATTAGGACTTTTTAGGATCTATCATCCTGATCCCCAGTAGTTTAAATAAGATAAAAAGGGCAGAAAGACGCTGTTAAGGTCTCTCCCTTGTTATCTTTGCTACCCTGTGCACCATGTTGTTTTTCCTCTGCGATGCCTGTTTGCCATTCCTGTCTTGGAGCCAGCTGATTATGGACTGAAACCTTTATGAACTGTAAGCCAAATAAACCACTTTCTCTTTAACTTTGGGTGTTGGGTATTTTGTCTCTGCAATGAGACAAAAATAACACAAGTACATGCTGTATTTTGACTACAACCTCATAGCTTTACTTATTAGCCCACAAAACATGCTAAAATAGTACCAATTTTAAAAAATAATATCACATATGCATCCTGAAGAGAATACTTGAATTTTATTCCCAGTGAGCATTCCCAGGAGTAGACAATAGCTAACAGCCCTGTTCCAATGAGTAACAGGACTCAGTTGGGACTAAGTGTGTCCCTCAAAGGTCTAATATCTTGGAAGCCAGGTCCCCAGTGTGGCAGTAGTAAGCTAGAGGAACTCTCCGGAGGAGGAGCTTAAGGGAAATTGGTTATAGCATTGGAAGGGACACTCTTGGAAGGGATTAATACTGTTCTCACAAAGCCCCAATCAATTCCTGAGAATGAGTTGCTATAAAGAGAGCAAGCCTGACCCCTGAATCACACTGACTTCCTGACTGACCCTATGACCTCTTGTGCACATGTTCCTCTTACATAAGATGTCTGCCATGAGAGCTTTACCAGATGCTGAACTGTTGGGGGCTCACCTGATATTGGACTTTCTGTCTCCAAACTGATAGCTAAAAAAACCTCTTTCCTTTAAAAGTACCCAGCTTCAGGTATTTCATTATAGCTACAGAACGCAGGCTGAGCTAGATACTGAAAATATAACAAGTCTAAATCTGACTTTGTGTTTTGCTTCATGCCTAACTCTCGTCTCCTTTATTGTTGCAGTGGTATTTGTAACTGCAAATGTTATCAGCAAATATTCAAACAATGTAAATTATAAATTAGAATCATTCCTGACAATATCCTTGCTCACATAGCTAATAAGTTTTCTAAAACTATTGATTCTTTCTGCTTTCTAAATCCTTCTCAGATTTGTCACACACAGAGACCATACTGACTTTTTGAAAGGAGTTAGCATTCCACTGATGCAGAAGTCTTAGATTTATAGAAAATAAAATCTATTGAGAACACAGCCCCATGTTACTTGGCAAAGTCATTTAAATCCACAAACTGTACTTCTGCGGGCTCTTTGTATTAAAAAGCCACTCTAATGTCCTACCTTTAAACTTTAAGAATTCACCAAGGAAAATAGAATATGTGGAAACACTTGGTGACCTCTATGTCTATCCCATGTAAAATATTAAAGTTCTTTTTCACAATTGTGATATCAGATTCTATTATAAAGCTACTGTACCTATAATTCCTAGTTTTCAACACCTCTTCAATATAATGAAAGACACAAGACTCAATATAATGCAATTTGATATAATTCATTCTTCCCCTATCATTTTAACCACTAAAACCTTCAAATCAGTTTCAGTTGCATAACTTTCATGTAATGGTAAGAATTTGGAAAGGAAATAGAAAAATCTATAAAATCTAATTTCAAATACATGTTTTCTGGAAGCTAGTGAAGTTATTTTAAAGATGTCAGTTCTCAAATATCAAAATCTATAGTTCTCTTTAATAATAAGTTTAAGGAAGCTTAATTTTTCTAATTTCCCATCACTGTCTGCATATTATTTATCTTTTTAAGAATCATTTTCTGTACTAAATCTCACTGATGTTCTCTAATGTACCTCTCTCCCTCATTCCAATCTTAAGAATTACGTTTTCATACACACTGCTCCTCTGCATACCATTTTAGTCTAATCAGTCTGTCACTATGAACCACATGTGTGACTTTCAATTAGAGGAATTTCACTCACTTTCAGCCCTTTCTTCTTCTGAAAAAAAAAAAACAAAAAAAAATCAACCAAGGAAAAGAATACAGCTCTCAATATGTAATTCTGCTGTAACACATTTCCAACTGTTGTCTATACTGTGCTCAGCTTCTGGATCAAATTGACTTATTTCAGTTTTATGGGAAATTAGACTGCTATTTTTCTGTTGCAGTTAAAACTTGTTTCAATAGAATGTTATAAAATTTAGTTCCTGAATGAAAAGAGTTTCTGGCCTATTTTAAATCATTCTGAATAGATAATCTTTAACAGTACAAACAAAAAGTAAAGAGTGCTCTTTTCCTCATTCAGCTAGATTTTTCCTTTTGATGAGCATGCACACCTGAAATACTCCACTAATGGATTCTCTCAAGCTTAGAATAAAAATTCCATTAAATTTCCATTATAACATTTCCAAAATTGAACTTATTATGAACAATTTTTTCAAGATTCACCAGTGTTTTCACTAACCATGAGATTTCTACAGCATCTGCATTGAAAAACCTGTTTAAAAATAAAAAGGCTAAGTTTAAATAAGTTTATGTGAGTGGAGAATCTTACAATATAGAAAGTGTTAAATATTTTCAGTTATTATTTAGAAAAGGCAAGAAATATAATACAGTTAATACAGAAAACAAAAACTGTAAGTTCCATAGGACTTCAGCTTTTCTCAGCATAACCCAATAAGTAATGTTCGCACTGGTCACTAATATGTATACAAAAATATTCCCAAACTAAGATTTCAAGCCAAGGATGACTTCCTATGGGTCAACCCTATATTCTCAGAGGTTGCAGGACATGAAGCTCCATAGGCTTCTGCAGGCTTATCCCAGAGAACAGATTAGGACCCCTACTCTATCATGGAGTCCCATGCCCTCTGCTTGATCACTAAAAGTCTCTGAGTTTCAGTTCCCAGGCTGCAAGACAGAAAGCATGTCTATCTTGAGTGCAGTCACAAGAAAGAAGCAAACGTACAGTCCAGGCATGCAATCCATCTGACAAAGTGTTCTCTTTCAGCTACAGAAAGAATTGCCCTAGTTGTTCCCTAAAGGCACTAGTACACTTTATATGTTATTTGAAAAATGTTTTTTCCATGTAATAAACTCATCAGGGTGGAGGGGGTGAAGGGAGGGCAAAGGAATAGGGAAAAAAGATAAGAACCAAGATACATCATGTAAAGGTACAAGATAACAATGATGAATGTAACTGTACTGTATACCTAAAATGTACCAATAAACTTTGGAAAAAAATAAATAAATAAACTCATCAGATCAAGTTGTAAAACTTTAGTAGTTGCTATTCTAACCAGCCAAAATCATTCACAAAATATTTAACCAAAAGGCAAAGATTCTTGTTTTGTATTGCTTTGCCAGTATCATATTCATTTATTTATCTTACAAATCCTTACAAAGTTAATTATCATACATGCAGATTAACAATCAAATGAATAGGCCACAAAGCAAAATGCAAATATTTTTAATAAGTGAAACTAAAAAACTTTACTGAAATACTCAGTACTGACTAAGCCCTTTTTAATTTCATCACTCAGGTTCTTATCCTTCTGATGATCTGAGAAAGGCATTTGAGTTTTATGGTATAAAAAAATGAGGAAAGAGAGGTTTAGTTGGTCACTTGGAGCTGAGGAATGGAGTAAGAAAGGTGAAAAAACAGACTGAGGAATGTAAAGGAAGCAGGTTGCAGAAAATAGTGAATTAATAATATGGGTGTGGTTATGTGTATCCCACCGTACAATTCAAGAAATGCAAATTGATATTCCATTTGGGTTTGGAACTGTGTTCTTTTAACCATAAAATGGCTTTGGCACATAGTATACATAAAGCCCATTGTAAGTGCTAAATTGCAGAAGTGATGGCCTCATAGGGACAGGAGGGAAGGCAGGACCTGGCCTGCTGTGGGCAGGGCTGTCAGCCGAGGAGGACAAGGAAACCTCACTACTGAGGGGGTGAAAAGCTACAGGGAAGGAGTGCAGAGGACAAACATGTTTCCTACTAACAACAGCAAGCATGGGTGAAAGGCTCACCACACTCCAGTCTATTTCTCTCTTTTTTTTTTTTTTTTTTTTTTGGTACCTGGGATCGAACTCAGGACCTTGCACTTGAGAGGCAGTTGCGGGGCCACTGACCTAAATCCCCGGCCCAACTCCGGGCTGTTTTCTGAGTGATATTCACACATAAAGTTTTTTAATTCTCCCCAACACCATATGAAACAAGCCTAATTATTATCTACAATTTTACAAACGAGGAGAATGAGTCACAAGGTGGTTGTCACTTATACAAGATCACAGAACCAGTAAGTGGCAGCCCAAAATTCAAATCCAGCCACTGTGGCCCTTTTTGTTCTGTCTTTTTTTTAAATTAATTATACTGGTACATTTAAGGTATACAATATAATGACATTCATCATTGGAAATTTGCACCTTTACATAATCTATCTTGGTTCTTAGTTTTTCCCCATTCCGCTGCCCTTCCTTCAACCTCTCCACCCCTCCCTATCTACAAAGACTTTGTTTCTATTGTTGCTTTTTTTCATATTAATTCCATTCACTCCTTTCTTTTTCCCTACCCCTCCGATTTCCCCTTCCCCTTTGCCCATTTTCTTCCTACTGCACAGTATCTATTATATCTTTTAGTTCTTATTTACACTTTCAGTTTCTCACACTAGAGAAACTATTTGGTATGTACACATGTGTGTCCTATTCATTTCATGTAAGAGAATTGCCTCAATGTGCATCCATTTAGCTGTAAATGTCTCTAGTTTTTCATTCTTTGTGGCTGAGAAGTACTCCATTTTATAAAAAAAAAAACAACACATTTTCTTTATCCAATCTCCAGTTGATGGGCAATTGTGTTGTTTCCAAGTTTTAGCTATCACAAATTGTGCTGCTATGAACATAGGTGCACATATATCACTGTGCTATGATTCTTTTCATTCTTTGGGGAAAATACCTAGCAGGGAAATAGCTTGGTCAAATGGGACTTCCAGTCCTAGTTTCTCAGGTATTTCCATACTGATTTCCACAGTGGTTGCACCAGTCTGCACTCCCACCAGCAGTGGAGTAGGGTTCCTCTTTCCCCACAGCCCTGCCAATATTTGTTATTGGTTGATTTCATGATAGCAGCCATTCTTTCTGGGGTGAGATGGAAACTTAGCATTGTTTTCATCTGCATCTCTAGAACGACCAGTGATGTTGAACATTTTTTCATATTTTTTTTGGTATTGCTACTTCTTTGAGAAATGTCTGTTCATTTCAGATGCCCATTTTCAGATTGGGTCTTTAAATTTGGAAGGTCTGATTTTTTTAAGTTCTTTACAGATTCAAGACAGTAGACCTTTGTCTGAGGGACACCTGGTGAAAACTTTTTCCCACATTGTGGGTTGTCTCTTCACACTGTTGGTGGTTTCTCTTGCTGTGCAGAAGCTTTTTAGGGCCCGGGGATTTAACTCAGTGGTTCTGCCACCTGCCTTGCAAGCACAAGGACCAGAGTTCAATCCCTGGTACCAAAAAAATATATATATAAAAGCTTTTTAGTAAGAAGAAATCCCACTTGTTGATTGTGTGTGCTAGTTCACGGGCAACTGAGGTTTTGTTCATAAAATCTTTCCCTACACCAGTGTCTTCAAGAGTTCTTTCTAACCTCTCTTCCAGCTGGTTCAGCATTTGTTTTAATATTTACATTTTTAATCCATTTAGATTTTAGTTTAGTACATTGTGAGAGATATAGGACTAGTTTTAATCTTTGGCAAGTTCAAACCCAGTTTTTCCAGCACCATTTATTAAAGAGGATATCTTTCCTCAAGTGAGGGTGTTTGGCTCCTTTGTCAAAGATGAAGAGGCTGAGTGTGTCTGGAGTTGTTTGTGCATCTTCTAATCTGTTCCACTGGTCCTCAGGTCTGTTTCTTTGCTAGTGCCATGCTGTTTTTATCACAGTAGCTCTGTAGTATAGCTTCAAGTTGGGGATTGTGATACCCACTACCTTGTCTTTTTTGCCTAGTATTGCTTTTGCTATTCTAGGTCTCATCTTGTTCCAAATGAATTTTTGGTTTATTTTCTCCAGGTCTGTATGCTGCTGGGATTTCAATTGGGATTGGATTGAATCTATAGAGCAGTTTTGGAAGTATGGCCATTTTCACTATGCTGATTCTTCCTACCCAGGAGCAAGGGATCTCTTTGCATGTTCTGATATCCTCTTCAATCTCTTTTTTCAGAGTGCTATAGTTTTCAGAGTAGAGGTCTTTGGTTTCTTTTGTTAGGTTGATTCCTAGATATTTCAGTTTTTTGGATGCTGTTATGAAAGGAATTGATTGCCCATTTCTCTCTCAGTGAGACTGGTTTTTTTGTACAGAAAAGCTATTCATATTTGTGTGTTGACCTTGAATCCAGCTACTATAGTGAATTTGGTTATTAAGTCTAGAAGACTTTTGGTGGAGTTCTTAGGGTCTTCTATATAGAGTATCATGTCATCTGCAAATAATGACAATTTGACTTCTTCCTTTCCTGTCTTTATTCCTTTTTTTCTTTCTGTTATCTAATTGCTGTGGCTAATGTTTCCAAAACTGTATTGAACAGGACTAGTGATAGTGGACATCCTTGTCTTGTTCCTGATTTTAGTGTGAAGGATTTCAGTTTTTCACGATTCAGTATGATATTGGCTGTTGCTTTTTCATAGATGGCTTTTATCAGATTGAGGTAGACTCCATCTATTCCAATTTTTGTAGGGTTTTTATCATAAATGCATGTTGGATTTTGTAAAATGCTTTTTCTGCATCTATTGAGATGATCATGTGGGGTTTTTTCCTTGGTTCTATTAATATAGTGCATTACATTTGCTCATTTCAGTATGTTGAACCATCCCTGCATCCCTGGGATGAATCCCACTTGGTCAGGGTGTATAATCTTCTTGATGATCTTCTGCATTCTATTTGCCAGTATCTTATTAAGGATTTTTGCATCTATGTTCATTAGTGAGATTGGCCTATAGTTCTCTTT
>NW_004624731.1:19675808-19746026 GCF_000247695.1 Heterocephalus glaber | reverse complement strand
TGATTGTCATCTCTTCCTCTTGGATTGTTCCCTTTACAAGGATGTAGTGTCCTTCTTCATCTCTCTTAATCAGTGTTGGATTGAAATCCACCTGATTTGCAAAGAGGATAGCTACTCCTGCTTTTTGGGGGGTTCCTGTCACATGGAGTATTCTTTTGCACTCTTTAACTTTCAGTCTATGAGTTTCTTTTTGAATTAAGTGTGTTTCTTATATGCAGCATATTGTTGGATTTTGCTTCTTGACCCATTCTGCCAGTCTATTTCTTTTGATCAGTGAATTGAGACCATTAACATTGATGGTTACAATTGATATGTATTGACTTATCCTTGTCATGACTTTTCCTTTTTGTTGAATTCTCCCTCTTTGCTTTTAATTTCTTGTCGTGCCTCATGGATTCATTCTGCAGGTCTTTCTGAGGTTGTGATCCTCAATTTCTTTTCCTAGGATATTATCTAAAATATTTTGGAGTGCTAGTTTGGTATTCATGAAGTTCCTAAGGTGCTCTTTGTCATAAAAGTATTTTATTTCTCCATCAATTTTGAAAGATAGTTTTGCAGGGTACATCAATTTGGGTTGGAGGTTGTTTTCCTTTAGGGCTTGAAATACATCACCCCAAGCTCTTCTTGCCTTGTGGGTTTGTGTTGAGACGTCTGCTGCGATTCTGATGGGCTTTCCTTTGTATGTGATTTGTTTCTTTTCTCTAACTGCTTGTAGGATTTTGTTCTTCTGTTGGGTTTCTGGAATCTTGACTATTATATGCTTATGTATAGATTTTTTTATCATGGCTAGTTGGATTCCTATATGCCTCACTTATCCTATGTCGAGTTCTTTTCCCCTATTTCTGAAGTTTTCTGCCATTACTTCTGTGAATGGTTTTTTTTATGTCATCTCCACTCTCTCCTGTTTCTTCGTTGACTCCAATCAGTCTTATGTTATTCTTCTTTGCATCGTCTAGCTGCTGGATTGATTTCTTGTGGTCTCTTACTATTTTAAAGCAATTTTCCTTTTCCCAGTCACTAATTGCAATCTTATCCTCTATATCTGAAATTCTATCCTCACACTCCCCCATTCTGCCGTCTAAACTTTCAATGGAGTTTTTAATCTCCTGGAAATCTGTTTGCATCAGTTTTATGGATTCCATTTGTTTCCTATGTTGGGATTCCATCATATTCCTCAGCTCCTCTATTTTTTTATCTGTGTCTGCTCTAGATTTATTAGTCATGTCTTGTACTATGGCCATAATCTCTGCTGTTACCTGAGAAATTATTTCTGATTTCATTTTTTCCACGTCCCCTTTTGTTGTCAGTTCAGGGAGTCCAAGTGGTTGAGTATCAGATTGTTCCATCTCATTACCCTTAGGTGATCTGGAAGTCTGGTTTGGGACTTATTTACATTTCTTCTCAGTGCTGTGTCTTTGTTGAGGCAACTTTTTGCTCATCCAGTGGTCTTGAATTCCCAGCAAGCCAAGGAGCAGCCTTTTCACTGCTGTTCACCAGTATACCAATTCCTGGGTTCTGAGTGGTAGCCTTCTAGATCCCTGAGCTGACCTGTTGTCTGGGTAGGCTTCTGGCTGGGGCCTGAGCACACTTGGAATGGTATCTAGGCATGCCTCTCACTGGGTCCCCTATGTAGCTATTGTCTGGGAGGGCCTTTGGTTGGGAGCTGTGCACCTCCGTTTCTGTCATCTGCACAGACTTTGGCAAGGATCCCCTCACACTTATCAATGGTATGGGGCAAGCCTCTGGGTATTGCTTGTGTGCCTGTACAGCTCTTTTCCAAGTGGGTCCCTGGCTGTGGCCAATGGTATGGCAACCCTCTGACTGAAGCCTGTGTGCCAGTGCAGCCCCTTTCTTGGGGGACCTTTGGCTTGGTGGGTGTGCCCGAGCCTCTGGGGTTGGGGCGGAGACCTGGCTAAGATCCACCCCCACAGCCACACAGGTCCCGGCCACACAGCTGCTCCCTAGGATCTGCCTGCACTTAGGGATAGAATGGCAGGCCTCTGGCAGGAGCCCATGTGCTGACACAGCTCCTCTCTGTTCTGTGTTTCATTGACTTAAGTTAAACAAACTTACTTAAGTAATCTCTCCTTAATGTAATTTAATATTTTTTCACTATTTTAAACTTTAAGATATTTGATTTGTAAGTACTTTACCTACTCTTCAGTACTTTCTTAGTAATATAATCCTTGTAAATCTAATAAATTAAACACTATATATACACATAATTTATTTCTTAAATAAATTACAAACATTTTAAATAAAAAAAATAATGACTGGCCTGAATTTAACACAAAACTGTTCACATTATAATTTTCTCCTTATTTTCCTAGAATTATATAATCCAAGTCATAGGACTGCATAGAAGGTTGGCAGAGGTGCAAATTCCCATCAGGCAGGCTAAGACTTCTGGATCAGAAATTCAGTCAAACTGTATTATTGTTTAATGGTTAGAGATTTAAGACTGGACAACATTGCTAAGGGAGAGTAGCTTCCAACATGATTCTATCTAAACCCTTTTTTATAGTTGCTATATTAATATAAGCCTTGGGTCTGTATTTATCAGAGGAGACTGGTTTGACCCCATGTAGCCCCAGGATTAAGTAGTTACATCCATACTCAATTCTTCTTAACTGCTTTCTATTTTTATTTTCTAATTTGTACAGGAAGAAATTTCACCCGCATGCAGGTCGCTTCTACTTTCCTTCCCATCTGCATTCTTTTCAGCCTTGTTTTCTAGGGATTTCAGCTACAATTCTATAAACCATCACACTGACATTTTTGCCAAACTTTTCACTTTTCATTCATTATAAATGGAGATAAGGCTGAGGTGGTTTGGAGTAATACTGTGACCAAGGGACCTGAATTCTGTCCCCATAGCACAGCTACTCTTCCCTAGGTGGACTCCAAGGAAGATATGTTAATAGAATAATAAGTAAGTGGGGGTGAAGTCATAATTTTATTATTTGGAAAAGCTCTGTCAGGCCACTGTCTAGTTAGGGTTTAGATGTATGTAATTTGTACTGCAAACATGTACCAATAAAAATTTTTAAAAGAATAAATGACTCATATAAATGGATATTTCCACTATTAAAATAAGTGAGAAGAAAAAAGCCCAGGTTTATAAATAGGTTTTATGTGAAATCCTCAGCCAACCATCTGCAAATCATTTCAGTTTTTTAAGCTAATGAAAAATGCATATGTCTTTTCAACAGAAAAGAAAGAAGTGAGGAAGTGAGGACGTGTAGTAACTACGCCCACTCCTGCCATACCTCTACCCTCTTTGAAAGGTGCTCTTCTAGAAAATGAAGCTGAATCAGTGGACTAATCATCATGACAACTCAGGTCACTTTTCTTGTCTTAGGGAGAAGCCATAGAAATGCAAAGTAGGACTCAGAGAAAGGCCTTGAACCACTTCCCCTTGAGGCCTCAAATGTTCTTGGTTGTATCTGTCTTAATTTTTAAGGAATAAAATGAGCACCATGATCTTCTGCATATACATTCTTCTTCATTCAAAGCACCAAATACTTTAAAGAAGAATAGCCTTGCACTTGAGTCCCTCTTTTGAGTAGTTCCTACCTTTCTGACCTTGGGCAAATTACTTTTCTGAGCCTCAGATTTACTCATTTATCAAATTAGCTCCATTCTACATACATCCCCCAAAGCTATCATAACAATAAAATAAAATCATAGATGTAAAATATTAGACCTATAATATGCACTGAGAAATATTGGTTCATCCATTCAAAAACTACCTCCTCTCTTCAAATTAAACATGTTGTTCATCTCTAACATCTTAAATAATCTGAAGAACACAACGCACTATTGTCTGGCCTATCTGGTTTACAGTATGGCACAATATAACTACCACCTGCCCTTACATAGTCATGAATCTTCAGCTATTCCCCCTATAACACTGATTATAATAACTATCACTTGCTTCTCTGAAGTCAAAGTTAAATTAATTACCCAAGACCAGTGCATTCCTCTAATTTTAAAATGAGTAAAATAAGGCCATCTCTAGTCAGAGAGAACTGATGTAAGCCATTCTCGTCAGAATTGGATGTATAATTGCTGATAGCTGTAGTAGATCCTTAATAGCTGAATGATTGGTACTACAACTCTTTGCTAAATGTGTTTTCATGTTGACTAACTACAATTCACTGAACAGAATGAATTCATGATCCTTCTTCTACAGTCATGTGCAGACCTAACACAGATAGCATTTTTTAAGGTTTTTTTCTTGTTTCATGGAAATTAGACAAATGCTCCATTCTCATGAAAAAATATTTTTATCCATCCAGTTTTGTGATCCAAGGGTTTAAAAACCAAAATTATATCAGCCCAAAAGAAGGTTTGTTTATAATAAAATCACTAGAAGTAAAAAATGAATTGCTCAGAATTTTAAAATATAGCCCCCCTCTGAATTTACTTCCATGTCTCACAAAGGAAATACTCAATTACCATTGAGTAGGACACATTTCTCTTGACTAAAACCACGATTTGCTACAAGCATCCACCCTAGTGGCTTCACTTCTTGCCTGGTTGCCTTCAAAAGGAACAAAACTTATAATGTCTTCAGCTTTCAAACCCAGAACTACATGCTGCAGGAAAGCAAACCATCAATAAAGATAAAAATAAAATGTTCTATTTTATTTTAAGGACTCTCAAATTCATAGCTTCTCTCTCCCACATATAGTCAATAATTACTCTTAAGTGCAGATTTCCATACACACAATTACCAGTCCACGCACCTCACTTTGTTAGAAATGTTGAGCATAGATGCAGCTCATTCTACTGGGAAAGGATGAATAAAGCAAGCACACAATTAGCTAGAGAAGGCCAGGTCACCATGGCAACATGGTACAGTTCAAAGGATCTTTCCAACTTTTTCAGTACCATGTATCAAAGGAAGGTTTGAGCTCTTTCATCCTTCTTCCTAGGAAGGGAAAGATACTTTGTTTCCATCCAAAAGGGACATCTACTTCTTTATGATCCTCACCAACTGACTTTAGCTGCTGAAGTGAAGGTATGTAAAGTGTGACTGGAAAGAGTAGAATATTCTCAATACCATGGGGAAAAGGGAGGTCACCTCTTAAACTCAAGCTATTGAGACACTGTCCCTGCCTCAAGCAAACTGGCCTTCTTGTCCTCAGATGCCTAATAAGCCTACAAAGTCTCACACTTGTCAACTACCATCAGATAAATTCCAGCGCATTAGGAACTTTTCTAGAACATACGAAGCCAACAAATATTATTTATGAAATTATCATATCCCTGATATGAAAACGTTTAAAGAAAAGAAAATAAAACCTACATTATCTCACTATGAAATATACTGACACACTTGCAAATCAATTGTATGTTTAAAAAAACACAAACTAGACAAGTCATAATTGCTTAATATCATAAATCTATTAATGCTGGTCAAAAATGTGGCTCAAATTAGAAATTATTTGAAGCTTCGACCTAGAGTTGATAGTTATTCAAATTTTCAAAAACAGTGATCATCTCAGTAAGTTTTGAAAAAGACTTGAAAGAGATTGCTACTATATCTATGTACACACATAACTCTTTGAAACCAAGAGAAGAGGTACTTTACAAACACAGTGTTAAGTAGAACTGAAGTCTTAGTCCAAATCTGAAAATAAAAAATGTTATGCCAACTCACACTACAGAGAGGCACTAGGATTCTTTCCCCTTCTTATGTACCCTCTAACCTCAAGCCATACTGGGGTGAGAGAGCTCCACAAAGTGTTACTTTATCAGCAGGAGATACTAACTGTCCACACCAAGGCGCTTTTCTGAGCTGCAGAAATCTAAGTTTCTCTTTTCCCCAGAAGTTCAGTCAAAGTTCTACATTGGTGAAGAACAGAACAAAATGCAGATAGATATCTTCCTTGTGCTCCTCAAAAAAGAGCTAGTGGTTGAATACTTTTCATATGAAAGAGCTTTAAAAACCCTATCTTATTGTATCAAACAAGTTCAAGATAGTACCTCTCTCCCCTCACCATCTGCAACTCGCATCCTGAAGGACAGAGGCAGGTACAAGATTAAGGAAGGAATTAGCAAAGAAATAAATAGCTCATCATTTTAAAAACCTAGACTACATTAGACATCTTGGGTTTTAGGAATCCCCCTTTCATGTCCAGATGGGCATCAGACTTGAATATCTTTTACTAATCAATCATTTTCTCCCTTGTAGAATTTGATTGAGGAAGTGTAAGGTAGGGCTCAGGAAACTGAATTTTTAGTGCCATTTCACCACCACAGTGTAGGAAATATTGTACTAAGGAACAAGCAAGATAACAGTGGAAACAGATTTTTATCAGTTGCTTCATAGCAATGAAAGGGAAAATGTAGGCTGGAGGATATAACAATGATGATCCAGAAATAACATCAAATCCTGAATACCTGGGTCAGGAGCCCAGACTACTCTCCAAGTTCAGTGTCCTAACAGTGGTGGTAAAAGCACATAATTATAAGTCACACAAATTCTGCCATCACATTAGCAGATCACGTTGTGGACTTACAGAATCGTTCTTGGAAATGAAACCACAGGCACCATTTCAAATCAAGATTAACTTACAGCAGAAATCTCACATATAACCAAACAAATTTTAAAATAAATTCTGATAAGGAATACTTTTATTCTTATTTACTTAATCCACTCTGAGCCTATTTCAGGTCATGCATCCAGAGATGACTAACAGCAAGAACTCTGCACTTGTTAAATGGCAAAGTATATGCCCCCACCTGGAAGAAATTCTTGACTTACTTTTTTAATTCTATATAAAGTTCAACTTTGTAAAAATGACTAAAATTTCAACAGGACAAAAGAAAAAGTAGAAAATGGTCCTTATATCAGTTAATTTTCCACATTATTCCATATACCAGAGATAACAATGTCACTTTACCAGTGATGGCTATCCCAGCTTTCTGACCAATGTGACCTCAGACAGGCTATAGCTTTATCTTTCTACATTTCAAAAAAAGATGATGTCATTGCTTCTTGGCCTTTTGGCTAAGATCAAGTGTAAAAAAAGATGATGTCTTCTGGTTGACTAATACAAATCAAATGTAAAAATTGGGAACAAGTTAAAAGCCTCCTTTCTTATTTTATATTCTATAACCCTCCTTTTGGAGGAAGAGAGATCATGGTAGAAAGGAATAAAATCATCTTTATCATTACCCATCTGAGTAAGGAAATATAATGGGGGAAAGTGCGAAAAAGCTATTTTAAATTAAAATATCTACTATTTATTTCCAAAGAAGTCCTTTTGCTTGGAACATCATAATGAATTCTGAGTTTAGGAGCTGAGAAGAACTGTCTCATAGAATAAGATGAGGAAAGTATGGAGTTACCTGTGCTATCCAGGGACAAAGGAGACAGAAATGGAAAGGGTAAAGGAAAACAGGCTGTGAGACAATCTATGAGAGGTGATGCAGCTGATAAAAAACCCTAGATTACAGAAGATTAAAAAAATTGTTCTGATATAATTTGACATATTTGCACTGCTGCATAATAAAGCTTTCTCCTCCCTCCTCCCTCCTCCCTCCTCCCTTCTCCAGGTTGTCAACTGAATGCAGCTGCCCCATGAGAATAGCTTTTTATGGAAATGACAAAACCTTGAGGTTTGTATTTGAGATTCCACATAGTAGCAGAAAAAGAGCAAGCAAGGGTGATATTTCCCTGAATTAAATGAATTCTGGGGGCACAGAAACTTTGAGTGTAAGGTGAGCATAAGAAAATAATCCTTTCCCCCAACAAGTCTTTGGAAAACCACATAGTATAGAATTGGAGACACTGAACAATCTTATCTAAATTTTAGGAGAAGAAAATCCCATTCTAACATCTCAGTTTGCTAGAAAAACAAATTATAATAAATAGAAAATTGTCTTTTTAAAATTATTCAGTTATGGTTTAGATCTAAAACGGCCCCCAAGTCTCATTTATTCAGAAAATGAGAATATGACTGGGTCATGGCTGCTTGAGAAGGAAAGTGACTGGATCACGGCAGCATTATACTCACCAGTAGATTAATTCATGGATGAGAGTTCCTAGCTGAATATGCTGTTAGGAGGTAGGGCCCAGAGTAGGGCCCAGGGTGAGTTTCTGGAACATATCTTTGGAGGGTCTCTCTGATTTGCTCTCACCTCTGGCTCTCTAGCTCTTCCTGCCTCTGTTTTCTAGCTACCAAAAGTTGAGCAGCTTTGCTCTATCACACACTTCTGCCATGCCATTTCTGTCCTGGAGCCAGCCAGCCATGGACTGAACCATCTGAAACCATAATCTAAATAAACCTCTCTTTAAATTGCAAGTGTCTGGTATTTTGTCCTGCAATGGGAAAGTGACTACTACATTCATTTGTAAGTTTACATCCAAGGAAACAGCTGTTTACCATCATTCCAGGGATATTTTTTCTTCTCTCTGTAAATGTATGTATGTATAGATGTGGAGATATTTGAGGAAAAATAGCATTCAAAGCCTTGGCTGTATATGTGCATATAAACATGTTAATATTCTTTAAATACACTCATGTAATTTTGTGATCATAAATTTTATCAGCTCCAGGTTCTGTATCATCTTTTTCCCAGTTTTTCTCTAAATATCACACAATTTCACAAAAGTACATAAAAATATTCACAGTGCCAAGGACAGAAACTAACACTGCTGTGTCATAACCTGTAACAAATTTATAATAATTATGGGCTCCATGGAGTTGAATTTAGATAAAAAATCATTCAGCCTTCAAATGCATGATATAATCTGAGTGTGCTTCATGGGTCAGATTCCATAAAATGGATACAAAGTGATTTCTTCTCCCACCAACCACTCTCAACATTGACAATAAGGCCATGGTGTAGACCAGTGAGAGAACAGGAAGCCAATACTGTGTATACCTTTGGCCCTGCCATTCTGAACAATACTCAGTTATTCCTCTTATTGTCTGGCACACTGTATGGTGACACATTCATGCTGACATGCAGGACTTCAAAGTGTCACCTTCTGTTCTTACCTTCTTCAGAAACCATGTTCTCAAATAAAGAGAGTTCTCCCCCCCAAAAAATTGTACTGTATTAGATGTAAGGATTACATGATATTAGATTGGATTGGATTGGATTGGATTGGATTGGATTGGATTGGATTGGATTGGATCAGATTGAATTACTAACCCTCAGATCAAGAATTTACTTCCAAGTAAACAAGTGGGAATTTTGAAATCGTAACGATGATTTTTTTTCAATGTGTATTCTTACTCTATTTGGCATAGGAGAATTATTCTATTTGGCATAGGAGAAGTACATAATCCAGCCTCTGGCTTCTTCAAGTGGAAATTTGAAACTGCCTACCCTGTTAATGAGTTTTAAATAACACATTTATTAAGTATTCTTCAAATCAAAGTACTCTATAAAGAGGTTCATATCTTGCCTTTTACTTTTAACAACACCAGAAGGAAAGTGGTTTAAGTAGCAAAATTTCTTTAAACACAAAGTTTTACTGAATGTGTATTAAGCATCTTTTATGGGATTTTGTTAAAAAATTAGAATCAGCAAAACACACTTTGTTTTCAGAATTTTTAAAGGAACAAAATAGAAGCACAGATGCATTAGTTTAAATCAAGAAGTCAAAAATATTTCATAAATAAAAATTAATAAGAAAAGGTAAGATTAAGGTTTAATAACTACCAAATTCAGATAACTGGGCTATAAAGACCAACAGCACAAAATCAAGCACTTTATGAGAGACCTGTTTCCCTCTGATGATCCAGTGACGCATGGCTTATTCACAGGGCTCAAAGTGGAAAGTTTAGGGTTATCCTGAACTCAGCTTCCTCTCCTCCTCTTCTTTTCACTCATGACCAAAATAGGTTCAAAGACCAGTGTGCAAAAATTAGACGCAAAAACTGACATCCCATGTTGATATGGAGAGTCCGAAACTGAACACATCCTTAGTACTTCTCTGCAGCCTCATGAAATACTTTAATATAAATTATACCTCAAGACTGAGTTAAAACACAGCAGAAGTTCATTCACCATATTCTCACTGTGAGTGTTGTGTTAAGGTTTTCGTTTTGGTTTTTTAAATATTTCTTCTAAACACAGATGCCATTTGCATTGTTGCTTTTTAGTAAAACAGTGGTTACAGAGATGGCCCCTGGAGTGTGGAATTGAGGAGACACAGGCTAAAGGATACACAGCTGTAGATAGATAGGATGAAGGCACCCAAAGATCCAAGTGCAACATAAGAACTATAGAAGAATATCTTATTGTATGCTGGAAATTTGCTAGAAAGTAAATTTTAGGTATTTTTATTACAAAAGGGGGGATTGACTGCAAGATGATATACTATTTGTTTGATTATAGTAACCATCTTACCATGTAAAAGTATATAAAAACATCATGCTGTATACCTTAACGATACACAAATAAAGTGGAATAAACTGATACTACATGTTTTGTTTTTAATACTCAGATACATTTTCAGATTTTCTTCTCACTCCAAGTTGTTTTGTTAATTACACACACTTAGTCATTATGATTACAAAATCATAATTATATCTAAGTGATTTGACAGTGGCAGATACCCATTATGACAGTGTGAATTCTGAGCTTGCTTTCTAAACTATTATCCATCATTAGATATAAGAAATTGCAGTCAATTTTCACTGTTAATCCAATGTGTCACTCAAAGATTTAACAAATGCTTAGAAATGTGCTTAGATCATAATCCAAACACCAATTTCTTTGTGAATTTTCATTATATCAAAACAAATACAAGCCTGTGTGTACAAAATACATTGATAAGTATGCAAAGTTTTGATGTTATAATTCATATCTCTTTAATCACATATTTAACACATAATTTGCATTCAAGAAAACTTAAGGATTTGCAAAGAATTGCTGATGTATTTGCTAAGAAAAAGAAACAGTCCAGTTAACTCATACAATTAGTTATTTCTTTTATACTTTGGTAATCTCCAGAGCCAGAAAAATAGTTAAAATATATTTCTACTTATTAAGGCTTTATTCATATATCCAAGTTTGATGAATGTATCAAAAAGTTTATATCACATATAATTGTAGCCTTCTTTAAGAAAAATGATAAATAAATATTTGCCAAATAATGTAGCATCTAGAATTTTAAAGAGATTCTTTGCTTTTCTAACATTATTATAAAAGTAAGTAACACACTCATAAAGAATGTGTAATTTCAGTATTCTTTCTTTGAAAAATTCATCAGGTCAAATTTTAAGTGTAATAATGTGAAAGTGCCCAGATGTCCATCCAATATCTGAAAGACCTGAAAGACAAGTTGGCCAGTTGAATGGTCACAATAACTCACTTTGCCTACCCATTCCCAACTGTTTTCCCTGAATCCAACCCAGGAAGTTTGCAGAAGCACGTTTAGAAAACTTTTGAAGAATAGTTAATATTTTAGATTAGTGTTGGGATAAAGTGTATCTCAGTCTTTCAACAGCACACTTACTAACTGAACATGCTGCTGGACATGCTTCTGGTACTGTCAATCATGTATGAGCTGCAGGCACTGAATATGCAGCTGCCACTTCTGTATTTTCTGCATGGGTAATGGTACCAGTCCCAGACTCTGCCATAATTTTTTGCATTATTTCTGGTAAATGTCTAAATATTTGTTGTTTGGGTTTAGTTTTTTGCAGTTTTTTTCTGCCCTTTTCTCTGCTTAGGTTGTAAAATAAGCTTTCTGAGAAAAAAAATAGGAGTGTTACCCAACTACTGTTCTCTAGTAGTCATTGTTCCTTTTGGTAACAGAATCCCCAGGACATAACTGGAGGAGTGGCTGGCCAGTTACAGATTCCATTTCTCAGGCATCTGGGTGCTGTTAAGGGAAGAACATGGGCCAATGGGATGTATGTGGAAGTGATGTGCATAACTTTCAGGTCATCTTCCTAAAGACACTTGCCCTGGACATGGTCCACCCCAACCCTCATCATTGAGGATGCTGTGGCAATGACAGGAAGAACTTCAGCAGTCAAGAAGTTGATAATGGTAGAGATGCCTCACTAGCCCTACGCCTCTAAAATGCTGTGTCAGGAACTAAATTTTGATTTCATCTATGTCACTGTATCTGGGGGTTTCTCTGTGTATAGCAGTTTAACATACATTCTAATGAAAACACAAATCATCACTAAGAGAAGCTTTGAGAGAAAGAGAGAGAGACTGAGGCTAGGAAGCCACTGATCATTTTATACTATGGAAGTCAGATTGCCAGTCTACTGCATCTATAGCTCTGGGGACCTGGTTCAGCAAGGAAGGTTGGAAGACACCATGGCTGCTTTTGTGATATGTGAGAAAGAGTTCAAGCAAGAAGTTTTCCAGTTGGCAACCAGAAACTGAGAGGGAAAATCTGCTCTACCTGTAAGCTGTAATCAAAGTTAAATGAGAAACCATAAATGTGGATATTTGTAGCATTGGGAAAATTCAATGCTTTTATATCCTAGAAAATAATTAAAAGTAAGACTGTTGCCCAGAACAAACCCAGCTGCAAAAAGCTTATCCTTTCAGATAACTTCAGACTACTAATACTAAATTAAAAGAGAAAGAGGAACAGAATATAGAACCTGGTAAGAAAGTAGGAGATTTGACAAGTTTAAAAACCATGACCAAAAAAGATCTTTGTGTGTGATTATTTTCACATGGAACTGCTGGACATGAAAAAGACTGATGCTTATTAAGTTTTTGGAGCAATTTTATTGCCAAATAAGTGACAACCCAGCAGTATACATTTCCTGTGACAGCTATAACAAATCACAGTCATCCCTCAGTATCCACAAGGGACTGGGTCCAGGGCCCTCTGTGGATATCAAACTCCAAGGTTACCAAAATCTGCGTATGCTCAAGTCCCTGGTATAAAATAGTGTAATATTTGCATACAACCCACACGATCTACTGTATACTATAAAATCATCTCTATCTTCCTTAGAGTGAGGAATACAATGTAAATGGATGTGAGTAACTGTATACTGTATTGTTTAGGGAATAGTGACAAGAAAAAAGTCTGTATATATTCAGTAGAGACAGCATTTTTTAGTCTTCAATGGGCTGATTCCAAGGTTGTGGAACCCGTAGACAAGAAAAGCAAATGTACCACAAACATGGTGTCTTAAAATAATGTAAACTTACTCTCTCACAGTTCTGCAGTACAAAAATCCCAAATCAAGTAGGGTTGGTTTCTGAAGGCTCTCAGGGGGAAAGCATTCCATGCCTCTCACCTAGCTTCTGGTGATTACCGGCATTCCCAGGCTTTTGGCTACATCACTTCAACTTCTGCCTTCCTCCTCACAGCACCTTCTCTTCTGTGTGCCACTTCTTCTCTCTGCCTCTTTTTCATAAGGCTACTTGGCGTTGGATTCGGAGCAACTCAAATAATCCAGCAATATAGTCTTATATCGAAATCCTGAACCACACCTGCAAAGACCTTTTCTCCTTATAAGGGTAACACTCATTGCTACCAGGATTAGGACCTTGGGGACAACTATTCACCTTTCACACCAGACTCACATAAACATTTTTGTCATCATTATACCAAGCACTAGACAATTCTGCACCAGTGAAGCGCTGGCTGCAAAAGTTCAACAGTGCCCACAAGACCACTTTCTCTAAAACCTTCTTCAAAGATGGCCAAGGAGAATAACGGAATAACATTCTGGAAGGCAGAGATGATGACCGAGAGAATAACTCGATAAAGGCAGCAAGAAGAGGACACCAAGGAACTTATCTTTCTACCAAGCCAAGAAAGTCTCACAATTTGTACCAGGAAAGACTTGATAACTGCTGTGGACCACTGACTGCTGGAAACTCCCATATTTCTCACTTGAATATGGAAGTTTTATTTTTCCTATGGCTGCTCCCCATTATATATTGGGTACTGGGGACAGATGCAAGACACATACCTTTTAGTTTATGGTTTGGTGAACAATACAGCACTGCCCCTTGACCTGTTGGAAAGGGCAAATACCACCTGAGATCCTAGACTTTGAGTTGGAAACAGCAACTAGATTGGATTTATAGTTTTCTCTTGTAGAAAGAAGTGTTTTATATAGGAAAGTCACCGGGGTTACTTGGTCGTTGAGAGGTAGATCATGATGAAGTCTCCTGCCACCTCTTGTTCCTTAGAGTAATAGAATTTCAGCTGGCCATGGCCACCCATCTAAAGATTACATTTTTCAATTTCTCTTGCAGGGAAATGTGGTGTTGTGACTGAATTTAAATTAACAGATACAACTTCCTCTCATTTCCTTGCGTCTTTCTACAAGCACTCATTTCTTGTTCCTTCCCACTGGTTGGAAATACAATAGGGCCACTACTAAAGCCTTATGTTGGGATGTGACAGCCATCCTTGCAGCTCTGGATCACTTACCTTACCCCAAAACAATTATATAAGACTAAATAAACCACTCATTTTTAGTTTGTTTTTTTATAACAGCTTTGCCTGTCATTAACTAATTCAAGTTTGATATAGCTTCTGAGAACATGACTATCAAACAATATGTGACAGTCCAAGAAAAGTAGTAGGAGAAATGCATGTAATGGAAGAATAGGAACATACTCTACGAACTAGAAGTTGTAATCTTCCTCACAAAAGCATATCAGTTCACTAATTTTCATTCAAAGAAAATAGAAAATCTGTCTCAGGAAGCTGAAATCTTACATTTGAAAGAAAATATAAGGACATCATATTGAGTGTTCATCTCACAAAAAATATAGCCACTTTAAAAAGATACACATTTTTAATAAGTAGAAAAGAACAATTGGAATATAAGAATTTCACTGTGAGAAATATTTCTTCATAATGCAGCTACACTTCACTTTCCACAAATTGTAGTAGGGTGCTTGAAATTCTTATCCTGGAACTACCAGACCATTATAAAACATTTTTACTCTCAACATTACTCAGAAGTAATGACAAATGTGGTAAATAGTGGTACATTTGCAGAATTAAAAAATAACAAATTACTTTTTCATTTTTTCTTACAATGGTGCACAAATCTCCAATCTTAAAACCAAAGTGAATATACTATGCTTTTTTTTATACCTTCTTGCATAAAAGAAACCCAGTAATAATACAATTCATATGAGGCTTTATAAGTGTGTGTGTGTGTGTGTGTGTGTGTGTGTGTGTATGTGTGGTATCACAAGACAAAAGAAGTTGATGAAGTTTCAGGGTTTAGACTGAGGCACCCTAAAATTATATGAGAATATTTCTGTGGGACAGTGACAAGGTTATTCTTTACAGAAATGTCAACAACAGATTAAATTGAGAGTCACTCCACCTTTAATATTTGTCATAAATAAGGAGGCACGAATTATCAGCTGTTCACATAAACAATTTTAATCATGAAAAAGAGATTAAATGGATATTGTTATGGATTTTGCTGGGAGTAACTGAAAAACTCACAGGAGACTGAGAAGCAAGGGTAAAATAGCAAAATTTATTTGCTAGCAGGCCAGCCCCACAGGAACATGCCTTCAAGAGCTGACCCCGGGACACATCAGAGGCTTACATTTATACTTTAAACTAGGTATAGTCATGTGATTTACAGAAAGCTTAGGGTCTACGTGTACTTTCACTCGTGAGGCATGGTTACTATTATGCTGTTAGGCAATGTTGCAGGCAGTGGCTTATCTCTTGCCCACAAACTTATGGTTAATGGCGAAGCAGCTGGCATTGCTATTCTGAGAAGCAAAACAATATTCTGAGAAGTGAAACAAAGCAAGCAAAGCAAGTTACAGAAGCAATGAGGCAGGCAGTTATTGTATATTATTTTATACTTTTCTTAACAATATAATTTATAATCTGGGCTCAGCACAATCCAGGGGCTTTCAGTAGCGAACTTGCCCTGAGCCCCCAGGCTGACTCGTTACTGACCTTCACCACCATGGCACTGGTTGACCTTGCACTGTTTCTGATGTTGACCAGTTATCCCCATCAGAGGAATACACAATGCAAAGGCAATCCATTGGATTTTCAACCCCTCTTTTAAGACTTTTACTTTCAAATTTGGTAGAAAAGGAGAAATAACACCAAATTTCCTTCTCAGTTCTACAAGCAGCACATAACAGATAGACCTATCATACTTGGGCATTGTCTTTACCTTTTTAATATGCTGTACCCAATTTCTCTACTGTGTGTGCATTGCATATAAATATACAAAAATATAAAAACACATTCATTTATATCAGGTTCTCTTACCTGTCTACTACATGACATAATAAACCAAGATTTATAAATAATTGAATGGAAACACTAACACCCTGTCACTATATTTAGAAATGACCTTTTCCTTCTCTAGATAATTTCTTAAATCAGACTATAAATTGTGACTTTTGTATTATAGGCATTTTTTTTCCAAAATGCAATACATTACTTTTAATTTCCTGAGAGAAAATTTTTCCACTTACATTATAAAATATATATGAATGGTGCATTAATAGGAAAATATACACTAGCCCAAATACAAATGTATTTTCTTTGAGCTAATTACACTTAAAAGTATAATAATGAAGACCAGCAGTTCTGGAGTCAGGCTTCCTGGATTTGAATCTCAACTTCCCCATGTGCTACTTGTACAACTCTGAACAAGTTAGTTAACCTCCCTAGGTTTCATTTTCTTCACCTTAACAAAGGGGATATTAATAAAACCTACTACTTTTTGAGGATCAAATTAAATAAGGCATCTCAATTGGCAAAATCCTCAAGAGTCGGGAAGTTCACAGTAAGTGTCAGCTATTATTATTATCATTATCTTGTTATTGCCACACTCAGAAAAGAAAATCTATTGTTACAGTTAACCAAAATGAGTTATGTACCTGTCCTGCAAAATGACAAAAAGAAATTTCTCCTTTCTTACCATTGCTACACCAGACCAAAAAGAGCCAATTATTATACATGCATATCACCGCTGTGAAGTAAGGCATCAGCTGTCTTTTTAAAGTGTTATGCAGTAGAATAATGTGTGTATAAATGTATGCCTTTACTTGGAGCCATTTTGAACATTAACTATGTAATAACGTTCTGCGGGAGAACAAAGGAAACTGCTTTCAGTGGTTGCTCATTCCCAGGGTTTATCCTCTCTAAAGGCCTTTGCATTTGCAGTATTCCCTTTCCTGTCATATGCTTTGTTTCCTTCCTAGTCTTTAACACCATGCTTTAACAGACCCTGCAGTAATGTCATCAGACCCTGTCACTGTGCAAACCTTACTCTCCCCACCTGTGAAGTCTCCTACTTCCCTCTGTCCTTTCACAGCATGTTCATTCCCTCAACCGCCTAAATTGAAAACTCTCCAACCATTCTTGACTTTTCCTCACCTCTCACTGCAGCACATGTACACATCAAGTTTAAACTAAGTCCACTACCAAAATATTTCTCAATATGAACCCCACCTATTCCTTACCTACTTCCCAGGAAGACGATGACGACCATGACTACTGCTACTGCTACTAAATTAACATAAAAATTAAATGCTTTTCATATCTTGAAATACTGCTATGTTTTTCTATCTTTCAATATATGTCCCATTTCTTGTTTATTTTCCATTGTGTCAGCATGTTTGAGATCAGGCTCAGTTTTATAATGATTGAATTTAGATACTTATATTCTCATCACACCATTAAAATGCCCTAAGAACGTGTTAAAATTATGTATTTAATAACACAGTAACCCCTGATAGTTAAGTTCTTTTATATACAAAAGCCACGATGGGTCAACTCTCAAGGCACATTATCATATGCCCTTTCTTAATAACTTGATAGTGATATTAAATACAAAACTACTTAACTGTCAACTCCCCATTTGGATTTTAATTTTTAAAAAGGAAGAAATTCTTAGTATATCTAGTGTTTTAAGAACAGGATTTGATAGCCAAAATCCAGTTTATGTATAGACTGAGGCTGCCGATAAATAACCTAAATGTAAAATAACATTGAAGTACCTAAACATTGGGCCCATGAGAAAAGAGACTGTAAGCTATATAAAATCAGATTTTGCTCCACATCAAGACAGTGCATTTATCTTTGGTGAAACTTTTGCTTTAAAGAAAAGTTGAATACCGAAATAGATGCAAAAATTTAGAAAGGTTGATATTTCCCAAATGATGTGGAGAGGCGAGGTAGTGGTTTACAAGTTGATAAGGATTTTAGAACTGCTCTCCTGAACACAGTTGTCTCCTCCCAAGCTAGTAGCATTTATAGAAGCCAAAAAGTATTTGAATTCAACAGACTTCCTGGAACCCCAGAAGGGACTCATTACATATCTTTTCCAAAGTTAATGTCTTTTATTTGCATAAAAATACAATTCCATCACAGCTTCCAATCAGAGAATAGAAGAGCATTGTGGCTGTCTAATCTAAAGATTTTCATATCTGAGGAGATCACGAGAAGAGAATTACACATTTATTGATGACCTTTTGCCTTTTATCATTGAATTATACAATACAAAAGAATATACAAGCTTAGAAAAAAACATCCTTCACAAAGATGCTAGTGCTTATCTGGAGGACAGATCTTGTGATGCGTTTTGTAACAAAATATTATCAGCCTTTTCTTCAAAACAAGAGGAATACCTACACAGATTGAGAAGATGGAAAGTGTTTCCAAATGCTACCTTTTACATTTCTATTGTACAAAATTGTAAGAATTCCTCTTTTAGATAACTATAAAAAGTTGGCAGTCACAATACTTTGAACTTGCCCTTGTTGCCTACCTGTGAAAGATACAAAATGGTTAAACTGATGAGTTGAGGGATGAGCCAGCCACCCACGCTCAGGCCCCCACAGCAGGATGTACTTAGCCCCCCTGAACTTAGGTCACAAGGGACTAACAGGGAGAGAAGGGCATTATATTTATTCATTTAAGAGTCTTTTATTGACAAAGTGCAATATCTCCTTGTTTGCCTGAAACAGTCCCTGTTTATTTGCCAGGTATAATTATTAATAGTATCACCACAAAGAGGTCCAGTAAATTGGAAAATAAATTATACAGCAATCCTTTTAATAGAAGGTTACATATGAGACAGGTAGGTTGTAGGTATCAAAAAAAAAAAAAGTCTTTCAGTCAACAAGTGAAATCTTTCTGCCTAAAGTCATAGAACCGGTGTTTATTCCAAAAGGAGCATTATCCTGAGTTATCCCTGGTGCCTGGCCTTTATCTGTACAGAAAGCCCATTTGCTCCAACACAGAAAAACAGCCAGGCCAATGTGGATTGAGAAGCCAAAACAGACTGGAGGAAGACTAGGATGGTTTAGGATTGAGGCTATGTAGCTAATTACTTATATGGTTAAGGAGAGATGTGGGTTTTGTCTTATCAGTGCCCTAGAGACAGTAGGTTTAGAAAAACACACTGTAAGTGTGTCCACATGCATTAGGGTTTCATATAGTGAATATATGTGCTTCAGTGAAATAGCAGCCCCTGAGTCCTACACCTTGTTCATCTACATGTTGACCTCCTTTCAAAGATCTTCCTTGCTGATTGTTTCTCTCTAAAGTTATTAAGCTCTGAAATCAGTAAAATCATCTTCCCAGATGCCAAATAACATGCCGCCCTCCCTCTAGTGACAAAAGCAGTAATAAAATATGAAGGCATATAAGGCCCAGCAGCATGGGGCTTGAGGCTGTTTAGGGGAGACAGAAGGATGATTTTACCCCACCATGCTTGAAATTAGGAGCTGCTGCATAATGTATAGAAAAATTCATAGAATTTGCAATCAGAAAATTTGGACCCAGGTCTTATGTTCTAACTACATGTACTGAATTCAATTTCTTGTTCTGAACATCACCTTCTCAGACAGAAAATGTGGATGATAATCATACTAATTTCATAGAGTTATTTTTAGGATTAAATGAGTTAAAGTATAATCATGGAGAAGATGCTAGCAATAAACCTAGACCTGCTAGGGCAGCCTCATTCTCTTCATTCCACTGCTGAAACCGTTCAAATTGAAAGTCAGTCTTCAACTGTATCAAAGATATTTCTTTATTCCCTTGCTCATTTATTATCTTTATCATTACTGCCAGATGGGTAAAAAGAAAAGTGGGCATGTCAGTACACACAATTTTTTTTACAACATTCAATTCATTTTGTTGTTGAACCCAGTTCCCTCTACTCTTGGATTTATTAATAATATAATTAATAGCACTTGTCTAAACTCTTTGCTTCTCCACTATTTGTTTTATTACCATGAGGAAAGAACAATACTTTATTTTTATCTCCTTCCTAAAAGCAAAGATTTTTCACATAAGCAAATGAAGCTGGTGTGGCTTTGCAGTCTGAAGGAATTCTATCTTCTGAGGAGTAATTAGTCACTGCTCTCAAAGTAACTGGGAGCAAGTCCATTGATTAATACTTTTCATGATTATCTGGGCCATACTTCATTTAAAATGACATCTATACCTGCCAGTAAGTAGCTCTATGGTCCTTTTATATTCTATTCCAGAAATCTTTTCTTTTTCTCAACACTTAGAAACATTCACAGTTGAGAATATGAATTTTTAATTAAAAAATTAAAGTTAGGAGGATTGGAATTAAAAGAATTCAAAAATCAGTTCAATACCTCAAGAAACAGAAAAGAATTCCAGGACTCTAATCTTCAGAAAGCAAGAACAAAACTTCATTTCACAAACTTTCTCATCTCACTGATTTGATAGTCCTTCGGATTGTGACACAATTACATAACCACCAGTGGTGAGAGCCCAAACAACCCATGGGCAATTCCCTATGCTCCTCTAAACCTTAGCTGCCATTAACAGAGTTACAACGTATCTAAAATTCAAAATTTATTGCAAACAATTGTAGTTATTCAAAAGTATATAGGAAGCAATGTTAAGCTACCAGGACATAATTAACCATAAGGAGATCTAGATAGAAATTTAAACTGGAATCAACAAAAAAAATACATGTGCTGTATGTCTTATAGTTTTTATATTTATTCAGTCACTCATTTATTTAACAAATATACACTAATGATCTACTCTGCCAAGTTCCAGTTTAGATTATTAGGATGTATCAGTTAACCAAAGTTCTACAATGAAGGAGGCAGACAGTAAAGAATACATATAAAGATACATATAGTATCTTAGGACTTTAGAAGTTTATAACTGCAGATGAAAATTAAAACAAAGAAGATCAAGATTATAGGATAATGGTAAGTGAATATTTATATCTTTTGTCAATATATTTTTTTACGAAAAAACAGCTAATGCTTAAAAATCACTAGTACGAGTATCATCTGCTTCTTTTAAATAGCCACAAGCTTTTAGAGTAGAAAATTTGCTGTTTTTCTTAATGTCCTTTAAATATATTCATAGTTGGAATAAAATATGCATACATAAAAAGAGTGCATATGTCATCTTAAATCTGATGATATCTACTTAGTTCCAAAGGTGGTATCACATCAGTCAAATCAATAAAATTGTGTTCTGACACCGTACTCTGAAAACAATATCTGTAATTACTCTGGGAAAAGCAGCTGCTGCCTCAGAACAGCTGTCAATCTAGTGTGGAACCAATTTATTCAGTTGATGCCACAACTATGATAGGTTCAATAATGTTCCAACATAGCTGTAAAATCATGATTATTTGTAGGTCACTGTTGCCTTCATTTTAGAAGTACACTTTGTATTACATGTCTCTAATGACTCCATTGTTGGGGGGGGGGCAGGTGCAACATCCAGAAGACATTAGCCACTGAAGCAGGACTCAAAGCAAGAGGCATATTCTCAATTTCTCTGCAAATCTGCATTTGTTTCTCATTTAGAATTCAGTTTAAGAAACATTAATTGAATACCTCCTACATGCCAGCATTTTTGCAAGGAGCCATCTCTTAGAAGGGTTTGCAAATAGCTGTAAATTTGAATGATGGCTACAATGGAATATATATATATATATATATATATATATACACACTAGATATTTTGAATTATATTATAATTTGGCAATTGTCACTTTGCATTCTCTGGATCTCAGAAATCATGTCACCTCAAGCTTCTTGAGCCACTATTCTTCATCTGCTTATTTTTCATATTTTAAAGTCACACTCGTAAATTTTAAATTCCCAACAGTGAAGCAGGACTACAGAAAGGGTGTGCTCAGATTCAGGGCAAGCAGGCAAGGAACAGCTTTGGAAGCCGCAGCTGGAAAGGTGCAGAAGAGTCAGGACAAGAAGGGAGAGCTTAGGGAAAGGAGTTAAGGGGATCTATCAAAGTAGAAGCTCCTCTTCTGTGCCGTGGACCTTACTACAGAATAACGTTTTTAAATACACAAAATAAAATAGTGTCATAAAGAAAACACATGAAATACAAATAGCAACATTTTATGGTCATAAAGTACTATCTTCCATTATAGTGCATTATATGAGATAGCAATATGTCTATCTAATAGCACCTATATTTTAACCAAGGATTTCCTTTTTTTTTTTTTTTTGGTACCAGAGATCGAACTCGGGTCCTTGCACTTGTATAGCAAGCGGCGAAACCTCTGAGCTAAATCCCTGGCAGGCACCTATGTTTTAAAGTAGTGTAGATTAGAAATGATACTTAGAAATAACTGCAACAACTGTGATATGATACAAATATATCTGTGATTTCTATTGATGACAAAGTCACAGATGCTATCAAGACAGAGCCTTTTTGCCTCTGTTCATAATGGAGGGATGTGCAAAATTTCATATTCATGATGCATGTTATATGTCCTGATTATAAAATGCTCTGTTCTCCTACCCTCAGATACCAGCCCATGGTACAGACCTAATCTTACCAAAGCTAGTGTCACTCAGCAATTTAATTTCCCAGTGCCTCACAAAGCAACATCTTATCAACCTCACACATTTCGCACAGAAGCATAAACCTCATTATGCCCTCCAAACTTTCCTGTCACTGGTACTACTGAGTTCACGTTAATGTGCACTTGGATAAATAGTTCTATTTACCCAGTCTTGGGCCTGATAAATGCCCCACCATTAGCTGTCATTTTCAAAACCACACAAATCATATAATACTTATCATTACTGCAGCCTGCTGGAAACACAAAAAATACAGGATATAGCACCAAGACAACTCTATGTAAGCTATACAAAACTTACATAGTTTACAAAATCAAGATATTATCAAGGAATCAATTGGTTAACAATGAACAACAACAAAAACACTTAGGAAACTCCCTGAATTCTGTTATTCCAGGAGTAGGTTGTCAAAAGAGAAAGAATCATGAAAGCTATGTCAACAAAGGCAGAACATCTGTTGGAGTGCAGACAGACAGGCTGGCTTCATCAGAGCTCAAATAAAAGCAAGACATACTTTTTGATTCATGTGTTGGTATGGAATCATATGGCATTCATTTCTAGAATAGTTTCATCTATGACACCTACAACAAATATTTATCAAATGACAAAGTAGCCAGTTAAAAAACAGAAGCAAACATATAACGTACATTTAAGCCATCTTAGGTGCACACAGGGTGTTAGCAAGATATTAACCACATGAACTCAGCAGCTTCAATGCTAACAGCCTCAGTGCTGCACAGCAAATATTGCTTCCAAGGGCAAAACCGAGAGAGGAATTTCCTTTGAAGCAACTAGAAAGGACAGGGATTTCTACAAGATGGAAGGAGACACAGAATAGAACAAGAGAGGGAAGGTGTGGGATCCACAGCACTTAGGGTAAGAGCACTCAGAGACAGGGCAAAACAGGCTGTGTAATGTCCCAAGGACATTAGCACATAGGAGGACATAGGAGCCTTGGGGTCCCAGACACCCTGAAGTTGCCAGTCCCCACATGACGCTCACAAACAGAAGGCCACAGCATTTCAAAATCCCACCATGGGTATGGAGAATGTGACCATTGTCTTTCCCCCATTTCCTACTAAATTATTTCTTAATCACCCAATTCTTAAAAACATTTTTATTGGAAATCTTTGAAAATGTACTACACTTACTTCTGCCTTTTTAGCTGCATGATCTATTTTGAAGTCACTTTAATGAAAAGATAATGTTGAAAGTTATGCCATATGTGGATGACAAAACCTGAACATTAAAGTGTGATAGAAAATATACATAGTAAGAAAACTTCAAATAAACCTCAAATAATATCCTAAAACTCTCTATCTGATGACTTTTTGGTATGTGATACACACAAAGTTCATCTAGCCTTTAGTGCATTTTTAGTTCAAATCTTAACTTTTTCTATTTTGGCTCTTTGTATCCATTTCTTACTGTCTTGGAGCTGAAATCCGTTCTGAGCCAAACTTCTTCTCAGATATGTGCACTGATATTGTGTATCTCAAGATTTCTGAGTTGAAATTAATTTTTAATGTATGTGCAATTATGTGAATCATTAAGATTGCAAAGATATTATAAACAAAGTAAAACAAAAAGAATGAAAAAGTTATGAGCTCATTAACCTCGACAGGGACCAATGAACCCCATCTTATTTCCTAAGCCAGAGCTCACAGAGCTCATGTTCATGCTGCTGCTTAATAAACTGTGAACAGAGACAGACATGGGATAGAGCCGCCAGCTACTGCAGTTTTTGAATCTGCACTGGCACCCTGGTCCAGTCAGCCTCTGGGTCACTGCCATCTTCCAGGAAAGGAGAACACCCCCAAATGTCCCAGAGAGAGAAATTGGCATAACCCAGAAATACTTCAAGTGGTGTTTTAAAATCTACGCGAATAGTAGTAAAATAATCAAAAAATTCCAAAATATACTGTATGTGATACCATGAATTAGAAAAAATAAAGAAAATGTTACATTTAGGAGGAAAATGGAGGTAACAGTTTCAATTTGGATTATAAAAATCACTACAGGAAATTTTAGGAATAAAAATTAGTATGTTTTGGGGGAATAGGGCCTGTGATAGAGTTTAATTTTTTAAAAATAATCACACCTTTTCCTGTGAGTTATCTCCCTCTATCCTAAGGATATCATCCTCGATTATATTTCTTACCTGCACAATAAACAGAAGCAAGGAGAGGTACCAGATCCAAAGAGAAGCTATAAGTGTCACATTCTTTTGTGTCCTAACATGAGATAAGCATGTCCCAGATAGGCACAATTTCTTAAGTGTAGATCTTGCAATGAAAGCTACACAGTTCAGAGTCACAGTTGATTAAGGATAAATGAATAGAATGGTCAAGATATAAATTTGTGTGGCTGGAAATATATCTCAGTGGTAGAGAATGTGCTTATCCTGTGTTTTAGTTACTTATTGTTGCTAGGACAAAATACCTGATTACCCACAAGTTAAAGGAGGAAAGGTTTATTTTTGCGCAAAGTGTGCAGAAGTTTCAGTTCATAGTCAGCTGGCTCCAAGGCAGGACAACGTGGTGTAAGGACATAGCAGAGGAGAAACAGACCATGGCAGAGCAGGCAGGAATCAGCAGGGTCTTCCTTCTTCTTTCTCTTTTGATTCTATTCAGGCTACAAGCCTATTGGTTGGTGCCACCCACACCCAGGGTGGATCTTCCCTCTCAGTAAATCCATCATCCACACCCAGAACTAGGCTCAACCAATGAACTAATCCAGGATCACACACTCATGATCCAGTCACTCCCAAAAGCCTCACCTATGAGCACCTGAGACTTTGAGGAAACATTTAGATATAAGCCATAACAGGCTGCACAAAGCTCTGGGTTTGATCTCTAGCACAAAAAAAAAAAAAAAAAAGGAGAAGAAAGAGAGAGAAGAGAAGGGGGAAGAGGAGGGGGAAAATGAGGTGGAAGAGAAAGAAGAAATTTGTTTTTGTAATCTACCAAGATTTGTGGAGTTTTCTTACTACCACATGACTTAGACTATGCTGATTACTATAGATTCCAAAAGTTAAAGCCTGCCAATGAGCACATTCTAGTTAATACAAATACACTACAACTACTTGTTATTTTCACTTCAGAATCCCAAGACACTCCCTTCATCCTTGGCCCATGAGACAAGTTCAATGACAATAGCTCCAAGCCAGCATTGCAGGACAGAGCCCAGAGTCAATGGCTTTGGCATTGATTAACCTTTGTGGAGCACACAAATGTAAGTCATTAGCATTGATAGCTCTAGTTGACCAACCATGTCAAACTTTATTTTTCCTTGTACAGAAAAAGTGAGTCTTATTTACAAACACTAGAGGATTACCAGCATCAGCCCTAATTTGAAGCTCCTTGACACGGAGACTGTTAGAAAAGAAAAAAGAGATCAGGACGGGAGAGTGGGAATGGTAAGAAAGGGTCATATGGGGTACAGAAATGATCAGAGATTGGTATGAAAAAGCCAACGTGCCATGTATGAAAATGCCACGGTGAGACCCATTACACTCTATAGTCAATATCTGTGAACTTGTGCCAGCAGATGCCTCCCTTTGTGGCTCTCCTGGGACAGTCCTTCAGGAGGCTCACTTAGTGACCTCTCAGCAGTCCCAGCTCAAAGACCTGGCTATCTTCTCACTGCACTGGCTGGGAGCCAGACCTCTGCCTTCTTCACAATCACCTGTTACTCAACTGAGACTCTCCAGCATGAGGGGGAATCCTGCTACCTTTCTACTCAAGGACAGTGCCTCTATTCTACAGCTGGTAACCTCTATCTTCCTTGGCTTAAGCCTTCAAAGAAAATACCAGAAAGAATCATAGACAATCTCTGATTTGCATCCAGCCACATCTCTACTCTGGGGAAATAAGAAGAAGGCAGACAATCTAATTGATTCAGAAGAAAAGCAAAAAGGCAAAGACATGAGGGAAATTTTAAATTAGTATTTTGTGACTCCCCCCCCCCATATTATAAAAGCAGAACTTCTGTGAAAGGCTCCTATGAGTCCACACTCTTATCACTAGCACCTGTGGATGGGATTGGGCGGCAATTCTGCGTTTTATGACACGGCATAGTTTACTTTAAATTGAAAGATCATCCCGATGAGCCTGACCTAACCAGATGAACATGTAAAAGCAGAGATTTGTCTGGCTGGTGGTAGAGATGAAGGTAGAGAAGAACCCTGAGATATTTAAAGTATGAGAAAGACATGCACAGTTACTGCTTTGAAGAGGGCTAGGGGCTTATAGAGCACAACCCTGACACAGACAGCAAGGAGACAGGGACTTCAGACCTACACCACAAATAACCAGAAGGTTGAGCAAACATGTGAGTGAACCTGAAATAAGATTCTTCCTTAGAGCATATAGATTAGAGCCCAGAGAGCCAATGCCTTGTGTTTGGGCTTGTAAGCCAACAAGCCACCTGAACCGTTGACCTACACAACTGTGAACTACATTTGTGTCACTTTAATCAACTACTTTGTTACACAGCAATAAAAAAACTAATGGAACCTCATTCCCTGGACCCAAATTCATGCCTACAAATAAAGTTCACAAGCTTTCTAAGTGCCATAAATGCTTCTTCAAGAACCATTGCCCTTAAATGATCAGTTAACTAACAGAGGATCCTTCCCTTATCCTTCTTAGAGCATTAAAATGGTGTTCATTTTAATTAAAGAATTTAATTAAGTGTAATTCAGTATACGTATGGTGATTGTGGGGCTCTGGCTTTTTAAGCCCTACATATGTACTTCACATTTATCCTCATTTAGGCTGAACCAAAAATGGCAATTTAACTTGCTTAACCTAATAACCTATCTTGCCAAACAGAAGTCAGATTTTCTCCATTATCAGGAAATATTCTACTCTATGCTTAGAAGTCTTAGGATGTGCTTCCCCTTAACAGTGAATACAATAGGGATTACAAAATAAAAATCAATTTTTACCAATGGGCACACCTATGAAAGCTGTACAATAGTCTAAATTGCAATTGGTTTTGAAAATTCAAATTAGAAATTTTATTATTTCCTTAATAGTTTAATTCTATAAATAATCAAAATTATGATATGTTTGAGCTTTTAATATAACTAAAGCCTCCTTATGTCATTTGTTTTTACATGTTCCTTTTCTTTGTATTCAAAGGCTCTGGAAAAGTAAAGAAGTTTTCATTGTGAAAATTTACTATTGTTGTTGATCCTGGGTTTTAACCAACAAAAAAGTAGAAAGGTCAAAATAGCTGTTTCCACCCTAAGTCACCACTATCCACTTAGAGTTCTTAAGCTCTTTCAGACAAGATTTTCAGCCTTCACCTCCTGAAAAGGACTAGCATTTGGAAGGAAGCACTTTATTCCAGGAAGTTTGAAAAGCTCCAGAACTTATATTCTATAACACAGGAACATACAAAAACCCCAATGCACAGTACAAACGCTTTTTGATTCTTGAAATGTTGCTTCTATATAATACTGAGTCCCTCCTGTCACTTTGTCAGCAATAAAAGCATCACCAGACTGTGTTCACTAACATTTTGATCTTTAAAAAATATCTTCTTGAATTTCAGGCAGTGTTCCATTACATGATTTTCCACTGGGTACTAGCTTACATCCTCTGAAAACAGTTGTAATTGTCCTTGTCAAATGACTAGAAATGAATTGGTTAATATATAATAAAGACTAAGACTATGTCATTTGTAGTGAACAAGGCCAGCTGATTCCCTTACATTACTGAAGACTGAAAAGCAACTGCCTTTGCTGCCTTTTCTATAAAAGAGCTTGTGTCTGAAGTTTACATGCCAATATTCTTTTGAAGATTCCAATTCCAGGAAACAGGAATAAGGGAAAAGTTCTGAAGAAGAAAAGGAAGAAGAACAAATAATTGGGAGAGTGTTACCAAGTTAGTCTACACTTTCTACCACATGGAGTTGAGTACTCAATCTCACAAGTTGTCTCCACAACCATCTCTGCAGGAAGGAAGTAGTTCTACTGCTTCTCCTAACAGCACACTGCGACATGGAAGTTGAAAGAATTTACCTGATGGTAATTACTCTGAGTTGATCATTATGCCATATAGTACACATGTATCAAAACATCACATTGTACCCCCAAAATATGTATGATTATCTTTTGTCAATTTAAAATAAAAATTTCTTAATAAATTAAGATATTCAATCCAGATGTGCAATGGTATCCAAAAATCAAATATATACATACAGTTTATTAACTGTAAACAATTTTGCCTTAACAACCAGTACAGTATACTTACAGAAAAAAGATACTCATTGGAATATTAATACCCAAGAAATACTTGATGTTACAAAAAATATTTGCATTGAATCCGAGACATACCTGCTGCTACAACAAATTCTGTGCTAAGGCAAAGATTCAACTTGTCACACAGAAATGACCACAATTCTACAGAAATCCAGATTATTTCCATGTAAATCATTATGGACAGTAAGAATATACTTTGCTTACTTACTTTGAGTTTTTGCATTTCATTAAGTAGAATAAAATTATACCTTTTGTAATAAACAAATGTATGCAACACCTAATAGCTCTCTTAGAAACAGCTGAAATAGGCTTGATGCCTTGGTGAGAACAGACTGGATAAAAGGAAAAGAGGCACAGAGGTAAGAGAGAAATAAGAGCACATTTCAGACAAATTACTCAGAAGTAGCTAACGATCACTACAATGGTAGCTGCTCTTATTTAAAATGCTGATCTAAAATCAAACAAGTCTGGTTTTCTTCTTTAACAATAAGAAGTGAATGTTTCCACTTTGGAAGTTGTCCCAACATGTTTCCATCTAACAATGCATTTTTTTTATATGGAAAAAGACTCCAATCTAAGGGTTTTGGTTTTTGTTTGAGGGGGTTTTTGAGTCATTTTTTTTTCAATTCTTACTTTTTTATTAGCACACGTCTGCAGTACATAATGATCTCATTCCTCGTGGGGAGTTGGTGCGTGTACATCACGCGTCTCAATTCTTTTATTAACCCTCCCTCCCCTACCTCTCTCCTCCTTTCACCTCTTGGTTTCCTTCCCTCTTGGAAAAGATTTATTTCCCTATTTTCCATTTTATTTTACTTATCAACTTCAAGTGTACAGAGCATTCAGAAAACCCAAAATCATTTAAGACAAATAATCTCAAAGGTAATCAGTACCAAACACAATATGCCGTGGCTTCTCTCAGATGCACAAACTTTATTTGTGATGAGAATGCATGATCGGCCATTAGAGAAGAAGAAAAAAAACTGGAACAACTAAAACAATTATACAATGTAATGGTTTCATCATCATCATTTCACTGACTCATATCTGTGACTATATTGAATCTGCTACTAATTAAATAGGGGCACCATGGGAAATAAAACATCTGGACCAAAATCATGGCTGATGCCGGGGATTTAGCTCAGTGGTTTGGCCGCCTGCTGTGCAAGCACAAGGACCCGAGTTCAATCCCCAGTACCAAAAAAAAAACCAAAACCATGGCTGAGGTGCTTATCACCAACATTGTTTGTCCCCCACACTTACCTTTCACTTGATATAGCTTTGTGCAGGAATATTTTTTTCTCCTAAGTCAAATATCCAAATGAATATTATTCCCATAAATATCAATGTTATCCATCTCCTATGATAGACCATAACAATATAGGCAAATGTCTTTAAATTTGTTCTGTTAAAATATTTTATCCCGATAATTCAGAAAATAAATTCATTTCACATCTATCTCCAGGGACAATATTGAGCCTTTTTTTCATATTTGTAATTTCCTTACCTCTAATTCCTATAATTTTAAAGAAGTTCTTCCCAGGCCATTTAATTGGTAGGTTGATGATCAAAGTATCTTAGGGTACTGTATTACCCTTAACCAGTCCGAAATAGCCTTTACTTAGCACATAATTTAGAACGTTGTTGAGATCTATATTAATGTTCAAGAATAACACACACACACACACAAAAGCCAAACTGCTGGGTGTAAAAAAAAAAAAGAAGCAAATCATTATTCATTATTGTTCTACAAAAAAATTCAGAAATGGAGAACAGCTTGAGACATATCATTAAGAGGAGAGGAGTTCTACAGGATTTGCACCTCTCAAGCAAATCACTCCGTATGATTATAAAATGCCAAAGTTCTCAAAAAATGTTCTAGCCCTTCCCGTCTCTTCCACATTCAGGCCAAAAAGAAAGCTTGACCTCTGCTCCCAGTTATCTTTAACCAGACTTTACAAGGCACAGCTTTCATCTGCAGTGTTTTAGCTGAGTATCAGGTGTTCTCTAGTCACTGAAAACACACAGGAGACCCACGTGCTGGGTGCAGCACTCCACCCCTCTGCACTGGGAGAGGAGCCTGGGCTAGCTGCATAAACAAAGAACCAAACACAGAGGAATTTGTGTTGTCTTCCTTCTTGAAACTAAGAAACCTCAAGGGTAAATGAAAGACGGTGCCTAGACTTACGAAGTTCACGTTCTAACTCAGAGGACTGACTCAGAAATGAAAAGTTAAGCTGCAGCATGTTCCAATGAGAAAGGGGTGTCTTGGTGTTCTTTCTCAGAGAAATGTGATTCATGACGAATTTCAATAATGTTTGTCATTCACTTTTGTCTATGAATCATTAGAAGGAATAAGCAGGTAAGTTTGTTGCTGTTTGAAATGTTATTTTGGATTTTTACCCACTTTATAAGGGGGTTTGTTGTTGTTGTTGTATAGTTTATTTATTTTACTTTGGTTTTCCTAGAAAGAAATAAAATTTTTAAATATCTGATTTGAACACACCATCCACCAGACCAGACAAAATCAATATTTCAAGATGAAAGCAGAAAAAATACAAGAGTATTAGTGGATAAATGTTGAGAATGTTGTACAGAGGATCCAGATAAGGAGCCAGATTGTTCACCATTTTATAGGAGAGGACTGGCCCACTCAGACGAGGACGAGAATAGAGAAACACCTATTCAGCCTTAAGAAGGAGACTCTGCCCTTTTGTGACAACATGGATAAAGCTAGAGGAGATTATGCTAAGTGAAATAAGCCAGACACAGAATGAAAAATACTTATTCATATGTGGAATTTTAAAAAATCAACTAAAAAGAAGCAGAGAGGAAAATGGCAGTTGCCAGGCCAGGGGAATGGGAAGATGTAGATCAAAAGGTACAAAGTTAAGTAGACTGAATGAGTCTACAGATACAAAGGACAACAGGACTACTGTTGATAGTGTTGTATTGTACCTTGGTAATTTACCAAGAAAGATTTTAGGTATTCTTACCACAGAAAAGTAAGCACATAAATGATGGATATGCTAATTCACTTGAATTTCTTTATGTGGAAGCATATCAAGACAAGAATGTCAAAACACACTGTACACCTTAAATATATACAATAAAAACATATTTAGAAGAAAAGGGAGGAGGAAGGAATGAAGAGAAAATGATTAATAGGTACAAGGATACAATTGGGCAGGAAGAATAACTTCAAATGGTATCCTCTCAGAAGGGTAACTATGGGTGACAACAAATTGAATATTTCAAAATAGTTAGTAGAGATGATGTTTAATGTCCCTAACACAGCAAGTGAAATATATCTGAGGTGACAAATGTGCCAGTTACCCTGATTGGATCATTACATGTAGCATACATGTATTAAAATGCCACACAATAACCCATAAATATGTATAATTAGTGCATAGCAAGAACAATTAAAATATATTTTTTTAAAGAAAAAGAAAATAGAGAATGAATGAGGGAGAAGTTTATTTAACAGAAACAGGTACCTTGTGGTGAGCTGGTGTCAGATTTGTCAGCTGATCACCTCTGCTTTCTTATCCAGAGAGCCAAGACCCCCAACAGCACCTGCAGACTCCTTCACAGCACAGATTTGCCATCTAGAATTTCTAGGCCCTCGTGGCCATTGACTGTATTTTCCTCCTTATTTCTTTGTTCCAAGTAACTGTTTTTGCAGTGTCCTTCCTACCTCCTGGTCATCCCTTGCAGTAATCTGCCCTGCCTGTAGCCTGCCACACCGGAAGTCAGCTCCCCCATAGGTGTTGCTGCCCACCTCTCTGGCCACACTTCCGCCTCTCCACCAACCAGAAACTAAGAGCTAGTCTGCGCTAGTCTGCTCCTCAGCAAGAGACTGCCTGCTTTAATCTTCTAGGTTCCTTTCAAGCTAAGGAACGCTATATTTTCCAAATGTTTTGCTTTTTATAATCACATTTTGGGACCTTAACTGATTTTCCATACTATTTATCAGGAAAAAAAATTTATGCCTATATTTATTATTCACTAGCATTGAGAAATTAGACAATCAAAGTCTTGGGCTCTTTTCACCCTCCCTTTCCTTTGACTGGTTTTTAAATATTGTCCCTATTTACTGTCTTTAGTTAGAGTCAAAACGGCCCTTGTTGGGGGGGTGGCAGTTAATCTCCTGGGAGACTCTGAACTCTTAGTAGGTGACAAGTCTACTGAAGACCTGTGACAAACTTCAGCAATAACAGAAGGCTTCGAAGAAGAGAGTTTTACCAATCCAGCCCCAAAGCAAACCTCTGACCAGCCTCGCAGCATACAGCAAGATGTCCTTTCTGGGCCAGGAGCAAATTGTGCTCTTTATCAGCTCATGAGCCTGATAATTCTACAAAATTAATATTGTCCCTGTCAAGGAGATGACTCTGTTCTTATATGGATTTAAAAGTCTTCAGGTCTTTCTCAGATTTCTTCACATTGGCATGCAGAGTTCTCACTCATCCTTAATGCAGGGTTGACCCTGTCTTGACAACTACTAATAACGTTTTCTTTGCCATCCTATTTGACACAACACAGAACTTATTGCTTATTTCTTGACAGAGTTCATCTCTCTCCCAACTTAAAAAAGGGAATCAAGTCATCTAATTTTATAATTCAAGGAAAAGATTAAGCATTAAAAGAAAGCAAGAGAGAAAGTAAGCCTAAAACAAAACAAAACAAGACAAAAAAACTACAATACAGGTAGATTTTAAAAGAGGATGGCAGATTTTCTTCCCAAGATACACTTTTATCAATTAGTGAAGTCTGTATAAATCTTCCTCTATAAACTTGAGTGTGCAAAAGTGATATCTCTCTTTATTTTTCAGTTGTTTAATGCAATTTATCTTTCCACCAGGAAGGTGGAAAGTTAATATCCATCAATTCAGGGACCCAGTCTCTCATCTTGGTTTCTGTCAAGGTTTCCAGAGGTGCTGGGCCCCTGGATGGACACCAAGGATGACACTTGAGCCATCTGTCCAGTACCCTCCAAGCCCTCCAGCTCAGGTCAGACTCATTTTTTTGTGGCTCTTCCCTAATTCTATCTAAATAGCCCTTTCAGTCCTTTGATTTGCCCTCTTCGATCGGTGTGGGACTTTGGCACATGGAGTATTTCTGTAGCTTCCCAGCCATGTTGGGTGAATCTATCACAAACAAGACATTCTCTAGCCAGGATCTCGTCCTCATAAAACCCTCCCCCAGAGAGGGGACAGGACACCTCTTCCCCATAGATTTTTCTAAACTCATCTGCCAATATGTCATTTTGCTCAAGATAAATACTGACAGAGAGGAGAAAGAATAGAAGGTCAGGTTAAAGAAGAAAATTGAAAAGTCATCCGTTTTTACTGTCAGAGTGGCTCAGACATCAGAGCACGTGTTAACAAAGAAGCTGTCCAACTTGAAAACTGTATTGCATCAGAAAGATTTAGGAAAACTGCTATATAGAGTAAAATTTCATGTACAATAGATCTATTGGCTTTTGCTTATATACTCAAGAATCATTTTAAAAGGGTATCAGTGGGTATGAAGTTTGGAACCAATAAACAGGAAAAGTAGAAAATCATTAAGTACAGAGTTGTAGAAAGAAACCAAGAAAGAGACAGGGTGGGAGAGAGAGAGAGAGAGAGAGAGAAACTAACTCTCAACAGAAAAAAAAAATCCACTCCCCAGCAAGGGCAAATTAGCTGGCTTCTGAGGTGGCTGAGCCCTGGTAACTTGTACACCCTTTCCTTCTACTCTAGTAAACCTTGGCAAGATCTAAAGCTGAATAAGCTACTGCAATGATTAGATGTATCAGAAAAAGTGATTTGCTAAATGATAAAATGTTTTTTAAAAAACATAGTGAAAAGTATGATTAGTAGTTTTACCAAAATATGTCTAGTTGCTTTTCACTCACTAAACACTATAAAGGGGAGTTAAATACAATAACATATATGTTACTCACATCAGGCTTTTAAGACAAGAAGAGACATCTGGTGTAAACCTTATACTTTTTGCTGCAGAAGGCAAAAAATGGCTATAACTTCCCTCTTCCAACCCCTTGCCACCATGTGTGACTGTCAAAAACCAGGTTTTCTAACACAACTGCACACATAGGCCCAGATAGCTTTGATAAAATTCCGCCAAAGGCATAGAAGCTCTTACTTGGCACTGCTTAAATAATTACTTCTCTTTGTTCATTGATCATCTCAGAGTTTGATCCAATTACTGCACAATTTCTCCTCTCATTCAGAAATTGACAATGTCCATACGATCTAAGACCGAAAGGATGTGGGGCAATTCGGCTCTACTAACAGGCCTTTAATTCTTTTCAAGAAGACTACTTTCTGATTAAAAACTTTTGAATTTCTTCTTACTCAGGAAGTATCTTCAGAGAAAGACTCTGTCATATATCCAGTGCCATTACTGTGGTTGCTGATCAGCTCTTTGTAAGTAGAGCTCCTTCGGGCTCAGTTAGAAACCTTTTCTTATTTTCTATACAAATGCTCAAGGCCTACATTTGCACACAGTTAATTTGCATTTTTATGGGGATGAACCCATTTTGTATGCCAGAGAGTCATCTGTGGATTTTGCACAGGATACTTTTTTAAAATGCATTTAACATAATGAGGGATAGATTGCTGGATATTAAAGTATAGAAGTTAGTACAAAATATTTGAAAATGTGTTTCATCTAGACATATCCAACTGAGAAATATTATATCTTTTTTTCCTTGAAAACTAAAATCTATGCAGTTTGGACAGAATATGTATTTATATAAGTGTGTGTGTCAGACATGCACACTTGATTAGCTCTTTTATAAAGAGAATGGCTGTTTTTGCAAAATTCAATAAAAAATAATGAAGTTATACAGAGTCTAAAAGAAGAAATACTAAAGTTGCCAGAATTGTACTACTGCTTTAGGAACTACCTAATCAAAGATATTTAAAACTAACCAGAAAACATCACAGGCAGAGATAACACAGAGAAAATTAGAGTGGATTCTTTTCCAGGGGAACAGGGAAAAAACTGGAGAGCATGACAGTGGCTGCCCTAAAGGAGCTAAAATTCAGCACCCCAAGAGTGTTAATTGTAAGGAAAAATTCATTCACTCGGTAAATATATATTGAGTACCCTTCCCCACACACAAAGCACACCCTGGACTACAGGACCAAAGGATAAATGATGCACAGTCTCTGTTTTCAGCTTACAAAACATTTTGGAAAATAACCACGAAGAATTGTTGTTACTTTATTTTTTATGTTTCTGTGGCTCAAGATCCCCCATGGACAACACACTGTAAGTGGGATGTGAGTCAGGTGCCTCGCCACTGCTGCAGCAGCCTGGAGTCAGCAGCGTGAGCCTCATGGGGAAGCTGGTTAGAAATGCAGAGTTTCAGGTCTCACCTATGAACCACTGAATCAAAATCTACACTTCAACGAGATCCTCATGTGATCTGTGCACATGTCTTTAAACTCTAGGGCACACTGGTCTAGTGCTCTGTTTGCCAACATTTTTAATTCTGCCAAAGCTCTATTTAAAGCCAATTAATTTCTAGATGATGTTATATCTAATTGAAAAACACCCCTTGATTATGCCCTTCCTTGTTCAAAATCCTTCAGTGGTTTTCTAACATTCTAACCTTGGCCCTCAAGGCACCAGAAATCTGAGCCCTACTTATGTTCTCTTGTGCTGCAGGCACACGTGTACACACAAGCGCACACACATGCCCCTCAGGAGGCTGGTGTCACCACCCGCAGACACTCCTTGAATGTGTGTTTATTACCTGGCATCTTTGTTTATGGGATCGCTCCTACCCTGGAACAATGCCTCTTAATTAGAGCTGCCAATTAGACACTTGAGATAGTTCTAAAATTTTTGACACTTAGGCTTCACCCCAGACAAAGTAATTCAAAATCTCCAGAAATAACAGCGCACACATTCGTATTTTCTACAACTTCCTGGGGAGAATCTAGTATACAAATAAGGCTGTAAACCACTGCCCTGCAAAATCTTCCCTCCTCCCATTCATGTTCTAAAATCTTTCTTACCCTTTCTTCAAAATAAAGGTCAAAAGAATTAAGATGCATTATGCACATGTATTAACTCCCCATAATGAATGTGATCATTATTTACTGCAAGCATGTGCTACTAAAACCTTTTTAAAATTAAAAATAACAGAAGTCAGGAGCCGGGGATTTAGCTCAGTGGTTCTGGCGCAGGCCTCGCAAGTGCAAGGTCCCAAGTTTGATCCCTGGTACCAAAAAAGAAAAACAGAAGTCAAACACCCACGTGCAGCCCGTGATCTCCTAGATGCCTTTTCGTCTGTGCTTTGTCTTTGTAACTGTGACATGGAAAATGCCACATGAATGCTGGTACGTCACAGATGCTTAGTTTTTTTAAATTAAAAGTAATTCGATCTAAATTGGTCACTGGATACCTGAAGACTGAAGGCAAAAGTAACTCATGTCTCTCACTAATAATAAGCTTGAATGATACAACAGAGCTCTGAAGAACAGAGAAGAGTATGACAACGGAGGAGAGAGGAGGAAAGAAGTGGAGATGGGTAACTGGTGAGGTCCGGAGTCTGACCTTTGTCCTATTTATCTCAGGTGACAGCAGTGTCGCCATATCATCCACTTGCCAGAGTCAAGAAGAAACCCTGTTCCTCACTATGTTTATTGTTATTTGTTTCTCTCTATTTAAATACAAAGGGTGGAGCAATTTGTCTCTTATTCACAAATGTAGTTCTCCATTCTCTAAAGGAATAAACAATACACAAAAAATCTCATGGTTAGTTTTGTGTGTTAACTTGACTGGGTCACAGAGTGACAAGATATTTGGTCAAAAATTATTCTGGGTACATTGGTGAGGGTTTTCTGGGTGAGATTAACATTGTGGGTGGGCCCTAGCCGTTCGCTCAAGTCCTGAATAAAAGACCGAGTAAGGGCAAACTCACTCTCTTTGCCTCAAAGTCTATAGTAGGACACTGTGCCTTTGGACTCAGACTGGAACTTGTATCATCAGTTCTCCTGCTTCTTGGGCCTTCAGATTTAGACTGGAACTATATCTGGCTCTTCTAAGTAATACTTGTTGACTGCTCATTGTTCCCTAGTTCAAGCTTTTATTGTCTCCTACCCAATTGGTTCTCATCCTAGCTTAGACACACATGCACATGCCATAATTTATGCTTGGAAGAATTGCTCTTTCTAAATGCTAATGTGACCACTACAACTGCAATTTCTCTCCAGCTTAGAGCACTTGTGGTTTATATCTAGGTGTCCTCCCAAACCCTCATACACTCGTGGATGGGGTTTGGCAGCAGGGCGGGGTGGCGGGGGGGGGGGATGATTGGATCATGGAGGTGTGATACTCATCAGTGGATTAGTTGGAGGAGGTGAAGCACCGGGGTAGTGGCCTGGAAGGGTGTATTTCCCTCCCTCCTCTCTTGATCTCTCTCTCACTGCTTCTACCCTGCTGTGCCATGAGCCATGCCCTTCTGCCATGCCGCCCTGCGCTGGAGCCAGCCAACCATAGACAGAAACCTCTACAGACTGTAAGCCAAAATAAACCTCTCCTCCTTAGAGTTTGGGTGTCAGGTATTGCATCTCAGTGATGAGAAAGTAACTAAAACAGAGCTCCTTATCATCTGCCCCCATAGAATACAGTTTGCTTTCTTAGCATATCAATAAATCGTTATTTTGCGACCCCATCATGTATTCAGCCTCTCTCCAATGCTTCCTCTCCTGCAGTTTACCTTTCAGCACCAACAAATTGCTTTCCTGGCTGTTCTCTAATAGCCAAGGGCCCTGGTCACATCTGCCCTTTATACATAATGTCCTGACTGCCTGGAGTTACTTCCTGGCCCTCTTCACCCAGAAAATCTCCTTTTAATCCCTCAAAATCAAGTTCAGTGACAATTCCCCAATGATTCACTACTAGCTTCTTGATGCTTACCTTGAACATTTCACTTCTATATTCTTTACTTTTCCTATACATTTATTGGTTGTATAAGTTAGGATGCTTTAGACTGCAAAACCAGAATGCCTAAGAATAGTTTAAAAGAATAGAGACATTTAATTATCTCATATATTAAGACATTCAGACAGTTCTAGGCCACATGAAGTAGATTAACAAGGCCATAATGGGCTCAGGATCTTTCCCTATTTTCACCCTTTTGTGCCTGTGATGTTTCTCCTGGTAGCAGCAAGATGAGCTCCAAGCATCATAATAGGATGGGGTCCTCAGAGGTAGGAGGACAGGTAACAGGGCTTTCTTTTTGTCTAGGCAGAAACTAGCTTTAGGATCCCACTTCAGATTTTCTTTTGTGTCTTATTAGCTAAAACTGTGTCACATGCCCATACTTTGACCAATCCCTGGCAAAGGAGAACAAGGTCACCAAAACTGTCTTGCATCAACTACAATTCATCACTTAAAACTGGGCAAACTGGCACATGAACCAGGTTGGGATTCTGTAACCTGAAGAAGAATGGTTAATGAACTCAGGATATGTAACCAGTAGTGGAGGCACTACGTTCACCAATGTCTTTCTCCCCAGTAAAACGTGGTAGGTCTGAGGGCAAGGCCCAACCCATTTCATCTTCTAACCTGTGTCCACAGGAAATGTGTCACATTGAAGTGAGACTGAACTCTAAAGCCTTAGTTAAAGTAATTACTTAAGAAATCTGAGAAAAAAAGCTCTTGATTTCTCACTGCCTACATTTTCCCTTCTATAAAATGGACATGATGCCTCTTCAAACCCTAACATTTGTATGAAAAGCATCAGGCTAACTCCAGTCACCATTATGACACTAAGAAAACAAAGCAAGAAAAACATATCAAAACTCTAGAAACCACTATTTGTCCTCAATGAAAAGGACTTCTTATCATATGATTAATATACCAACATTTCTAAAGCACTTAGCTTTGACAGACAACCCTTATATGCTGCATTAGTTTCTCAAGGCTGCAAGTAAGTACCATTCAATGGGTGGCTTAGACCACAGAAACTTACTGTTTTCAAGTTCTAAAGACTAGAAGTTCAAAATCAACTTATGAGTACAGTTCCTTCTGAGGGCCCCAAGGGATGGGTCTCTTTTCTCCATAGCTTATGGATAATATCTTTCCCATGTCTCTTCCTATCACCTTACTCCTGTGAAAATCTCTATGTCCAAATTTTCCCTTTCCATTAGGACACCAGTCAGATGGATTAGGAACCACCCTACAGATCTCATTTTAATTTGATTACCTCTGTAAAGGTCCTATGTCCAAATAATGTAACATGCTGAAGCACTAGGGACTAATACTTCAACATAGAAGTTTTAGGAGAACATAACCGAACCAATAATATATACATTATCTCATTTTATCTTCCCCATAATCCTCTGTGGCAGAGGCTATTTTTATCCTGATTTCACAAAGGAGGGGACTGTGAATTATGAGCTCAAGCACATTCCCCAAGGATACACAGAGATTGGTAGCGCAGATCCACTTTATCTTACTCATGAAGTAACTACTATAATTAAAGTGGCAGAATAAAGTATATATACCAATCTTGAAATATTTGGTAAGATCACCTAAAACAACCACTTCAATGACATTTTGGAGGTAAGCTTCATTATACTCAGGAATTTAAAAACTACAATTGATAGTAAGGTCCAAGCCCTTCATTTCGCACATATGAAACTGAAGCCCCAGATAGGTAAACTTACTTACCTAAAGTCACATGGCCTGTTCATGGAAAGACTTAACCAGAATGCTGATGTCTCATCCCAGTGTGCATTCTCTACTATATCTCTGACTTACAGAGAAAAAGCAGGCCAGTGTTGAGGAGCCTCACCTCCCCAAGCGAGCAGGCTCAAGGCTTTTCTAACCTTGCTACTGAATACCTGACACTGATTAATTATATTGTTATTCATTCAACAAATATTTCTGAGACTCTACCATCCATAAAGGACAGTATATATCATAGTTAAAAGTATAGGCCTTGGGGGTCCTACTATTCAGGTCCTGATTCTGTCATTTACTAAGTGACTTTGGAAAATAAACCAAACTTTCTGCCATTCTAATGTCTCACCTTGCAGCAGATGTCATGATACCTCTTGACTCACAGGTTGTAATGAGAATTAAGTGAGTTAGTGCATGCAAAGGACTTAGGTGTTTGACATGTATGACATTCAGAAAATGCCAGCTTTGAGCTTTTCCTCTGTTCGGGGAACTGTGTTAAGCACTAGAGATAAAGATGCTAAGGACAAATCAGTAGGTAAAAATCACAATAGAGACTGATAAGGATAATGTGATAAGTGGGCATAGGACATTGTGCCCACATCCTTTATCCAGTGTGGGATAAGTCTAGTATACCTCATCACACTCAACATTAACTCAGTGGGATATTTTTAAAAACTGTCTCTGTTTTAAATATCATATGTTTCAATTAATTCTGCAGGCTAGTCAGAAAATACTACTAATGAAGGGAGCTGTCACCTGAGCTCTGGCTAGAAGTTAGGTAAAGAAGAAAAAGAGCATTCCAAGTGGAGAAGAGAAAGTGAGATTATCAAAGACAGGCAAGCATTTCACTAATGGGGATTTTAAAGACTCTTGAAGGTGGGAGGTATGGGAGAGGAGTGGAGGGAGATGAAAAACAAAATGGATCCATACAAAGGATGCCTGGGTCAAGATGTTAGGGATTTAGCCCGAAAAATAATGGAAAGTCTGTGAAGGAGTTTAAGCAAGAAAGTAAACGATCTCATTGTGCTACATCTGCCAGCCTCACTTTCCATTTCTGTAAAGTGATCAAGCTAGACAAAATATTTTAGATGTTAGATATTGGAAGTTTTCTCCTTTCTAGTTCCCAAACTCCCTTTACTCTGTAACAAATCTCTGTAGATCTCAAAAATAAATAAATAAACTTCAGTGTCACTTGGAGATAATGTGGGTGGAATGGTTGATGGTATGTGCTATGATAATCTGTTACTAGGACAGCCTAATGTAGTAAAGAAAACCCATTTTAATACGAGGCATCCAAATTGAAAACTCCTGTCCTAATTAGAAGACAGGATCTGAGCAATACACAAGGATATTACAGATAATCTGCAACAGCTATTGCCATGTGCTCTTGAAAATGAAATGGTAGAAGCTTGTACAAAACACTAATGAGTAGCAGGTTGGTACATAATTAATAAAATCTTGAAAACCCAAGACCAACATCTTGGGTTATGAAGTCAAGGACGAAGGATGATAATTCTTTTGCCCTTTACACAGTTCTCCCTCTGTGTGAATGATGACCGGTCCGCTAATGTGTTTATGGCTACAAATCTTTGAAAGGAAGACTTCTCTAAATATGTAATTTGTCACGGTTGGGGGAAAATACCAACAGATGCAATTATCACTGCTATAGTAACCTGGTAGTTTGATTCTTTCAGGGGTTTTGTTTCTTTTTAGTATACATCCTGAAACACTGATCTGGTAGCTACTTCCCAGATTCATTCAGCACCACATAAACAATATCCAGCTTACCTATTTTTCTCGGTGCAACTTAATTTCAATTATATATGTAGGTCATAAGTTTTCACAGTTAAAACTCCATTTAAATCAAGACCAGCCCTGCTCTCTAAATTGCTTCCTTAATTAACAATTTGCTGATGATGAGTAGTGTATCCAGCACACAAAATTACACTCTGTAAATTTAATTTGGTAGAACATTAGAAAAGGCAACACAACCCATACTCCTAAATCAAATATCAGCAAGCGTATGAATGAGCAGTGGTAGTCAAAACCTTAGAGAAAAGTAAAATTAGTACAATTTTTTGTAATGGCAAAGACAAGGACTGACAGGTTTCCAACTTCACAAGCATCTATTTTGGTAACTAATATATATTAAATATGTAAAAGCCATAATCAAACAGCTAACATGGAAAATCCTTGAGGGCAGATAAAATAGTTCATCTTTAAATCCACATCCAAGCATAGGGCCTACTCCAGCACAAGTGTTCAGAAAATGTGTGCCAAATGTAACAACAGGACCACCGAACCCAACAAATCATTTGTGTCTCACAACATGACTTTTCTTCTCAGTGAAAAACAAACAATGCCTTAAAAAAACAACTGGAATATTTTTTTAAAGATATTTCCCACCTCCTTCTCCATGGAGATTCTGATATGCTTACTAGATTTATTACCACAATAAAACCTTATAATTTTAGGCCAAGAAGCTCAATTCTGATACATTTTATGTGTCTCTCATTGATATTTTTTATTTTGCTGGATTATATTTCCCTGAGTGTCAAGGGCTACATTTTTATGTACATCTTTTTAAATCACCCCCAATAGCACCTAACACAGTGACTTAAAAAGGAAAGGAAATGTTGGGCAAAAGAACTTTTTAAAATCAAACAATCTAAGTCATCCCTTCTTCCTCTCCTCACCCTTCCAGCTCATCATTTTATGCATAAGGAGATTGAGGCTTTGAGAAAGTAGCTTAATTGTTCAGGGAGATGTGGCCAATTATTGGCAGGGTTTCCAAGCCAGGCAGCTTCCTTGTGCTACTATTTCTGGAAGAAAAAATTGTGAAAGAAACAGACTAACAGAGAAAAGCTTATTGATACTGAAAGTTGTAAGTAATGTGCTACAAGGGAAAAAGTCAAGCCATTACAAATGTAACAACAATGTAATTTAGTTGAGGCATGGTAATAACCAATCTGCTATTGCCCTTAACATCAGTCCCCAATTTCAATTTCTTACCGAGTGAACATTTACTGCCAGCTTACTATATGGCAGGCACTGTGATACCAAATAGGTGCTTTACATAGACTATTTCATCTATTTTTCAAAGCAAGACTGCAAAACAGACATTGTTATCCACCTTTTTATGTATGGAAAAAACAAAACCCCCAAATTGTGGAATGATTTATTCAAGATCACCAAGCTAAGATATGGCAGAATTAAGATTTAAACTCAGGTCTGTCAACTTCACAGACTATTTCCCTTTTATTGTACATTTTCGCCCTTACCAATAAAAATTAATGAAAATATTTTAAAGATTTTTATAATGCCACCTGAAATGTGCTAATAAATGCCACTTTTATCACTAAAAGGATGTAATATGCTTTTCATATTACTGTATCCCCTCTATACCCATCTGCGTGTTAGACAGAGGAGGCCACATACAGCACCCAAAAAATCCCTTTTCTTACCTGGTTCTGGGTTACAGTGGCTAGTGGGGAGCCTTTGGTATGTGAGCTGGAAGGTGGGGTATGGGGAGAAGCCATTATTCACTAGAAGCAGCAACAAGCAGACACATGGCAATTTCTGGGCTATGGAAGGCAGCTGAGATAGCAGGCAGAGGGACCTTAAGACAACCTGCTTCCATGCTCAATGCTGAGTGGTAGTAAGAGCTTCCTTGAGTTCTTTGAGATTTGCAGAAGCTTGGAGCGCTAGTTTTGAAAGAACATCGCTGTTGGTGTCTTCCTGGATCTTTGCCTCTCCAGTCCTTCCAATTTCCTATCAATCTGCAATTCCCTAAATTAAAGCCTCCATACTTGGAATACATGAATGGTTCATGTTTTCTTGGCTGAACTCTAGCTAATACAACTGCCTTGGTCAATTGGAAAATTCCAAGTCAAAATAAAATGAAAGGTAATAAATTTAGTTGTCAAAACAATAAACTTTTCCTTTGTTGTCTCAAACAATATCAGAAACTTTATATGCAATTTTTCTCTCTTTGGAAATTACAATTGCCCTTTGTGGGTCCTAACGTGAGTTGGTAATGAAGCTGTAGACTCTTTCTCCTTTAGATATTTTTAGATTAAGACAACCATCTGCTTTGATATCTCTGAGTTTTTATTTCCTTTGATTCAGAGTCTGTACAAGAAGAGTTTGTTAAAGATATCTACTAATACAACCATTTTCAAATTTTCTCTGGCTGATGACATAAAATCAACAATGCTACGTATATCGAATTAAAAATATGTATCTCTATACTTTATGTATCTATATATTTTAATTGCTAAGAGTATTCCCAGGGGAAGACATCTGTTACGCCAATATAAAATGTTTTAAATGAACACAATCTGGCTGTTTAAATTCTAAAATTAAAACTGCCAAATTTGTAAGTTGATGGTGAACTTTCCCTAAATTCTTAACTATTCCTGTTTTCCTCGAAGGCCGTTAGATGTTGGGTCCATCATGGAAACCCTTGTAGGTGTGGAAAGTTCTCCATCTCTATTATAGCATTATTGGAGCAGACGCTGTGAAAGAAGAATCTATTTCTAAAAGAAATAAAGACAGAGTACAAAGAGCCATGAAAAGCTAGGGGGACAAAATTATTTGGAAACTTTTACTGCTTTCACTGATCTGTATCTTCTGGATCCTGGGTTTATTTATATATCACCTGCCACTGAATACCAAACCCTTGAAGGTATGCAAAACTGGAAAGTCACATGGGGTGGATTTTTCAAGTAGCAAGAAGCAGGGTCTCTCTCACAGGTAGTATTTGATAAGCTATTATATATACTAAAATTAAGAGAGGTTTTTTTAAAGTCCGTAATGACTTACAGGATTCAAAGGAGTGATAGTGGTATTAAACAAGATAGGAAACAAAGGAGGAGAAGCTTTGGAGTGGGAAATACTGAGCTTAATATGTGCTGTGGGGCATCTAAGGGGATACAGGACCAGGACCGGCTCTGGGTTTAGCAGGAAATGATGCCAAGAAAGGTAAGTAAAACCCAACATGAAGGGATTATGTAGCAGACTGAGGACTTTAAATGTTATTCTACGGATACCAGACAGCCACTGAAAGTTTTAAGGAGAGTAACAAGATCAAACTTGAATTTTAGAAAGTTCATGTTGGTGCCACTAAGGAAAATATAATGAAAAGGAAGAAGAAAGAGAGCTTAGTTTTTGTGTCTCTGTTTCTTTGAAAGCTTACTCATTGGTCCCTTTTCTTTTCGCCCAGTCCTTACTGCTTAAGGCTGGGTAGGGTCCTGGGCTCAGTGATTTTCCCTTATACTTAGTCTTCACAGTATCTTAAATTTTTATACAACACAGATGGTAAGAGTTAGTAAGAAAAATAATTCAGATGGTAGGAGATGATGTACTAGCTAAATCTAAGAGGCCACAAAAGAATGGTCACCAGGGTCCGACTGCTGCAAAGCAGGGAGAAAGGATGAGGAATAAATGCCCTCACCTCTCTTTTCTCTTGGCTTCTGATCTCCTATCAGTGCCTCTGAATGGTTGAACGGTAAGGGATGTTGGGTGGTACAGACCATAGAAAGGCCTTATGGACTACAGAGAAAATTAGGGACACATAGAGGATAGATCTACAGAGCAAGTGGAGAATAAAAAGCATAAGTTCATTACTATTGGTACCTAGAGGAATGGTGTCAGAATAACACAGAAGTCACATTGGTATATACACAATTTTCCCAGCACCATCCAGTATTAGAAACCAAGCATACACAGGTTACAGAGTGGTCAAGATCATTGGCACAAGAGACTTTATCCAACTGAGGTCAGTACTCTGCATAATAGCAATGCTTAAGGAATAAGTGCAAGGACAAAGTCGGGAGAAACACAGATCAGGTACTCGAAAGGCAAAGGTTTTGAAGTTTAAATTAGCATCAGCAAAGTAGATTCTGGAATGCATAGCTTAGGCTTTCTTAGTTTCAGTTATTCAAGTAACTCCAAGTTCCATGACAAGTAATTATTTCAAATCTTAGTAAAGGCACAGACTTGAGCCTACACTGGTATGGAGAGCATATCACTTAGCAGGGAGCATCCACCTCCCTTCATATTCTTTTGCTTTTTGTCCAGAATATATTTACTCTGAGAATATGAACCAATAAAATTCTTTAGCTATAATTTTTCCAACTTATGATGACAACAGTAGCCTATGGTAGAATTGAGGGAGCATAATGTTCTACAATATATTTTACCCTAGGCTAAGAGATCCACTACACCATAAAGATAGCCAATAAATTGAGTATTGAAACTTTACCCCTTGTATTTGTCAGTTAGAGATCATTGGAGACTTTGCCATAGAAATGTCTTGAACTATTGGAGTGGCTGCTAACAGAAAATGGGTGGGAGAGATGAGAAATTAACCCAGATTATACAGAAGGAATTTGAGCTGAAGAACTCAGGCAGAAAACAGACTCTTTGAAATATGTTATGAAGAGGAGGAGCCTGGTTATCACTTCTGGGTTAAGAAGGCTTCATCCAGGCCTGATTAATGAGAAAAGAAAACATACAGGCCAGAAGATCCTAGAAATTTCTCCCTTCTAAATCTTAGATGTCTCCAAAATTTCAGAATTGGAAATTGAGGACATGGCTTGGAGTGAAGGTATGAGAGGGCAGTAGTGCACGTCCTCAGATGTCAGCACCCATGAGTTAAGACTCCTCTCCTCACTGTATTTATTAGTACCAGATGCTAAATCAGCACCTAGAGAATAGGTCCTTTATTCTTTTGTTAAGGCAAGGGAGGAAAGTTAGATAATATGAAGTAAAGGCCATGTCCCTTAGTGAAGAACCTCAGACATGGAGTAGATGAACCCATGGCAGAAGGAAAGGTGAGGACCAGGTAGCTCATGGCCAGAAGTGACTAACCAGACTGGTTCATCTTTATGGTCCATTGGGATCCATGCACTTTGAATGAAACACATTGCACATCTTCAAATGTGGTGATTTCCCCCCATTCCTCTAATATTTGCAGTAGTTAAGGAAAACCATTAAACTTGAAAATAGGAAACGAGCTCTCAGTCCTAGTTCGGTCACTAACTATCCATGTGGCCTTAGATGATTCATTTCCTATATATTCATTATTTATTGCAAGTCAGATCCCATAAGAAGCTCTGGGTATGGGACAATGAGCAAGAGTCACCCTGGAATTTATTAGACAAGTTAAAAAACAGCCACAATACAGTATCCTAACAACTGTGTGGTGAAGGTAGCAAAGTAGAGTAGGTTTTCAAACAAGATGTCATAATACCTCTGTGGGGTCAGGAAAATGCCACCGAGGAAGTGATGAAAGTGACAAGCTAAAGACCAGCTGAGTCTCAGCAGTCTCTTCACCCTTCTGAACTAAATTTCTACAAAAAGTAAAGCAAGGGGTGTGCGCCAGTTAATCTCGACTGTTGCCTTGACTGGATTAGGAGACTCCTGGAGAGATGACTGGATTATGAAGCCAAGTCCATAGTTCATGGCTATTAGGAGGCGGGTCTTAGTGGAAGGAAGCTGGGCATGGGGTTGTGGGACCTTGAGGACTATACCTGGTCCCTTGCCCCTTTTTCTCTGTCTTTTTCTCTCCTCTCTGCTCCTGGATGCTGTGACTGGAACAGCTTTTCTCCACCACAACCTCCTGCCATGAGGTCTCTGTCTCTTGGAGCAAACTACCATGGACCGAAACCTCTAAAACCATAAGCAAAATTGCACTTCTCCTAACTCAAGTTGTAGGTGTCAGGTATTTTGTCCCAGCAACTGGAAGCTGACCAATACAGGGTAGGAGGAGAGTTTTCCAGAGGATCCCTTGGATCCCTTTTGCTTGTGACAGTGTGTGATTCAATTTTTTCTATGATAAAACACAGCTGAAAAAAGGCTTGAGATGCTGTCATATAAAAGAGAAATGCTGTGCTTAAATTTCAGGAGGAAAATTAGAAAAAGAAATGATAGTCCTGAAAAAGAAGACAGAGAAAGAAAGAGAGAAAACACAAGTGAGACTGCATTTTCTAGGACATAAATGATTTTTTTGTTTATTTTTTAACATAATATGCTAAAAATTGAAAACAATTATCCCAATTTCTGCCCACAGTTTTCAGCATTGTGCAGCCTTTATTTAATGATACATCAAAACACATTCTCTGCCAATCCTTCTGTTGCTTAGGAACAGGCAGTCAAGAGCCTAAGCTCAGCCACTCACTAAAAGGCTTTGTGCTTTGCTATCAGTGAAATGTTAATTCAGTAAGCCTGATTGATACCATCCTCTTAGCAAGTTCCAAGAATGAGGACCCAGATCCTGCTAATTTGGCTAGCTCCCCTTTATTGGGCTCACTGTGGCTTACATAAAAAATAAATAAATAAAGAGCTGCCAGCCAGTGACTAAGAGCGTTTTATTTCTGAAGAGCTACTTCTCCTTGTTTAACACACTCCGTGCTCTTCGAAAATAAGATAGAAAAATCATTTACCTGCTGCCTATATTTTCTGCGCTGGAAGCCAGACTCTACCTGTATAATTGTTTCACATCTTTTCCGGTCACTTCTTGGTTTAATCGTGCTCAATTTAAGCTTGCAAAGCAAAGAAAAAGGACATACTTCATTTGTTGGCGTGAACGTGTACGACAGGTTCCTCTCCGTAGTATTGGGAAAGCCAACTGCCTGTGAAAGCCCCCAACTGGGTCACACTTAGAACCCCGAGTTGCTGATGGACTCTGTTCCCTAACTCACACCCACAGAAGCCAGCCACCGTCTGCCCCAGTAGGACCCCCTCTTCACTTGACCAGGGACACAATCTGTCCACCTAGGTCACTGCAAAATTGCCACATCTCTCCCACACCTACAGGTCGCCTCCTCCAGCCCTTAACCCCTCCACTGTGGCTGTGCCTCCCTGTCGCAGCCGGGCCTGTGCTGAAGGCTCTGCTCCATGTGAGGGCGCCGCTGAGCCAGAATGGAGAGAGCCCCACTTTGCCCTTCTCCATTTCCTGGAGGTCAGTGTCTGGGCTACTTCTTCCCCCTTATCTCTCCTCGAAGCAGAAACTGTGGAGAGATGAGACAGCAGGAACAGGTGCCAGGAAACCCAGCACCCCCTCCCCCACCTTGGTGCTGCTTATGTTCCCAGCACCCTAGTTCTTTTGTTTACTTTTAATTTTTACTTTATTAGCACATGTTTTCAGTGCATGATGTTTACATTCAGCTTGGGGAGTGGGTGCACGTACCTAACGCAGCTTGCTTGTTTTTTTAATCCCTCCCCTACCCACCCACCTCCCTCCCTCTGTCTCTAAATCTACTTTCCCTATTTTCATTCTTCTTATAATTATTCTTAGCTCACGTTTATGGCCTGTAATCTTTACATTCCTTGTGGGTATTTGGTAACTGTACATGACATATCTTCATTATTGCTTTCCATACCTCTCCCTTTCTATCCCAATCCTCAGTCTCCTGGACCCCCTTCCCATTTGCAAGAGAGGTATCCCCTTGATTCCTTGTATCTATCCTTTATTTTGCTCTTTTTGCACTTTGCCTTGCTCAAATGAGAGATACTATACAGTGTTTAAGCTTGTATATCTGATTTATTTCACTCAACATTATATTTTCCAGCTGCACCCATTTTTCTACAAATGTCTTGAATTTATCCTTCTTTATAGCCAAGTAGTATTCCATTATGTCTAGATACCACATTTTCTGTATCTATTTGTCTGTTAATGGGCATACAGGCTATGAAAGTCAGTATGGAGATTTCTCAAAGAACTAAAATTACAAATTCTATATGACCCAGCTATTCCCCTTCTAAATACCTTCCCCAAAGAGTTGAAGTCATCATATCACAGGAATACACACATATCAATGTTCATAGCAGCACAATTCATAATAACTAAGTCCTGGAAGCAGCCTGTGTGCATCTTAGTTCTTGATCCACAGGGACTCAGTCCTTTATTGCAGTAAGGATGTGCCTAGCAGACCTCTCTCTGCAGGAAGCATGATGGCCCAGAGCCCCAGCTGCTGTGCTCTGCAATGCACCACTTTGCTTACAGCACGGCCAAGTTTCCTAAGCTGTTCCCAGTGCGTGACTGAAGCGACAGGGATCCTGAGGCAGCTGGCTCCTGGGAGGTTTGGCATCTGGTTCCAGAACTCCTCCAAAGGCCTGTTAAACATGTCTCAGCTCACGTAGCCAGCTGCGATGTTTCCCCACTTCCTCCCCACATGCATCATGGTCTGTCGGCACCTCTCCTCCTGTTCTCTCACAAGTTCTCCCATGACTGGGTACTCTCACCAAACTCAGGATTGTCACAATGAAACCTGTCCTGCAGTCTGCTTCTCAGGGGACCCAAACTAACATGCTGTCTTGTCCAGTTCCCTTCACTGAGTCTGTACACGCTTAACCTCCTGTTCAAGGCCCTTGCCCTTGCTGTGGTACTCACTGGTATTTTCATCTGTGAATTATTTGAGCTTTGGTTCATGATACTCAAGTGCTTTCTAAAGGCCACACTGTGAAGTACTTGGCCACTGGCTTGCTGTCCCTTAGAGTCACACTAACACTCAACTTGGACACATCCAGAGATGTCATATCTGCTTTCAAAACACATGGAAGTTGTCCCATGAAGCACCTGCTTATCCACAGGTGTACCCCACACAGTACAGGGCCACAAGTGCCCAGCAAATAAGGCCAGTGACAGCCCAAACAGGCTTCAGGAATCCTCCACCAGCCTGTTTTCTGCTGCCAATAACACAGTGTCACAGACTGAGTAAATTATAAAGAAAAGAGGTTCATTTTGGCTCAGAGCTCTGGTCCAAGATCAAGGAGACAAATCTGGTGATGATCTCACTGCCAGGGTTTCCATCATGTGTGCTGGGCAGGAGGTGACATGATGATGGGAAGGTTGTAAGTGTGTGTGTGTGTGTGTGTGTGTGTGTGTGTGTGTGTGTGTGTGTTCTGGCTCTCCTTCCTCCTAGAAAGCCACCCATCATGGGAGCTCCACCTCGATGATCATATCTAAATCTATTTATCTCTCAAACACCCTACCTCTAAACATTATAGTTAGGTTGAATTCCTACCACCTTAATACCTGCCCATGGGGACTTATCTACAGTATGTGCTCTCGAGGCAATAAACCATATTCAAACCATGATCCTGAGTGCTACATATCTGTTTCAGTCCTAAGACGTTTGAGACAGATTTTCCTTGATCCTTTTAGCCCTCCTGTGCTGCAAAATGGTAGGTCTTCTCTCAATTTTATCTGTGTTTAAGAGCTCCTGAAGTGGACTAGAGAGTGCTCAAAGAGTTTTCAGATCAAACATGCTCACTGAGCTTCACCCCAGAAGGTACTAAAGCCCTGAGTGGGGTGATACAAATTCCACGGTGAATGGATAGGCTAAGTCCAACATGCCCCAGAAAGAAAAAACATCTTAAATGCACATCCCTGACTAGCCAGAAATCAAGCTTTCTTGCATGGTTAAAAATAGTGAAGATGAGACTATAAAAGATACAGAAGGGTACCTAGCTACTCATTATCAGAGCTCAAACAGTTTGTGTTTGTGTTGTGTGTTTGTGTGTGTGTTTGCACACACTTGCACATGAGTGCAAGCTTTGGGAAGAAATCTCAGATCTAGAAAGGATCTTGTAATACAGAGGTATTTACTTCTGAGTTGGAAACTATTTCAATATTAGCAGAGGAAAGACACACAATTACTAAATTTCCACTTGAGGCTTCAGAAATAGGGATTCTCTGCCCTGAGACAGCTTATTATTACATTACCAAGTTCATATACAGGGGCCCAAAGAGAATGAATAAACTAGACAAGCAAATTTTATTTCCCTTACTGTCATGAATGAGGACAGTAAGTGACAGCAGTAATCTCCATGCAACACAAATTGTGATAGCCAAAGAAAAGGGGATCAAAGATAACCTAGGAGAGAATGCACAATACTCCAAGTTGGGAACAAAACAGCTTTGGGTGGATAAGAGCACTGGTAAGAAAACATAGCTTTTCCTCTAACAGACTCTCTCTGCCTTCCAGAATTAACACACACAGCAGTGTGTTGCCCTTGTTTAAGAATGAATACCCGTATTTGAGGAGTCAAGGCCAAATATCTTCATGGAAAGGAGAAATTTCGCCCTCTGAGCTGAGCAGATGTGACTGCAGTGTCTTCAGTGCACTAAAACTCTGGTGTAAATCTGATGACCTCATCTCCCTGCAGCCTGTGATTAATTCTATTTATAAAATACAGCTCATCAGATCAAAGTTAATCCTTTTCACGTCAAGCGGGTGGTACACACTGATGGGTCACTCTGTCAAAGCATGGGAAACTACATCAGGCTGCTCTTCTTCATGAGGGATTATACCCTGGGCTTTTCACTTTAAAAGGAGAGATTAAAGGACTCTGAGATGGAAGAATTTGTAATGCCTGTTGGTTGATGCTATAAAATTCTATTTTAATTTTTAAATTTTCTTCAGACAAAAAGGAAAATTCCTCAAAAGTCATTGACTTGTATTTTTATTTGCTGTCACCACACACTTCCCAATACTTCCCAAACAACACAAATACCTGCTTGTAGGTTCTCTGCCTTTCAAAGAACTCTACCAAAAACTGAGTGTAAGTACCAAGGAAGTCTGAAGAGCATCCCAAGAGTTTGGCTTCTGAAACGAGAATCCCTGGGTTTGAATTTCAGCTCCAACCATTATCAGCCATGTGATCTTGGATGAGTTATTTAAGTGCCATGTGTCTCAGTTTCTTCATCTTTAAAATAGTGTTAAGGTAGTTCCTGACTCACAGGGTTACTATGAAGACTGAACATATTAATATAGAAAGTAAGGAGACCCCCTAAGAGCCACACACTCCCTGCCAACCACACAGTTACATCCCTAAACTGCCCCTCAGCTTGGGGGGAAAATGCCATAATCTCAATGTGTATACATTATAAGAGAAAGAAGTAAGTCCAAACAGTTCCTGCCCTTCAGCACAGTTCTCTCTGACTACTTCCCCTGATCTTCTTTCACAGTTAGAGCTCGGTGTGGTTAATATCAAGTCTCTGCAGCATTAGGCCTTTGCAATATTAATACCCTTTAACTTAATGATTCTCATGAGTATCTTGTGAACTGAATGCTGATTTGAAGATCCTAATTTCCTAGTGTGTAAATGAGTTCATATTAACAGAAATAGCTCAAATTTCACTGGGCTATGATTCTACTTGTCCTCAACATCCTAGTCCCTCATGGCACCTTCTCCCACCACCAAGGACTCCAGGAGCTCACAGACAGTGAATCATAAGTGCTCACAATAAATCTGTCCCCTTGAGCACTGAACCTCCACAGCAGGTTCCTCTAGACACCGCTATAATCTCCCATAATGCTCTGCCCATGCTTTGAGTTTATAGGTCAATAGGGCCTTTCCAACTGGGTTTTCTTTATGGCCCGGGTGATTTTTAAAGCTTTGATTAGTTTCACTCACTATATTCATGCTCCAACAGGATTCAGACATAATAAGTAGGACGAGGGTGGCAAGCTAGAGGCTAAGTATAAAAGATAAGAAAAATTGCATATAAACAATTATATCTTCTGCAGTGATGGCTGTTTTGATATTGAGTCCCTGAGCTGGGTTTTTCTATAAGCAACTCAATTGCCATGTTAAAAGCTGAGTAGTATTGAGCCCAGGTTGTGTCTGTGAAGTAAATCTGACCTAAGCCAGAATCTTGAGCCTGCAAGAGTTAAGACCACAGCTTAATTTTTTTATTAATGAAGATTGTAGTGAATTATTTAATGTCTAAGAGTTAACCAAAGAACACAGCAGTTTATAGAAATGCTAATCAAAGCTTTTGGCACAACAAAGCCCTTCTTGCTACTTACTATGAAACAATCTGATCTCCTCGGCTAGAGAGAACCATGCCATGTTTGAAACTTACAAATGCATGACAACATTCAATCATTTTCATATTTTTCCTTCCTAATAAATGAGATGCAAAATGAGTTCAGAAGCAGAAAAATGCCATGAGGAGATTTTGGATTTTTACCAGCAAGCTTTTTGGATCCAATACCCTGAAGTCTTAGTACCACCAACAGATGGGACACAATATCCACCAATGAGCCATTATGGTCTTTGTTTGTTATTTTTCCTATGGCTCAGCTGGAACACATTCAGAAAAATAATACACATTTCTACAGCGGGTTTGCATTATAATCTGGGGGAGTAATCCAGATTTTGTTTTCCCTTGTCTATTTCCCACTACCCAGAAAACAGAGCTTCTCTCTAGTTTTATTTAGATTTCACTGGGAGGATGCAACTTGGCAAAATACAATGATACTGGGCTACAATGGTTCGTGAAAATGTCAATGGTCCCACATGGAAGTCGGCATATCTACCATTCAAACTAGACTGTATTGGCAGTGTTGGCAGTAATATGGGAGCATGTATGCAGTTATCACTAAGAGGCTTTTCATACCGTGACAATCAGCTCCCTTGGTCTCAGACACTGCATTCATTTTCTAACTCATTCATCATGTGAATGAAATGAGGGAATAATGGGATCCGTTCCTCACAGTTATCCATCATTTAGTGAGGACACTACGCTCAAATTTTTTGGATGGAAAATGAAAGATAAATAAGAGGCTTATCAGTCCCAACATCTGACAGTCCTAGCAGCTCACGAGCCCTAACATCACCGAGGGACCACAGCACAGTAAACAAATCCTTGAGCTATGGGGGAGGGTGACCCCAGCAAGCTCACTGGGCAGGTCCAGGCAGGCACGTCTCCAAAGCCATTTTCATGTTTAACTGTTCCTGGGCAAACTTTTTAGCTAGATTCAAATGTTCCCAACAAAATTAGAATAAAATTTTTATAAACTGACTCTATACGTCCTACTTTCAGAAATTTAACTAGAAAAAATCAGAAATGTGCATAAATATAAATAAGGGTGTTCATTACTGTGATATCTAAAGTAGTGAAAAAATAGAAACAACCTAAAATTCGAGGAAATGTAGATTACTTAAGTATACTTATCCCATTTGTCATCAATAATACCCATGAAGACCATTTAAGTGTATGGAGAAATAACTACATCAAGTGAAAATTTAGGTTAAAATAATAGGTATCCTCTATTGCCAATGATATAAGAAAAAGGGTGTTAGTAATTTTTTCTCTAGATAGTAGAATTTTAAATAATGATTTTTCCTTTCCATATTTTTGTATATTTTAATATTTCAATGAAAATACTAAAAATCTTCAGTAAATGACATTTTTAATAATTCAAGAGTGATAGAATAGCTTTTCTGATTTATGATTATGTTTCTTTAATATATAAGAAAATAACCAAGCAACTATAGACTGGAAGAAATTGCTAGCATTTAAGAAGACAGAACCCAAAACCAAAAAGTAAGTGAGGCAAAATAGAAAAAAAGTCTAATGAATTCTACATACTCACTGAAATAGTCCCTGCTTTATTTTCTCCTTCAATTAGATATATTGTATTGCCTCTCACCAGGGCAACACATCAGTATAGAAACAGCTACATGTCATTTGCCGTGTATGGAATGTTCAATCACTGGTTCATGGAGTCTTTCTAGGTCTCTATTTTCCAGCGAATTCAAACATAAAATCCTTTCTGCCTTTGTAAAATGTAATGTTTCTTTTAATTCTTGCAGCCATCCCATGAGATCATTTGCTTATTCATTGTTTACAGGTGAGAAAACAGATTCAGAGAATTGATATTTCTTGCTACTGCTGGTCTAGACATCCAGTGCCTATGGCAGATCCTCTTGTTCCCCGAGACCAAGATTCTTCTTACTACACCAGAAGTTTACAAGGCTTTTAGAACAATGGCAAGCATTTTTTTCAAATGAAATCATGTTTGCCAGATTTCACCCATTCTGATGAACTTTTTTGTCTGTTTTTCACATTAACCTGCCTGAAAACAAAAGCATCTTATAACTGCTGTTCTATTGTCAGCCAGGAAATAGTAGGAATGAAATTCTGGTACCCTGTATGTTTTCATCCATTCTTTTTTTTGTTCTGAGGATCGAACTCAGGACCTTACTCTTGCAAGGCTGGCGCAGAGCCACTGAGCTAAATCCCCGGGCCTCATCCATTCTTGAAAGACAGTATCAGTGGCTTGAAGAATGTTTTCAGGCAAAACATCTTATATCCCCCATCTTAAATAATACAATAAATTAGGCCCTTGCCTTTCCTCTGTAAAACAGGGTTTTCACCTATAAGTTGAGCCTGTGCTTCCTGTAGATTCAAAAGTTCCTCACATTTCTACTCCCCAAAACACATAAATAGTCTCAGGCCCAGACCATGGTGCAGCTCTCTTCAGGGCTCCGAGTTCTATTCTCTCTGAACATGGACTTTTAAAATTCTAACATACCTCATCATGCCTCTCAAAAAAAATTAAAGAAAAAGATGCCAGGAAGTACTGGCTGAGTGTTCTTTCCAGAAATGCTGTCTTACTGATACTCTTGATGACATAGAGGACAATATTACCTGGAAAACAAAGGCAGTGGAGATTCTGAGTCCAGGTGTAAAGAAGTTTAAGGAATACCTTAAGCAATTCACATTGTTTACATGTCTAAATAAGGCTCAGAGAGTATTATATACTCTATATATGAGAGAGTACTATAAAACTTAAAAAAAAAACAAGTGATAATGAGACATTATATTATGGCTATTTCCCAGACAGTCTTCTCTTTCATAATGATATAGCAAGGGGCTGTGTGTAGCAATCCAATGGACTCCTAGATTCAGTACAATACTGTGTAACCCTGACACTCTGGGGTGGTTAATGAGGTGGAGTTCTAAGCACCAGGTGAAATTCTCAGGGTTCAACCTGAAGAGCTCTGCAAAGGAGTTGGCAGCTCTTCTCCTCAAAGGCCCAAGTTCAGCACCATCAGGGCCTCTTGCAAGGTTGGCCATTGGAACCATGTTTTGGAAATCCCTGAAAGACTTGTAAAGGACTTGGAATTTCATGGACCACAGATTCTTGATAAGTAAATCTCCTAAGATCATTGCAAACTATATCCAAATGAAATGGGGGTAGAAACATTAAAGGCACAAGTTGTAGAATCAAACTCCTCTGCTTTCTAAAGTACATGTTTATTGGTAATGAGAACTTTGACTAACTACTTAAGTTAGTTACTACTTAAATTACTTAGTTACTCTGTTTTCCCATCCACAATAATAATAGCAGTAAGCTCACAGGATTTTGCAGAATAAAAGAAAATCCATGTCAAATACCAAGTGTATATTAAGCCTTCAACAAAATACTCCCTATTTGGCGTAAGGGGGATAAGGCTAAAACTATAGATTTACTTTTGAGACTTTGCCTCCAATCCTCCAACAAAATATGATCTACCATTTGCTATCATCAATGGCAGGTATTTATTGAGCAATTTTTTTTGGTGAAAGACACCCTATAGGAGTTTATCATCTACTGGAAGGATGAAATACAGACAGGAGAAAAATAACTACAATACAAGACAGTAAATTAAGTGCTCCAGAAAACAATATATTTGCAGAAAAGAAGGCACTGCTTTTATCAAGAATGAGCAGGAAAGAGTCCCAGAGGCAGCAGGCTTTGGAACTTTAGAACAGCCCTACTCTGAAAAGCAAATAAGGAGTCATTGGAGTTTTGTGAACACAAGTGGCCTACTCAAGGTCATGTTTTAGTGAACATTCTTTGTAGGTCAACAGGAGTATAGATCAGCTCCTCTTTTGAGGAGAGCAGCAGAGAGAAGTGACATTTTCCTGAGGACTTGTCAAGTGTATTTAGCAATAGGTCAGCTCAGGAGGGAAGCAAGATTTTCAACAAAGAAGATTAAAAAGCTGTTAAAGGAGTAGGTGAGGTGACAGGAAATGGTTATCTAGAACAAGGCTACTGAACTCAGATTGGAACAACAACAACAAAAAAGATTTAGGTTAGAGTTACAGGTGGAGAGTTAAAGGTTGAATGGATTAGATTAGTGCAGGCTGGGGGATAATCTGCTAAATATAAAATACTCTATTTCAAGTTAAGTGAATGACTATGACAAACATTGAAGTAATTAATTTCTGGCTTCAGCCTAAGGGAGAAATTGAGAAACTGAATTAAATAAAGTGCATCAATAACAGTGAGATTCAGAAATCACAATGGCCATTTGCTTTGTGGTCACCAAAGACACTGAACAAAGAAATACCCCAATGAAGGATGCATTTGTCACAGAGTGGGAAAGAAATGATTCCAGGAAGCTCCCTTGATTTTTATTATCACTATCATAAAACTGCTATGAGATTATTAATATTGATGTTTGCTCAGGGATTTTTACATCACCATTTTATGCAAGTGGCTTAAAATCTCCCTTCTGTGAAGCCCACAAAGCTATTTGCATAACCCTAAATGCGTGGCAAGAGTTCAACTAGTTATTGTGATTTCAGACATAGTTTTTATTAGTCACTGTCCTAGTGTCTAATCACAAAGTTCATGGGAAGCGATAAAAGACAGGAGAGTGTTTTCAGCCAACTGTCCCCTGAGACGATCTACTGGGGCTTTCAGTCTCACAAATCAAATAGGTTATTACAGACATGCACACAAGGGTTTTATGGAGCCCATTAGACAACTAAAACTATACAGATGAGGGACCCAAAATATGTTTGTTTAAACACTTTATTAGACACAGATGAAAATTACTTAGGATTACTCTTAAGCCTTCTGAGAGTCAACAATGACCCTTTTGGCTTCTTCTCACTCCTTCTTCACAGTTCTAGCCCAGGACATATCTGTTGTCATTTTCCTCATATTCCTGCTTCTACATGCAGGATCAGAACTTCTCTCAACAGAAGCATGAGAAAAATAACATTTCTAGAGAAAATGGCTAAATAGGTAACCAGAAACATTTTTTTTAAATAACACCTTTTATAACAGCAACAAATATATGAAATACTTAAGAGATACACCTGAGAAAATACATCCAAACACTTGTACACTGAAAACATCTTTCAGAACACACAATCTGACCAAGCCAGTCATAAGAAACAATCTCCACTAGACATTCTTTCTCTCTGTTCTCTCTCTCTAGTTCTCTCTCCCTCCATCCCATATCCAGCTGCCTCTCCCTCTTTGCCTCTCTTTCAACTCCTCCTTTGTTCTCCAACCTAATTAAGGCCTACTCTTGGCCTGTCCTGTAGTTTGGATGCCCCAAGGTCTCACCTCTTTTTGAGAGGCAATGATGCCACAAAGAGGTCTGTCTTCTCTGTATCTAACCCAGATCCAGGAACTCTAAAAATAATCATATTTTTTTTGGTTTTAGTATTAGGGATTGAACCCAGGGCCTCATGCATGGCAGGCAGGGACTCTTTTAACTGAGCTACAACCCCACCCCTTTTTTTATTTTTTATTTATTTATTTATTTATTTATTTATTTTTAACGTGGGCAAATCCTTCCTGAACCTGAAAGCACTTTCCTAAACAAAGGCAGAGCAACTTGAGTAGGCATAGTGATCTATACCCCAACTTCCAGAGAATGAACCAAAGGAGAGATGGCTTGTAGGGGAATATTTAGCATCATAGAAAAACAGATGTCAGGAATAACCCTGCACATTTACTTACAGTGAAGTTCTACCAATCAGAGAGGCAGATAGAGATGAGGATGAAGGCTACCATCAGAAAGCGAGAGCTTCATAACTGAATAATGACAGAATGAGGGCTGGAGCCTGAAGATTGCATGAAACAAAGAGGCCTTCTTACATCTCAGAGACATAGGACCACCTTTGAGGGTTGACATCATTTGCCTCCAGGGGCTGCATCTAGTCTGGGTGCTGAATAGATTAAATGAGCACCAACACTGTTCTCAGCCTTTGTTGCACACTAGAATAATTTGAGGAGATTTTGGGCATGGTTTCCAATCCAAAGATTCTTACATGTTTTGTCTGAGATGCAGTCTGGGAATCCAGATTTCTCAGTGCCCCCAGGTGATTCTGATGTAGACCCAAGGCTGAAAGCCACAAGTCTGGGGTGGTGTAACAGGGGGCAGTGAGCATGCAGCTAATGAGGAAATACGAGTCATGCTTAAAATATTCGGGTTTTTGGGATTTATAAATACTGTGCTACCCAAGTAAACCCCCACTATCTGGAGCCCAACATAAACCAGTTCTCTAGCAAATGGTGATGATAAAAGGCATTGAGAGAAAGATGATAGGGGCTGTGACTTACTCATTACCGACTTTAGGCCCCTCGGGGTCTCCTTTTACCCTGTAATCCTTGGAATATCACCTGAAGAAAACTGCCTCACACAAGGGGAGTGCTCAATAAACATTTGTGAATATTATCCCATTTGATAGATGAGAGGACAAAAGGAGATTAAATAATGCACCCAAAGTCAGATGGTTAATAGAGAACACATTAAGATTTAAATTCAGGACAGTATCAATTTTACTACTTGAGCATTCTGCCTTTAAAATTATCCAACATTTTAAAGAGAAATATGGTTTTAGAGATCTGGTCTGAGATTCATCCTAGCTGCAAGTCATATTTCTGAAACACGCCACCGCTAGCTCTCTCACTTTCCCGAAACAACTTAATCACCAACTCAAAACAGCACACTGAGTTCCATGCCCAAATGACAAAGTGAGTTACTTTCACAAGCTAATAATAATATTTACATAGTATTCCAAACTATTCCAATAATTAACCAACTCAAAATGAGTACTGTAACTAGAACATTTGCTATATAAGATAGAGTAGTATAACAGATTTGATATACCAACCAAACCACAGCGACTTAAGGCAGTCAGTGAAAGAGACGTATAAATGCACAAAAGACTAACAATAACAAGGAAGGGGAAAAAATAATAGCAATAAGTCCACAGTGCCAAGCACAAAGTCGTATACAAAAAAAAGGAAGGAAATGATATAAGTATCCTTGAGTGACAGGCCTTTGAGGAGCTTGAACTTTGGTGCACACAGGCTCTTTTCAATGCCTAGAATCCTTCTCTTTTGTGTCTGGAGGTAGAATTCTTCTCTCAGGCATTGGCTCTCCTCTGGACACATCTCCAACTCTCCTCTGACAAGACAGATAATTTTCTCGGGTCCAATAGCATATTGCTTTCTATATATTTCTAATGGATGTTCACAATTTATTTCATGATTTTACACATATATATAAATACACATCAAATGGCCCCATTTGGAATAAGCTCTTTTAAAGCATGAGGGAATCTATGATTTTCTTTGTCTCCCTGACCCTTGACTCAGTGCATGGCCCAAGCCATATGATAAATACATGAAGAAGTGTTTTTGGAAAAGGAGGTCTTCAGATGCCTCTAACTGTAGCCATATGGGGAACTCTGTTAATCTGTAAGCAATAGTAGACTTGAGGCCAGATCTACCTACATGGTCAACCACAGAGGAGGCTGAGAAAGATTCATTACAATGTAATTTCTAAGGTGTTAAAGCTGGCCCTACAGTTGCATTTGAGAATTCTACAGCCATCCAAAAGTATCATTTAATATTTACAGAACCATAATACCATAGGTTTTCTGTAATCAAAAGTAGGCACTGATCATTCTATAGAAAATTTTGCTATTTAAAAAAAAATCACTTACTGAATATCACTTCCAATGTTTTAGACCAGTTAGCACTATCCAAAAATGTATAATGATGGTCCCCAAAGACTCTTAAAAAAGGAGGGTACCCAGAAAGAATGGATGCTATCAAGAAATCAACCAATAACAAATGCTGGTGGGGGTGTGGGGAGAAAGGAACCCTTCTCCACTGCTGGTGGGAGTGTATACTGATGAACCACTGTGGAAATCAGTATGGAGATACCTCAAAGAACTAGGACTAGAGGTCCCATTTGACCCAGCTATTCCCCTGCTGGGTATCTTCCCCCCCAAATTAAAAAGAATCATACCACAGTGATATATGTGCACCCATGTTTATAGCAGCACAGTTTGTAATAGCTAAAGCTTGGAAGCAGTCCAAGTGCCCATCAACTGGAGACTGGATAAAGAAGATGTGGTTTTTTTATAAAATGGAGTACTACTCAGCCATAAAGAATGAAACACTAGAGCCATTTATAGCTAAATGGATGCATATTGAGGCCATACTCTTAAGTGAAATAAATAGTACACACATGTGTAAATCCCAAATAGTTTCTCTAGTGTGAGAAACTGATAGTGTAAACAAGGGTTAAAATGATTAAAATGAATAATTGAAAATTTGAAATAGGAAAAAAGGCCCAAAGACAAAGGGGTGAAGGGAGAAGGGGAAAGGAAAGGAGGGAAAGGAAAAACTATGAGAAAAGAAAAAAAATGGAAATGATGTCTATGTAAATAGGGAAGGGTGGAGGAGGTGAAGGGCACACAGGTAATGGGGGAAAAAATAAGAACCAAGATACATCGTGTACAGGCACAAGCACCCAATGATAAATGTAAATAAATTGTATAACTAAAATGTACCAATAAAAGAACTTAAGAATAATAAAAAAGAGGGTATATTATTTTGAAGGCTGTAGATCATAAATTTAGATCTTATCCTCCTGAAAAGAGTTAATGCCAATCACTCCTCTCTACCCAGTCTCTTAAAAAAAAAAAATCTTCTAAAGCAAAGATCTGTCTGTGAAAATTAAATTGCTCTGAAGAGAAGCATTTTAAAACTAATAGCCAGGGTAAGGGACACAGACAAACACTTGACCTGTGAAATATCTCTTGCTTACTTTTAATGGCTCTCCTCTACTCAGGAGTTTGTCATAATCACTCCTTCTTATTGTTGTGATGGTAAATTAATCTTTGCACTCTGTGGGGGGAAAATGAATGCACCTGAATACACCCTTAAAGTTATGTCCTGAAAATCAATTTTTCTTGATGAAAGATGGTAAATCAGCCTTTAATAATTAAGATTCTCCAGTGTGAAACTTTAAGATAGAAGGTGCTTTTAAAAGGTATTTTGATAGAATTAAATTGAACAATGTAAAATAAACCATGGTCCATGTCTCATTCTAGCCACCCTTCCCTTTGTTTAGAATCACCTAGTGTTCCTGCTAGGGATGTGCAGATCAGAGTTGAGGGGGAAATGGAGGAAAAGAAGGGGGGAAGGGAATGGGATTGAGAGAGAAAATAGAAAGACATAGATACTATTGAGATAATAATTTATATTGTTTTAGACACTGGGAATAATCTGATAAATGCTTTCCTCCAATAATCCAAGCTCCAAAATGAATGTTTAAAAATTTATAATCACTGTGCCGGTCATCGAAATGGTAAATGTTTCTCTCACCAATTGCCCAGAATTGTGGTGAAAAGCACGAGCCCTCAACCTACAATGCCCAAGTTCAACTAAGGGCTGTTGCGAGCATCCATTTACTTTTTTACTTTCATATTCGTCAGTCTCCTTACCTGTAAACTGATGATATTAGTATCTTCTCATAGAACTACAAAGTGCTTAATTCAGTTAAGTACTTAACCAATGTTAGTTACATTTATTTACAGACTAAGGAATACACTAGAAAATAAGGATGATTTCTAGAATATGTTAAGTATAGAGCTCATGAAAATAATAGTTAATAGCTACCATTTTTAGCGATGATAAAAGTTTTAAATGTTAGTTCATTTGGTGTTTACACAAGTCCTATGATGTTGGTGCTGTCGTTTTCCCCAATGTTATGGAGAAGGAACTGAGACACAGAAACCCTATGAGACCTGCTCACAGTCACTCAATTAAAAGGCAGAATCAATGGGAGTCAAGGCCTTCACTACTATTTTCTAGAAATAGAGATTTAAACACTCTGAATGTACATGAACCTTATTCCCAATGAAGTATGAATGAGAAACTCTGAAATTTTTTCACACATTTGTCTCTTGGTTATCCTTATCTTTTCTTTGAAGTAAACTTATGTTTGCAATTGTATTTCAAATTTTAACCATTTTTATGCACCTAAAATAGTCCTTCCAAATGTATGAATTAATAAGAGGTGGTAAACCAGTGATCAATCATAATCATGCACTTTTTTCAATACTAAAAATATTTAATATCTGAGATTAATGAAATGTCAGTTCACTTCTTATTGAAAATGTCAATTCATTCAGCTACACCTATTGATTTTTAAAGAAACTTAAAACTGGTTTTACTTAATTTTGTTGTAGAATGTAGTTAGACTTCCAATGGGGATAAAATTAAACAAATAACTATTAAAACATGAGTTATAAACTAAAACTGGGGTCAAATGCAAGTCACCTTTTATGTAGCTACTTTTCATTATTCAAACTCTTTCAAAATATTCTACCACTCTTTGTCCAAAAGATACCAATTCCTAGTCCTAAGATACAGCTTTAAATTTTTGTTTTTCAAAGTTCAAGCTTGCCTTAGTTTTTGCTCTGTGCCTCACTTTTAACAACAACAGTGATATGTTGAACATTTTTTGGGTTTTACTCACAGATCAGTATAATCTCACTTATTCAATACAGCAGACCTGTTCAACTTGACTTACAGGAAGAAGTTGAAGTTAAAGAGTAAGTATGGCCAAGGTTACACGAACTTTTCATCATAAAGCATGGCTGTGTAGTAGCTCTAACAAGCTCTATATCTTCCTCGACCATGACTTCATCTACCTTCCCTGGGAATCACGTAGACGCATAAAAATAGAATCACCTTTTTGAACATCCACAGGAACATTATGAAAGATTAGAAAAGTGGCAATGTTTTGCTTCATAAATTGGACCAGTAGCTCACAAACTATAGTACATATGGAAGTCATCAGCAAGGCTGGTTTACCACAAAGATACTAGGTCAAAGAATCTGAGCTTGTAAAAATTCTGTGCAAATGTGACATGAATTTTTTGCAGATCATATTTTTTTTAAAAACCAGCAGTCCAAATTCAAATGAAAATATCTGTCACAGGGTCAGGAGTACTGAGAAGTCACATTTCTACTTACTTCCTCTGTTCCAAACACATAGTAATGATTAATAAAATATAATGATTTAAAAATAGCCAAGCTCAAAAACAGTATAAAACCTGTCAAACAGATGAATCCCTGTGGAACAACACAGGGATCATGAAGGGGGGCCAGGGGCTCACTAGCTCCTCAAGCAGAGCAAGTATCTAGTTTGACGACTGTAAGTGGGAATAGAAACACCAGGCAAAGTAGAATCTGCTCCAGAAATGATTAATAGGAGCACAAATAAACAGTATAACATCAAAGGAACATTCCTCATAAACTCAAACTAGTGATGCCATATCTTTGGCACATGTGCCACAGGTTCACCACCACTGAATATGTTCCTGATATCTCCACCTCAAAATGTCCAAAGAAAAACTGACAGAATTACACATAGAAACTGAAAGATAGACAAACATATTGGAAGAATTTAACATATGTCTATCAAAAACCAGTGAGTGAACACTAGAACTTATTTCTATTACTTCTATTACTTCTTATTACTTCTATGCTAACTATGCTGATTTGATTATTGTATGTTGCATACATGCATCAAATTATTATAGTGTACCCCATAAATATGTATAATTAAAATTATATATATATATGATTGAATTAAATAGGGAAAAGTATAAATCTAAAGAAGCAAGTTTTATCTAATAAATATGAAGTCCTACAAAGAACAAATAGAAACTGTGCATTCTTTTCACATGTGGAAAGACAGAATATTTATAAAAATTTATCATGTAATAATAAGGCACAAATTCAGGCTCCACAAAATTTTAAACAGTCAGCAGCATGTATGTTTTACTCTGTGGTATGTAATTCAATTAGGAAGAAAAATAAAATAAATGTTTATAAACTTTAAAAGGAATTAAATATACACTTAGCTAAAGAGGTAATGGTAATAAAACTTATGAAACAATAGTTAACAGTAATAAAAGTGCTATACATATCTAATAGTACATGGTTAAATGAATACAAGAAATCTTATAACCTTAAATGCAATTATAGAAAGAGATTCCCCTGCTGGGTATCTTTCCCAAAGAATTAAAAGAATCATACCACAGTGATATATGTGCACCCATGTACATAGCAGCACAGTTTGTAATAGCGAAAACTTGGAAGCAACCCAAATGCCCATCAACTGGAGACTGGATAAAGAAAATGTGGGTTTTTTTAATCAAATGGAGTACTACTCAGCCATAAAAAATGAGAAATTAGAGACATTTATAGCTGAATGGATGGACATTGAGGCTATACTCTTAAGTGAAATAAATAGGACACACATGTGTAAATACCGAATAGTTTCTCTAGTGTGAGAAACTGAAAGTATAAATAAGGACTAAAAGATATAATAGACAATGTGAAATAGGAAGAAAAGGGGCAAAGGGGAGGGGGAAGTGGGAGGGGAAGGGGAAAAGGAAGAAGGGAATGGAATTAATATGAGAAAATGAAAAAAATGGAAACAAAGTCTTTGTAAATAGGGAGGGATGAAGGGACGGCAGGGGAATGGGGAAAAATAAGGACCAAGAGAGATTATGTAAAGGTGCAAATTCCCAATGCTGAATGTAATTATATTGTATACCTAAAATGTAGCAATAAAACAAAAATTTAAAAAAAGAAGTTTTAAATCTACTACAAAAAGAACAGCAGACTAAATCTAAGAATAAAGAATAGCAATTAAACCGAGAAAAGGAAAAAGCAGCAAGTAACAAAAATAATGAAATAGAAAAAGCAACAACAGAGCAACAGACCAGCTGATATTTTGACCAAAGATTCTAAAACAATGGGTTTTTTTAAAGGAATAAAATAGACAAGAGTGAGAAAAAAGAGACAAAGAGAAAGAAGGAACTAGTAAAAATATTAACAATAAAAAGAGGATGTAATTAGAGATACAATTTGCATTTGAAATCACAAGGTAAGTCTATGAAAAATTTTACTCCAATAAATTTTAAAACATATCTGAAGTAGATCTTTTTCCTAGAAAACTTAGAGAAACTAGAAAATGTAAATACATGAGTAACTGTTAAAGAAATTGGGCAATCAAATGACTGACAGAAAGAAAGACCAGTTGTTTTATAAATTTTCCAAATCTTAAAAAACTAACTTCCATGCAAACTATTTCGGATAAGAGAAAAAGAAGAAAAATTAATTCAGAATCTTAACAAGAATAGCATAGTCTAATTAAATTGAACTAGGTTAGGAACAAAAGGAGAAAATTTGCAGATAAGTCTTACTTATGATTATAGAAATCAATCTTAAACCCATGTTAGTGAATTAAATTTAGCAGTAGTTTTCTAGATGTACCACAAGCAAACAGAGTTTATCTCAAGGATTCAAGGACAATTTACCATCACCAAAACTTTTAATCTAACATTCAACATTGGTAAATTATCAAGGAAAATGATAGCATCACAATGGATATAGAAAACCATTTACTAATATTCACCACCTAGTCCTGAAAATATTTTTTCAAAAGAGGAATAGATGACTCTTCATTAACCTAATAAAGGTATTTAACACATGTATGTCAAGCACTGTCCTTAAAGAAAATTTTAGGAATATTCTCATTAAAAGCATCAATACAAAAATATACTTTATCACTTCTTATCAATAAAAATGAGAGACTAGAATGAGAAAACAAAACTGACATTGAGCACAATCTATTATCTATAAAAAAATTCAAGACAAACTATGGACATTGCGTTAGAACTGTTCATACAGTTTAGAACACTGTTCACAAGATGAATTCATCAAAACCATTAGCATTCCCATATGCCAAGAACAGCCAAAAAGAAAGTATAATAGGAAAACATATCCTATTCAATAGCAATAAAATATATAAACCCTCTAAAAATGACTATAACAAAAGATTGTGAGATCTTTATAAGAAAAAAACATGAAACAGCATTTATAGGCACAAAAGATGTAAAGCTTTACCAACTATATAGGTGGAGAGAGTTAGTGTTAAGATGTCTACTTCAAATTCGAGGTATGTATTCAAAAACCATCAAGATTTGTGGCCCTTGGGATGTGGTGTCAGCTTGATCAGCTTTGGGATCCACCCACGGGGTTGGTGGTGAGCACTTCTAGGAGTGTCTGGGTGGGTCATCGAGGCGTGGCCTTGGGGTCTATGTCTGGTTCCTCAGCCCTTCCTTTCTAGCATTGTCTCCCTGATCTGCTTCCTGGCTGCCATGAACTAAGCAATTTCTTCCACCACACTCTTCTGCCATGTTTCTGCCTTGAGCCAGATGACCATGGACTGAACCCCTTCAAAACATGAGGAAAATTAAACCTCTCCTCTTTTGTGTTGTGGATATCAGGTATTGTGTCCAGCAACAAGAAAGCTGACCAATACAAAATTACAACATAACACTTGTTAAAAGTATATTGAATAAAGGCAGCATAATATTGCCATGGGGATAGACACACAAACAATACAGAAGAGAAACAAACTTACAAATACGTGGCTATTAGAAATGCATATGGTACATGACAGAAGTGACAATCCATGTCAGAGGACAAATAATGAATTATCCATTAAATCATGCTGGAGAAATGGGTTCTTCTTATAGGTAAAAAAAATAAAACTAATTTCCAGGGAAAAATGAATAAAATATCACTAGTTTGTACAGATTACAAAACTAATTTTCCAGGAAACTAGAGGCATAAATGTGAGGGGAAAAAAATAGCAACACTCTTAATGTCTTTTGAAGACTATACAAGAAAATATCATTGTGGCTGTAACATAGAAGAAAATTTCTTTAAATAAACAATAAAAATAATAAAGAAAAACTTTAAAATTTGAATTAATATAATATCCTTATTTGTTTAAAAATACAAAAACATAGGCCCACTGCACCGTGACGATCTACTTAGCCCTCCGGAGAGAGAGGTCCCGGGTCGCTGGGAGCCCCACTCCGTTCAGCCCAGGCCAAGTACACCTGCCGGCACCGGAGAGAGAAGTCCTGGGTTGCTGCCCTCCCCTGCCCCGCTCCATCCAGCCCACGCCACACACACCGGCAGCGGGAACCAGCCAGAACGTGAGGACCCCTCGCCACTGGCCAACCCCACGGCTGTGATCCGCTTAGCCTCACAGGCACCTGCAGGACACCCCCCAACCCACCCCCGCGTCTGGCCTCCTGGTTGTACCACTACCTGGCTCCACACTACAAAGACACAGGGGATACCACACCACCATACTGGGTAATTTGGAGGGATTATCACCTCCCATAGCAACCTGGACTATCTTCAGCAAAAGGGTAGCTGGAACCTGCAGTACAACCTTGCAGAGTTCAACCTTACAGTAGGGCTGGAAGCTCAACTTGGGACTTGCAAACAGAAATCTGCCTGAATCCCATGGGTCTGCGACTGTCTTGCTGAGACTCTCTGACTTATATGTGCACACTGCTGTCCCCATTGTCTATTGTGACAGCAGAGACATACCCTGAAGGAGACCCTTCACTTTTATTTTTTATTTGTTATTTTCAAAATTATTTTTTTGCTCTTATTTTTAATTTTTATTTTTTTCTTTTTCTACTCTTTTCA